>JAPMOQ010025972.1:288462-385497 GCA_026543055.1 Argiope trifasciata | reverse complement strand
TTTTTTAAGATTTAAATCAGACAGCCAAGGGAAAATGAAATGTGTAATCACTAAAATTTCATATTAAGCTGTATCATCATTACAAGTGTTTTCTAAAAAATCTCTCTCCCACCCATCCCCAAAAAATTATTAAAATTACTGGCATCAGACATCCAAGGAAGTTAAAAAATCATGAAGTTTCATTTCCAATTAATTTTTCATCATAGCCAAATAATATACAAGATACTGTTGCAAGTTATAACAATCATTATAAATCATTTTCTTAGTACAAATCATAAGTAATAATTTATAAAAAGTATACTTTTACTTATAAAAGTGCAAAAATTAATCAACAAAATGAAAATGAAATTACAATTCTGTTAAAAACTCCATAACAGATTACACATCTCCCCCACCCATCACCATTAAATGCATTTAACAGTTTCTATTCAAAAGACTTTTTAAAGATTTAAACCAGACAGCCAAGGGAAAATGAAATGTCTAATCACTGAAATTTCATATTAAGCCTTATCATTAAAAGTATCTTCTAAGAGATATCTCCCCCATCCATTTCAAAAATAATAATAATAAATAAATAAATAAAATTACTGGCATCAGACATCCAAGGAAGTTGAAAAATCATTACGTTTCAGTTTCAATTAATTTTTCATCATAGCCAAATAATATACAATATATTGTTGCAAGTTAACAATTATAAATCATTTTCTTAGTAAAAGTGATAAGTAACAATTTACAAAAGGTATTATACTTTTACTTATAAAAGTTCAAAAACTTATCAACAAAAAGAAAATGAAATTACAATCCTATTAAAAACTCAATAACAGATAATGCATATGAAACCAAAATATATTGACATCCTATCAGTTCCAAGTTTTTTAACCATTCATTAACACAATTAATGATGGGGGCAGAGAAAACATAAGCTTATTCACAAATTAATAGTTTGTGTTTTAAAAGATAAAAATTGATTGTGTGATCTCCCGATGTGATAATTTATACATATTTAACAAAATATACTAACATATCTTCTTACTAATATAGAAAATTAGCTAAGTTCTACAACAGATAAGAATGAACTAAGCAAGAAAAGGAAAAATACGATTAATCCTTTTTATATTACTGCATTATTAGTACATAAAATTTGATACAGTAACAGACATCCAAAGAAGTTTTAAATATCAATTCGTTCACACAAAGATTATCATGTAGAATCAAAAAGTATAAATTTTCTTTTAGAACAAACTAATCAAATTCAGATTTCACTAATTCAAAAAGTCTGTTTAAAAGAAATCAATAGTCCATTCCAATTAAATAAAGCATTATTTAGGAAAAAGAAAAATATTTTATCTCAGACACAGCCAAGGTTAACAAAGTGTAATCATTTCATTTTCATTATTCCACTGCTTATCATCATCAATAATTAATAGAAGTAATTAGCATAGTTAATAAAAAAATAACATAATAATGTATCCATTACAACTAATACTATAAGCATTCATTTTTTTAGTGTGTTAAAAAGTTAAACAATGAATCTTTAGCAAAATCTCAGACACAGCCAAGGTTAATGAAGTGTAATCATTTAATTTCATTAGCATTTTTAGTGTCATCACTGGTATTTCTATACATATTTTAGAGTAAACACCAGAAAATAGTTTTAAAGTTTTTCAGAACTAATAAAATCAAATTTAGACAGCCAAAGTAACACTGAAATTATAATAAATTAAATTTCATTCAATAAGTTGCACCATAAAAAAATTATCTTCAAATATTATATATTGTCTTTCAGACAAGAGTTAAAAAAAATGTAAGCAAATTTTTTCTTGCAACACTGAAAAATTTCAAATGATTTACTTCTGCAATAGACTGATGGCTTCGAACAGGTTTCAATTGGTTTACACCATGATTTTTGGGTTTTCCGTAAGTGCAACCCTTTGGTACTTGCTTCTTACGACCTCCACGGCGGATTCTTATACGGTATACAACATATCCTAAAAATATAAAATATAACAGCTTACAAAACATTTTTTAGTATATAATGCTGCAAGATAATTCAAACAGCTAGCAAAAATCAAAATAAAATTATTGATAATATACAAGTTACAGGAATACTTTTTAATCCAAGCAATTCAAACACTTTTGCTATATTTGTGATTAATGTTCAATAAAAATCTACTCTAAAATTAATCTGTATTCTGAACATTCCTTCATTTGAAAAGTAAGCAACTTAGGGTGAATTAGTAAGTGACCAAAAGTCAAATACTTTTATTAAATACTTCCATTGATTCCCAATAATAAATATCATAGTTTAAATTGCTTTTAAATTATGAAATTTATATTCAATGTCTTCTTAATTAAGTCTTTTATAAATTTTATAAATTATATACCACTGATTTTTATCTTATATTCAACAAATAATTACAAAATTACCCCAATTTTTGATGTTCTAGATTTTAAATTCAATGTTCACATTTTTTTACATATATCATAGAAATTAAGTTATATTTTTTTCTTTATTTACTTATATGTTCAAAGAAATTTAGTATGGTCGAATTATACCCATTAAAACTAAGATCTGACTTGGTTTTTCAAATAGTTGAATTTATGTGTTTCCAATAGAATAAATTTTTATCCATTAATTTTATTTATTTCCAAAGATTTTTTTTTTTTGCTGCCAAAACATTGGTATGTCAGAAACATATTAACAATAACATGTATCTTCATATAAGGAAAAATATGAATCAATATTTTCACATAAAAATTAAGATATGCCATACAATAAAGATTTTTTATACAAAGATGTAGAGGAAATAAAATTCTCCATGCGTCATAAATTTCAAAGCTTACCTTGTTTCGCACGGTACCCTAACCTGCGAGCTTTATCAGGTCTTGTTGGTCTTGGGGCTCTATGAACTGTATTCAATTGTCTATAATACCAGCATCTTGTACGGAGTAAAAATTTCATTACATCTGATTGTTTTTTCCTCCATAGCTCTTGCATATATTTGTATGCTCCCATTTTTTAACCTATTAAAAATCGGTTAGTATCATGAAAACAAGATTTTGAAATACTTTATTTTTATATTCATCTTAATTTCCACAATCTGAAAATATGCGAGAATAACATACATTAAAGTGAACACAATTTAGTAAAGATTACAAAAATGAATAAATTTAAATCAATATACACCATGCAATACATACTAACAAAATATACAAAACCAAATTTTTAAAATACAATAAGTTACACAATTATAAGTGTCCATGAATATATCATTTCTATTCAGTCTGTTCTTGTTTTAGCACTAAACCTGCAGTTTCAGCAAGTTAAACGATTGCATACAACAATAATTAATGTTGCACTATTTGCGACTATCTAGATATGGTTTCTAGACAGCTATTAGTTAGTGCTTATTCCATTCTTTTTCCCATCATTAATCTTATATTTAAGAGGATGAATGAAATGAGTTAAATCTACATAATACATTCGAAAAAAAATGAAAGAAAAAGTAAAACATAAGCACACGACATTAAAAAACTAACAATGTGGTAGGTAGAAAGATTTTTCCGTTACAAGTAATAGCACACAAGGGGAAATATAATAATAAATTACAAGCTTAATATGCAATATGACTTTATATCTATAAAAAAAATTCATTACGAAAACAAAATTCCAATGTTTCAGGAAAATAAAACATGTTTCTCATACACGAATACGAGATTTTTTAAAATTAGATCTTGATAAATATTCAAAAAATGCATTCTCGATGCAATACTTATTGCTTAATTCCATCATTATATTATAATTAGTGAACTTAAATATTTTCAATTTATTAAGTTGACGTATGGAGTACAAACTAGAAGATAAGATTCATTTAATTACTAAAGATATTTTACAAATTTGCCTAGTACATAATTTAATACCGCTTATAAGAACTTAAATCACATTCAGTTGCCTTTTATTAAAAAACAATAAACGGATCAAAAAAGATTGCTCTCACCTTTAATGATATAAACCCACCATAAATGTTTTCGCGATTGCACGGAGCTATGGATGCCACTTCACTTCAATTTTTACGAGATCCAAGCGGTATGCTGTATAAAGTTGCAGTTAAAAATGCCACGTTTTTTAAAAAATATATATATGATTAAATATTTCTCAAATTTCTGAGGAATAAAACTCCCAAAGAAATAATATGAGGATGTAGAATCCAACTAGTCATTAGTATTAATAGCTTCTGATTTTACAAAGGAATTTAAAAGTAAAGATCAGAAGGCACTGGCATGCTGTTGAAGTATTGTTGGTGATAAATGAACCAATTAGGTTCAATTAATATAATTAACATTGCAAAATTTGGTATAAAATTTATAATAATTCTCTGTTATTATATTTTTAATCTATACTTAGCAGTATCAACTCAATTGCAAATCTTTTTTTTTTCTGTGTCTCAAATACATACACATTAGAAATAAAAAATTTCAATCATAAATACATGTGAGCAAGGAAAAGGACTTATATTGCAGATAACTGGCGATAAATGTGAAAAAAAAGACTCGAAGGCAATGCGAGTTTTTCAATCATATGAACAATTGAGAATTTCATTCTTCAAAGAAGCTTATAACGTATCATTCTCGTTTTAAAGCAATGCTGTGGCTATTTTTCAATGATTCCATTTATGCAGTTTTGAGCCCTTTTTACTTATCAGCACACAACACCAACAGGCGGTTGAATGATATTCGAGGCTGATTTAACTTCCACTAAAGTCTCATGCAACTAATAAAAGTTATGAACTTTGAATCCTTCAACCTGAAATCGAAATTTTATCACCATCACCTGCTTTTTTCAAATAATATCAAGAAATCCTCATTAGCATCATATATTGTAAGATCTCTCCTCTATGTTGTTCACTATTCTGAACTTTGGAAATTTCCGTGAAGCTATCGTAACATTGTTGTTGGAATTTTGCATTAACAGGGATACTATGTAAAGGCCTTATCACCCGGCGAAATATAGTGCACACTTTTCGTCAGCAATTTTACATTTCCACCCTCAAGAACCAATCAGGCAAGTTTTTCATCATCGACAATTTTTTTAACCGGTTTGAAAATGGCGAAGATAGTGAGGGAAATATTTCCGCAAACGAAATTCAACCAATCATGTAAAACTTTGAAGTGGCGTCACTTTCGTTGTTGTTTGCTGGCAAAAAGTGCGCACGATAGGAAGGAAGGAATGAAGGTATGTTCTCCGGCGTATGCTCCAGAAACAAAGTTCTTAGCTTGTGCCGGGTTAACAAAGATCAAAATTTCACGAATGCCACAAAAATAGCTTAAATTGTATCTGATACCACTGAGGTAGCATGTTATCAAAACATGGAGCGAAAAAAACGAGTACCACAAACGATATTTAGAATCTATCCGAAGCCGACAAAAAGGCCAAGATGGATTTCAATTTAAGAGGCCCTTCAAAAGAAAAGTGGCAAATCCAATCAAATGAAAGCGGGATGCATTCCAACTTCGCTCGTAAAGAGTTTCTTGCTGTTTCATACAAAGGACAAGAAAGAACTTACGTTCACAGGTCTCTGAAGCCTTGTAGAGAGAACAATTAGAAGAATTAAGTAAACCACAATTAAAAAGAATAACACTGATCGAAAGACTTTTAAAATTAGTCGAAAAATCTATACTTCATTTCTTCTACATAAGTTGATTGTTTTTAGGTTAAAATTTTTCAACTACTTGTAGTTTTCATTATATTTAGAATTTTCCCTTTCTTTGTTTTGTTTCCGGTGGACCGATATAACATAACAAAGCATATTTGTAACATACCTATTTAACGTTTTCAGGCGAAATCCAGTCACAAATTTTCTGGGAGATCAAAGTTTGTTTGGCAGAGGAGTCAGCCCACTAATTTTCAGCAATTTCCACATTCCCACATGGGCGGGCGGGGATGTATACCAGTAACAAAGAAGAACACAGTTTTAGAGCATCACAATAATCTGAGCTAGGAGAAGTGAAGCCCTCTGTGAATGAAAATTAAGGCCGTGCAGGGCCATCAGGTTAAACAAGCTGCCCTTCAGAATTACGTAGTCCTTAGGTTCTTTGATAAAGTTAAGGATAGCAAAGGCCAAGGCGAAGCACTCCCTTGAAAACATTGAATTTATTTTATGAATTGTTCTCTTGATACTTGTGTTCGTGGAACAGTTGATGGCCGCTATTGCTGTTGAATGTTAATTTTTGGAAACATCTGTGGCTAAAATAATACTATTCGAAGGGATAGATGTTTTGAACTCAACATATAACAGCCTAATGGTGTTCGGATCAAAACTTCTGGATTGGAATCCGAATTTGTGTGTCTTAATATTGAAGTTCGGATATTCTTCGCAATCGGCAGGGACTCTTTTCGATACGATTTTATAAAAGTGACAAAATTTCAAGCTGGAAGAAAGCCTCCAATGTCGCTCCACAAGGAAGTCTATTATAGAAGTGGTTTGAATTTCTGTTTAATTTAGTTATATTAACGTCCCGTTTTAAAGCAACACGATGGCTATTTTGGGACGGATCTCGTAATTTTGAACCATGGTCAGATGATGAGGACGACACCTGAACTGGCACCCCCCTCTCTACACCACGCCACACCAGCGGGAGGACGTTTGGCCTGACAAATTTAACGTGCAAGAGACCCCTTCACACGACGGATCTTCGGTGGAATCGAGTCTCGAACCTGAAACCCTTCGGTTCCGAAACCGAGACTTTACCACCAGGCCACCGCGGCCCTAGAAGTGGTTTGAAATGACCTCGATAACTGATTTTGATACATGCGTGAAATAGCGGGCAGAAAACTGATTGATAAAAAATGCAGTATTTTTCCTCTCAAATCGCAATTTTATAATAATTTCATTTGAAATTTTGTAAGGAATCGGAAGAGGCGTAAATCTGGTAAGCTCGAGAGCGAAACGAAGGATATTATTCTGGATTTTTTGCAGAGTTCCGTACCCTGCTTTATTCGTGATGCCAACCGAGTGCGCACCAAATTCGATCGCTTGAATGATGCACGCATTGCAGATTTTTAGTAAATTAGATGCGGACGCTCCCCACTTGGAGCCGTCAAGGCCTTGATTGCATTTGGTTTCTTAAAAGCTTTGTTTTTAAGTTGCTCGATGTGTGAACGGAAAGATAATTTTGCGGCTAGCTGAATGCCAAGGAAACGGATATTATTAGTCCAAGGAATATTACAGTCTTGAAACAGGATTTCGAACTCATCTGGTGAACGCCGAGAAGAAAGGTTAATTATTTTTCTCTTCTATGGATATCCATGTATCATTCTTGATACCAACCCTCTAATCTGGAAACACAAAATCTTAACCTATTTCTTAGCCTCTCTACATTTGATTCTTCCACCAAGATAAAAATATCATCCACATAAATAAAACAAATGACCTCATTGGGTGAAGTATTATAAATGTCTCTAATGAAAATTGTAAAGAGTAATGGGGAAAGAACACTACCCTGAGGGACACCTCTTTCTCGCCTAAAGAGTGACAATGAGACTCTTCTCCAAGACACAAAGGCTTTGCGATCTTGCAAAAAAACGCGCAATTCACAAAGCTAGCTTTCCCTTTATACCAGATTGTAAGATCTTGAGTAGCAGGTCATCATGACAAACATTATCATAAGCAGACTTTATGTCAAAGAAATGCCATACACAAAGGTTTTGCGGGCTCTGGCTATCAAGATTTTACTAAGCAGGACTGCTGAAAGGCTATCACCACCTTTGGTGAAAACCCAGCATGAAATGGGGAAAAGAATTTATTAAAATAAAACCGTAGAAGCCGATACAAAATTATCCGTTCCGAAATTTTTCCGATAACAGATGTTAATACAATGGGTCTGTATGATATGACATCTGATGGGTTTTTCCAGGTTTCAGGATTGGAATAATCTTTGCTGCTCTCCAGGATTCAGGGACCATGTTGTTAGCCCATAGATTATTTAGCATTTCAAGTAGTATCGTCGTGTTTTCCTCCGAAAGGCATGACAAAATTTTCTTATTCACCTGGTCTAGATCTTTGGACTTATTTCGTGTATTCGAGAGGGTGAGCTGAAGCTCTCTAATCGAAAAAGAGTAGTTCAATCTTATATGTTCAGCTGTCTCGGCAATCTCAACTGAGAAATCAGAGGGAAGTCGTTCGTTTGGTGCTCTATTGAATAAGCTAAAAGCGAGTGCATTAGTGGCATGTAGGAGTGAAGCCCGAATTAAGTATAAGATTATTTATGCATGGGGGCCCATCCTTGTTCAGCAGACTTTTAATGATGCGAAAAGCGCAATGTGAGGACGCAACTTCCTGCAATGTTCTAGCCCAAAAATTGCGCTTTCGCCTTTCTGCGTAATTTCTAAGAGTCGAAGCCATGCTCCAATAGGCAACCCAATTCGAAATGGAAGGGTATGATTTCGCTTTTCTAAGAAGTTTTCTTTACACCGCCTTGAGAAAGTTGCACTTTACATCCCACCAAAGAGGGTGAGAGTGACTGGACCAAGAAAAGGAGTAAGAGGATGCTGTAGCACTTTCTTGAAAAATTTGAGTGAAACTGTTAAGGGATGGAAGTTGGCCCTTTTTGGAAAAAGCTGGTTAACTTTTGTCGAATTTTTTTTCCAATTTATGTACTTTTGGGTTTGAAGGGACTTCATGCCGATGTTACTAACCACAAAGGAAATGGGACCGTAATCGCTATCGTAAAGGTCATGGCAGACCACTAACCTAATTTTATTTGTTAAACCGGTTGAACAGATTGACGTCTAATGATGAGGGTTTCTGGATCCCCTGAAATCTGGTGAATTTACTCTTACTGAGTAAGCACATTTGGTTAGAGCTAATCCAATCTAACACCAAATTAGAGTCGGAGGAAGTGTGGAACTCTCGAGAGCTGGGTGAGGTAAATTGAAATCGCCCAGCAACAGGAAAGGAGGAGTGATCTGAGAAGCAAGAGAATCCATCCAGGGGGCTTCAAACTTGCCACCAGGAGAATAGAAGTTAATAACTGTGATCGGGAAATCCGTGTTCGGACCAAGTCAAATCTTTAAAGCCAAAACCTCCACTTCCGATGGTGGGAGGGTGAGAGCGATACGCTGGGCCGGGATATTCTGACGAACCGCCGTGAACCGTGACGAACCACCTCTAGCTGAGTTTTGTCTTTCAAGACGAAATTTTTTTGAGTGTGTTTAAGTGAAAATGGGACCGATGCCTTTACCCAAGATTCCTGCAAAACTAGACACTGGGAGAGAGAAAAAGGGGGTTCAAGCAACCAAGGGATCTTACTTTTGATGCTCTGGACATTCCATTGAATACGATGCATTGGAAAGAAAAGAGAAAAAATTCTTTTAAAGATTAATTAAAGAAAAAGAAGAACAACAACAAATACTCCTGAGGGTTCAGCCAATATCCAAAAATTCTTCCCCGCCGAGATTATTTATTTCAGCAAGAGAGCTTTGACCAAGAACAATATATGTGCTATGAGAGGGGCTGTTCCCAAAGTTTGATTCAAGCAATGCTATTTTATTATTTAAAGAGTCTATAATCTGCTATTTTATTATTTATAGAGTCTATGTTGATTTTCAATAATATTGCGAAGAGTATTATTCTCCTCTACTTTTTTATCACAGTCGTTTTAGATTACGGCGATACGGGCCAATCATCGGCGGTTCACATCCTGAAGTTTTAAGATTTCGTTCCTTTATGGAATAAGATCAGTAATCAGCTTTGTAAGCTCCTGAATGACTGATCTGAGATCCGAAGCTTGTTTGTTGTTTTCAAAAATATGAGTCGGCGAATGGCTCTTGACTTTTTGTGCGAAAGTAGATGAAGTCTTCTTGATATTCTTGCTTCTTGGAAATATATGTCCTTGTCATCATCACCAGATTTATGATTTCTTTTTCTAATGAGTAGAAACGGCAGTCCCTACTGAGTGCATCGTGTTCTTCTTCGCACCGAAAGCATTTAATGGGTAGAGCACATCCCTCGGCGTGTGTGCCTCTACAATTTTTACATCTTTTGTTGTTCACACACCGAAGTTGTGTGTGTCCAAATTTTACACACTTATAGTACACTTTTGGGTTCTCAACAAATTTCGAAACTTTAAATAGGAGTCGTCCTAGCTTTATTTCTTTTCGATTTGATTTCCCTATTTCCTCAAGCAGAACAATTGGGAGGGTCTCTGATGTACCCCTCTTTTTGAATCTCGCTATTCTTGCTGCGGTAATATTTTGAGCAGAGAGTTCGATGTTGATATCTGCATTGCTCATCTCAGTATCGACATCACGAATAATATATTTAGTTACAATATTAGTGTCAATAATATGGACACCAGCGTTTGGAAAACTCGGAACAAAGCTGGTAACCTTTTGAACCAAGTTTAAATAGTGCGTAACAATTTTTTTTTTGTTTATTAAGGAAAAACGTGTCATCACTATGAGTGACTGATCCAAATTTGTCGCTAATGTCTGTTGGTTTTACCAATGGGGACGAGCCTGTCTTGCTGTCTATCACCAGTTTTACAATGGAACATCCTTTGTGAAATGCTATCGTAACTTTTTCTACAATTGGGAACACATTTGTCAATGTATAGTTTATTCTACGATCTTTGCAGCAGTTCTCGGGCACAGGGTCATCGGGTTTGCGCTTCATCATATCCGACACATACACTGGCTGGAATCAACCAGAGAGGAACAAGACATTTATCAAAAAAAACTAATACAAATAATTATATATGTAAATATACATAAAAAAGACTTGCCTTTAAGTCTCAAAAGGAAAGGAGAGAAACAGTAACTGTTTCAAAGCTACTTCACCACCCGTGGAAATGGTGTTAAATTAGAGAAGAACGGAAAATCAGAAGTAGGAAAAACGCCTACCTCTGTTTACTCGGGAGGAAAGAAAAAATCCCGCAAAACAAGTGAGGATTACCCAATCCACCACAACATGATGAAAGAAATACGCTGAACAACAAGAAAAAACCTAAGTTGCACCAATAGAAAATACTCAGTTGAAAGTCAGGAGAACACAGCCTTCTTCCTTCACTTCCAGCAGCCTTTTTGGTGCACACGATATTTCGCCGTGGGATAAGGCCTTAATACATACACAAAAGTTTTCGTTGCATTCTATTTTTCACCTCAGTTTCTTAAAGAAATCTTCTTTCGCAATATTTTTTACATTTTTTTATAATGTATTTGAAGTGTTTTGTCTATAATTATCCCAATACATATCTATATATACTTTATATAAAACTGTGCATTCAAGAATATGGTTTAGCCGGAATACTACCTAAGCATATTTTTTGCATTTTCCTTTTACATAAGAAATATATAAAAAAAGAATGTATTGCAACCGTCGAAATTTTTATTATTTTTGTGTTTACCTATCTAATATCTGACTCTCGATGTGTGAACTAAATATTTCAAAAATCCAATAATAAGTAAATTTTCATCAGATATGAAGATTTCTATCAAATTTAAAATGCAATCCGTATATGGAAAATCCATCCGTTCGTTTATATCAGGTTTTATCAGCAATACAGAAGATCTGAAATGTCGATCTAATCGATAGGAAGGGAGACATCCAAAATCCCTGCTAAGTAATCATCACAATACTCTGAAAATAACAATTATTGTGCTAATATGCCAGAAAATCAAAGGAAATTTTTAAAAATTGTCTTTGAATAGGAAATTTAAAAAAAAAAAATCTGATAAAAACAAAGCGATTTTTGTTTTATATATGCTCTCTAAAATATAATTAATATATTAATTTAACAAAGAACATAAGCCACTGACAGTCTTCATGACATATATAATCCCATGTTATGAATTTAGATTAATTAATTTTCGCATAATTTGAAATTAACCTGAATCTTTAAAAAATTCAAGTTTTGTGTTTTGAACTGCACATGAATCATTATTTATAAGCATTATATGTATATGCATCGTTATTTGATGCATTTTTAATGTATCAATTAAAGATATTATTTGATATGCTAATATTTGATCAAAAATAAAATATAACATGGCTAGTTGGAGACATCACATTATTTATATTATTTCACGATTATTATACCTAGATAAATAAATAAAAGCACCATTTACATATAAAAATCATTGTAAATTAATTCATGCTTCCTCTATTACTTTCGTACGAATGAAAATATTCCATAAAGGCGACTGACTCTTGTGTTCCCTATTAAATTTAAATATGCACATATTATATTAGTTAGAACAATAAATGTTATTTCTTGTTTCCATTATTTCGTATTCTTTAGTTAATTATAGTATAGACTATGTTCTTTTAAAGTCTATATTACTAATAGCAAATAATTTTAGTAGCAAATATTAATAAAAGATTTTATACATTCTTGTTTCTGAAGTGCTAAATTTTGTCTTTTAAATATGTTTGGCAAATAAAATGTAAAGGAAAATTAAGGCTTTCCGTTTCAGCATGAGTGACTTTTTAAAATAATTCTTTTATAAGAATCTTGCATTCAGTCATTTTTAAGTAATTTCTAAAGTGAAGGTTTACATGCTTACAGAAAAAGGATTCTTGTAATTTGTAAAGCATTTTCCTTTTTTTAAAGGAAAACTAGTTTTAATTTCACTTTTGATTAAATAAGAACTTTTTCGACACACTTTTAAATTTTTAATGGTTACTTACCTTAAAAATAAATGTATGTTTGCATGTGTGTGTGTTGGCGATCTAAAAACCAGATCTACAGCTATCAAATTTGGTGATAACACTTTGGAGGGTAAAAATGTGCACATAGAAGATATATTTTGCAAACTTTAATTAGTTAAATATTAAGCGAAATTTCGACGTCTGCTTCCGAAAACTTTCAAAACTATGAAATAAAAGGGACTTTTATATCATGTTAAAAGTTCAAAAATTATGCTCTCCGTGACACCATTTCTTAATGTAAACAATTTCTATTTTTAATCAAGTTTTAAAAACATTTTAAACTTTATTTTCCAACAATTTATATCGCACAAAATAAAAATTATTCTGTACAAAGGCGTTATGTGCAACCGAATAAAATTAGCTTTTTATCAACATGTTATCATCACATTGGCAAAAGTTCTAATTGAAAGACTTAGTTAAAATTTACTATAAACGAAATCCAGAAAAGTGCAGTCTTCGGTATTGTAAGAAATGAAATAATTATAAAATTTAATATTCTCTTTTAAAAAATGCAAGAAGTTTATGTTTATTTTGATAGGTCAATAGTTGCAACTACGAACTTTATAAAGAAAATTGAGAATACGAACTTTTAAGAACTAATATTGTGCTTCCCGTTAAATTTCTTTAATTTATTATATGAAATGAACTCAAGACATTTATTGATTAAAGTCGATTTGTTACCTTATACCGTAGAGCTGGGATACTGATTGCATTGATGTTGATTATGTTGTATTCCTTTTTACTTGGCTTATATTGCTAATATATATATATATATATATATATATATATATATATATATATATATATGAGAAAATCTCTCAACTTGGATCATATCCTTATGGCGCCATGTTGCAGGATTAATCACGTAATGCTTCGCCGCCATTGTGGCAGACGAGAGCTCAACGCCGAGACTGCAAGACGTACAGCGCACGCTCTGTGCCTTTTTATACGTTAAATGTTTGTTTAGTTCTATTTTGCCTCCTTAAATATTAATAAATACATTTTACAAAAATGCTGGCCGTTGCTATCCCCCTCCCCACATATATATAGTATAAAAGAAATGTTAACCGGAAAGGAAAACTGACCGGACCCAATGATGGGAAGCAAAATGTTGCGCGGCAGTTTTTGAGTATGCCAAGATTTGCGATAGGGCGCAAAAAATGGAGTTATTACTCCCAGATTTCTCCTATGTCACGTGACTCATGTTGGACACACCTGTTTAGACTAGAAACAAGCGATTACCTCCCTCCATTTATATATCAGCTCTATGCCATATACAGGAATTTCTCTGTATAAGGCAATAATATTTTACGCATGAATTGTTTTTGCTCTATTACCTTCTTCTATTTCTTATAAATCCACATTATCGTTTCTTTCCAAAACTTACAAAATATTTATAGAAGTGTGTTTTTATTCCTCTAACAGATTAAAATAAATTCTCATGGGAATAATTTTTTTTAATGACAGAAATAAGTAATAGTAGGATGGAGCAAGATCTGGGGAATTCTGAGAACGTGTAGAATTGCCTGATGAAACCATAATAGGTTTTCTCGTATAACTAATGCAACATGCTGTTTTGCATTGACATCTTGAAGAATGATATCTAGCAAATTTCCGAATTCTGGTCATTTTTCTACTATGGAGTTTTTAATTTGTGAAGCTGACTGCAGTATTTGTCAGAAGAAAATGTTTCATCTTCAGGAAGGAGTTCATAGGGAACTAAATCTTAGTTGTCCATTCAAATGCCCCAAAGTATTTTCATCCAGGCTTCTCGACTAGTTCTAAGTCTATTGCCCTTAGTTCAAGTGCATTTTTCATGTACATTTTAATACAAAATCCAAATCTTGTCTTCAAAGATAAGACTCTTTCATAGAGGATTTCTTCCAGGGTCACTGGAGAAACAAATCGCATTTTATGTGAAAATATTTCTTCCAAGCAAATAAAATTTATCTAAATAAATCGTCCCATCTTTAATGATGCTCTTGCCTCTGCCTGATGCCTTTATGGCTGTCGATTCAATAAAAAAACTCAACACTTGCTAAAAAACAGAACTGTATAACTTTATTTTAAAAACAATAAGATATATACATTGAAGTGACAAAAGTCATGGGATGATTGTTAATATCGTGTCGGTCCCTCTTTTGCCCGGCGAAGTGCAACAACTCGACGTGTAATGGAGTCCACAAGTCGTTGGAAGTCCTCTGCAGGAATATTGAGCCATGCTGTGTGTATAGACGTCCATAATTGTGAAAGTGTGGATGGTGCAGGAGTTTGGGCACGAACGGACCTTTCGATGATGTCCCATAAATGCTCGATGGGATTCATATCGGGCGATCTAGGTGGCCAGATCATGCGCTGGAATTGTCCGGAATGTTCTTCAAACCAATCGCGAATAGTTCTGGCCCGGTGACATGGCGCATTGTCATCCATAAAAATCCCATCGTTGTGTGGGTACGTGAAGTCCATGAATGGCTGCAAGTGATCTGCAAGCAGCTGAACAAAAACATTTCCAGTCAATGATCGGTTCAGTTGCACCAGAGGACCGAGTCCATGCCATGTAAAAACAGCCTACACCATTATGCAGCCACCACCAGCTTGAACAGTGCCTTGCTGACAGTTTGGGTCCATGGCTTCGTGGGGTCTGCTCCACACTCGAACTCTACCATCAGCTCGTAACAACTGAAATCGTGAAATCGTACGTCCCACATTGATTCCTGCAGTTATTTGACGAAGTATTGCGTGTCTATTAACATTGACCATTCTACACAGACGTCGGCAGTCTCGGTCGTTAAGTGCAGGTGGTCGCCCACTGCGCTGTCCATGATGGGATGTGATGCCTGAAATTTCATACTCTCGGCTCACTCTTGATACTGTGGATCTCGGAATGTTGAATTCACTAACGATATCCGCAATGGAATGACCCATGCGTCTAGCTCCAACTAACATTCCACGTTCAAAGTCTGTTAATTCTCGTCGTGCCGCCATAAATCACAAAAAACCTGTTCACAGGAATAACTTGAACACAAATGAAAGCTCTGGAAAACGAACTGCGCATTTATATATTTTCGCTGCGATACTACTGCCATCTGCATATTTGCATATTGCTATCCCATGACTTTTGTCACTTCAGTGTATAAGGAAACAGTTTCTAGACCACGACGCTGTTTAAAAACATTAAAACATCATGCAGAGAAGCAGTTGTTGAATTTATTTCACCCCCCCCCCCTCTTTTGAGCTGACAATGGAAGGTTCAAAACTTCTGGGTTTCTTTACAAGGCGACATTTCCAGTAACTGCAGTATCACGAGGATGTGCGGTCAGATGTTGCAGACCAATTGGAAAATTTGAAAAAGGATCCACAGATACTCCAGAAGTGCAAAGAATTTCAACTTGATGCTGAAGAACATCAGAATTTAGTGCGGATCCAAAGAGGCATTAGCAGCCCTCTTAACATTAATATCTTGGATACCAACCAGTCTCCGAATCAGAAAAATAGATTCAGTACTTGGGAGTCCTAAAGGGTATATTCTCTGAATTGCGAGCAGGAAAATCCCGTTTTCAGTTCTCATCTTTACACTCTTAACTTTACCGTCTTTTGTTGGCGGACGCAAATGTGGTTCAATATTTCTTCCTCAAACCTAACTTTGCTCTAAATTATGTTTCCTTTAAGGTTTCCATTTAAGCTTTTTATTTTTTCTTGTACTTAAATAGATCTGAGACCCAGTATTAATGAATGCTCCTGCATTTACTGTTTTATTACCATTCTCAATTACGACTCTTAAAGTCACCAGTAGAACAGTTTGTAGAGTATTGTTAATCATAACCTTAATAGGCATTTCAATTCCGTTCTTATGTGAACTTGAATCCCGATCTGGACACTTCAAAAGAAAGTGATTGTTACCACAGTACATAACATTTGCCTTTAAATTTACAATTTCGGGACGTGTTTTAAACTTTAATAAGAAAAACATGCCCCTTTCCTAATAAAATCTTCTTTCTCTCTTCTAAAGTCAATTTTCTGGCCAATAACAATTCTGACTGGGATGCTTCTTATCACAGAAAAGACAATCAAAATTTCTCCTGCCTGAATTCGTTGTATTTACCAAAGCAGCTGCAGAAGGGATTAACTGAATCATTACCTTGTTCGCATCAGTTTTTTTTCCCTTGGTTAATCTCATATCCGGTTCGAGTGAACCCGATCATCTCTTCGCCAATAACTTCTTTCATCAAGAAGGTCACCAAGTTTTCCAGTGAGCGGCTGTCATCCCTCTCATCCGATTTCGCACGATTTCTTTCCCAAGCTATGAGGACACCTTCAGGGAGAGAAGATTCAACCAAAAGCATCAGAAAATCTCCTCACTTTTTTTGAGTTCGTCCCAAGCTTTCCAGGAATTGCAGTTTGCCCGTGAGTTTATCATATAAAGTTGAGAGGTTGGCTGTAACTCTACCAGATATGGCATTCTTCATTACAATGCTTAATAATACGCGAACGTAAACTTGCACCAAAAGGACTTAACGTCCGAAACATTCCTTCAGAAGTTTCCACTGCCTTCTGATAATTTGCCGGTGTTAATGGCAAGCTCTCGAAGACTCCAGCAGCCTTCAACACAGGGATCATTGCTAGAAGCAAAAATTAGAACTTATCTCCCACAGGTAAACTTGCATTCAAATGAATCTTCTCAAACATACCACCAAAAACACAAAAGTTCTTTAGCATCACCAGAAAACTTCTTCAATTCTATTTTCGGAAGTTTAAGTTTTCGGGTTTCACTCACGTCCTTCAGTAAAACAGTGTCACCATATTTTCTGTCAAATCCCTTCTACTAGCGAAAAAAAGGGATCATTGTAACCCATGGAGGTCTTCAAATCTTGTAATTTCAAAATCTCATTCAGCATTTATTCTTGATATACAGACAAGCGATCAAATTTATATTTTATTTGATACTTCAAAATTAAAGTAACTGCTGAATCCAAAGTCTCCTTTGAAAGTGCGATTTCCAATGCATTAACACTCACGCTAAAATATGCCCTTTCGTATGGTCTTTAAGGCTTCCATATTAATTTAGATACTGCTGATAAAATATAAAATTCAACCGTAAAGTGTCTCCCCATGTTGGACGCCAAAAATATTTGTCGTGAAAAATATTTCATCAAAGTAAATAAAATTGATTTAAATAAATATTCTCATCTTTAATGGGGCTCTTGCATCTACCCGATGCCTTTACGGCTATCAATTCCACAAAAAGACTCAATGCTTGCTAAAAAACAGAACAGTATAATTTTATTTAAAAAACAATAAGACATATACATGGAAACAGTTGCTAGGCACTGACGCTGTTGAAAGACAATACAGAGAAACAGTTGTCGAATTAATTCAGTTCCCAATATGTAGAAACGAGTTTAAGACCGGTCTCCATTAACAGATAAATTCTACTCTTATTTGTTTATTATGTAAGATTTCCTGTGAATGTTAATGGCTATCTAATGCGCACGATATCATGGACTTTCAACGATATCTATACCTGTCGTTGCTGCCTTCCATTTTTCAAGTTAAATGAAATTATATGCAATTAATTTTATATAAAATTGCAACAGGCAATTTCTTACATAAGAAAGAATATTTATGGTTTTACGTTTTATCTTATAAAAGGAATGTAGCACCATTTTTTCTATATAAAATGCACAAATATATACATTCTTGATTCTCTTGTAGGTTTTTTTTTTCTGATAAAATTCTTCACAAATTTAAAAAGGAATGTACTAGACAAGCTTAATTATTCTTTTCAAAGAATAATCTAGCAAGAAGATTTTTAAAACTTAACTTTTTTATATATTCAATGTAAATAAGACATATAAAGATTTAATATTATATAATTAATTGTAACTATTATTTACTTATCTTATAAATCATAAAAATTATGTATAAAAATAAAATATTTTTACAATCAATCAGATTTCAATTTACATGATGATTACTCGATTTTTCTGAAGAAATTTATTCTACTTAATATTTGCATAACATTATCAGTTCTGCATTCTTTTTTAAGAAGCCCTTTTCTAATTCTTAGAAAATTTTCCTTTGATATTATAACAGTTCCAGGCTGAACATCATATTTTTCAACTGGTTCTTGCACATTATGTATACTTAACATAGAAAGTAACAAATCAAGTTCATCTTTCATACAGCATACTGCTCGCTGTTTCAACTGAATGCTTTCATTAGTTGCAATTCCGTTGGCAAGAATTAATATATCTGAAGGTAATATCTGATATAAATACTTCTCAACAAATGCAATTTCTTTCTCATTTCTGAAAGAGAGGGGAAAATATCATTTGCAAGAATTTTTTAAAAATAAAGTCAATAATTAACATTATAAAAACATGCACATTTATTACTGTTTATATTTTAATCTTTCATTAATAATTCATTATCATAAATATGGAATTTTTATTTTTTCTGAAGTTTACTCCAAGATAGCACCATTCATCAGAGATCAAAATCAATTGGTTAACTTATAATTCAATCCTGAATATGTTAAATTATATCATCATTGGGAATATATTTGTGCGCACAATTTTACAGCTCTAGAACATCTGATAGGAAGTGCAAAACTGATTAAAAAATTTCTTATTGCCAACAGGAAACAAATCTAATATTTAAAAGCAAACTATAGAATGGTCAAAATTATAATCCTTTGAATGCCTTGAATAACAAAATTAAATATACATATATTCAAAAAGAAAACTAAGAAATAATTATCCAACAAGAAGCATTTTGAGAAATAGTTGTTTTTATAAAACATTACAAAAAAAAATAATAAGGATGTCATTTTTAAAATTTTTATTTAATGGAAAAAAATGACACAAGTTTGGAAAAAAAAAGCAAACATATATACTAAGAATTATAATAATTTTTAGTATAAATGTTTGACTTTATAGTACAATAAAATAAATGAATTTATATAAAAAGATATTAAACATATTGCAAAACTATTTCATAAAATAAAATAAATTTATTTCAGGAATAATAAAAATGCTAAAATCTGCACTTCCACAATTATCTGTCATGTCTCAATAAAAAATTGCATACAAATATTTATTAAATAATTTATTAATCTGAAAATTGGATATTGATTTGATAATCCCACATTATTAATTTACAAAAAAAAAAAAAAAAATGTAGTTAAAAAATTTAAATATAAACATAAGAAGTAGAAAAATAAAATAAAATTTTCTCACCTAGCATAAACTTCAACTTCTATTGATGTTTTATTCATAGCTTTAAATGCAATATGTGCACCATATAAAGGGCCATTAGCTTTATTAAAAACCAAAATTTTTGTATCTGAAGGCAATAGAAGAAGTAAGTGGTTTGCAGCATATGAAGAAGACATAACAAGATCTTCAAATTTGCATAGATCTGTCACCAAACTAAAAATAATGAAGACAATCCTTTGTTGAAAAATTTTCACACACATTAAATCTTCATAAGAAGAAATATCTATAAGAAAAATAATAAAATCAGAAAAAGGCAGGCAATTTTTTTTTAAGTTTGAAAATAATGACAAAAAGGTAAATTTGATAAGAGCACATATAAGGAAGAATTTGATTGCCACTCAGAACTTATTTATCAACATGTTAATAATTAAAATTTGATCAATAAAATAATATTAAAAAAAGAGGAAAAGATGCAAATGGAAAGCAAATAGCATCTTTATAAAACTATATATATATATATCACATAGATCTTTATGTCCTCTAAGATTATATGTTAGGACACTTATAACTAGCTACCATGAATTTTTCTAACATTTTTCCCTTGATCTTTTACAGAATTTCCTTTACCAGTATGCGTAATTTTTAATAAATGAAGTTTTACTATGACAGATTAGCTTTTGATTTCTATCCCCACTCATTGTTATAAATACATAAACAATTCTTACAACATCAACTAAAGTATCAAGTGTTAGATTTGTAGAAAATTTTTAAGAGAAACTTATTGGACTACACATGCAATAGAAATATTTTATTTAATTATATTAACGTTTTATTTTAAAACTATAGGTGAGATATTTAGGAATGATCCTATCATAATTTTTTAACATAGTCAGTTGATAAAAACAACACTTTTCTCACTACAACCAATAATGTGAGGACATCTGACCCTTCACCAATTTAACTAGGATGAAAACATAAGGTATGATCTTAAACTCTTATCAAAGTTGGGACTCTTTCTTAAAAGTTATAATAGTCAAAAATTCCAATAATAATATATTATGTGCTTTCATTTATAAAAAAGAAAATATTAAGATTATAACATTTTAAGCCATGATACATATTGCAAGGAATTCTGAATTAGAAAACCAGAAGTTATGAAGAAGAAAAAATGACAATAATAATTATTAACACTTGTTAAGAACTTTTAAATAGAGCTCAATAAATAATGTATCTGATATAGTAAGAATGCAAAATCAGTCATGCTGCTATATGAAACATTTTCTACAATCATTTTACATTGTTAATGCTATTTTAATTTTAAGGCAAATGCACATATATTTTATATTAAAAAAGAAAGAAATCTCTGCACCTAGATAAATATTGAAGTAAAAAAATAATAACAAAAGAATCAGAAAAGGCATTACAAAAGTTAAAGAACTGAGCAAGAGATAACATTTTGATAAGTTACCTCTCAATTTCGAATTGAAAATCTCATCTGAAGATATGTTTGTCTGTAAACCCATTTGTTGCTGAGTCAGTATCTTCTCTTTCACAGGTAAATAAAGTTCATTTTCAAAATCAACACTTGTTCCAACATACCAAAATAAAATACCATCAACAGCTAAGAACTCACCGGAAAATTCAGGAATTTCAAAGCTTACTATAACTGTAAAGTTTTCCTTGGGATTAATTTGCTTTTGGCATTCATCTTCAATGGAAAACATATGTGATTTATGAACAATTATTCTTTGAAAACATTGTATATGATGATTGGAAATCCTCAAATTTAGTACAGGATTATAAATTATCCTAAAACAAAACAAAAGCATTACACATTATATATATATATATATATTTATATATATATATATATATATATATATATATATATATATATATATCTGAATATTTTATTCAATGCATTTTGTATAGATGGAAAAGCTGGTTAGACAGAATATTAGAGTCTTCATCACAACAAAAGTGATTTATTTTAGAATTTAGAATTGGATTGCCCTTAAAGTAACAGAAGAATATCGTACCAAGACATCTTTAACAACACAAACCAAGCATTTTTTATATGTTTCTTTTTTGCTTAAGTGGTAGAACATCCCCAGAACATCAAACATTTATTTCTGTTAACAAAGTTTGAATGAAAAGAAATTCTAAAAATTACAAATCAATCACTTTTTTAAGTAATAGTAGAAAATTAAATATTTCTTTATAAAGGTATTATAACAGTGTTTGATATTAGTTACATGATAGCATTGTCCAGAATGATTACATGAATGCTATAATGAGAGATTACATAAACAAGGGATTGTTAAATAAGCATCAAATAAACAGTCATACAGAAGTAGATGAAAAGTACAAAGAAGTGGGATGGGGGGAGTACCTGGAATATGATTATTTTGTATATCTGAATAATCATATTCTAGGTAATCTTAATTTAATTAAAGTTACAGGGAGACTGTGATATTTGTCATATATTATTTTAAACAGAAATCCAGGATATTTGCCTAAATTAGCCAGAGTTGAAAATGGAGGAGCATGTTCGGAAATTTTTCCAACTCCTCCTCCTACAAGTATAAAAGCAGTGGTAGTTGATAATGGTATTTGCCAAAATATAGTAAAGGAGATATAAATGCACCCAACCACAAGAAAAAGGATCAATTTTGTAATTCGCAGTTTAAATAAGACTATGTTAGTACGATGCACAATGATTTAATAAGTCAAGTAAATTTCTTTCTTTTATTTAAGTACATAAGTAAAATAAATACTTAAAAAAAAAAAAAAAAAAAAGGAAATACTTATTCCCATCTTTAACCAAGGCTTGATTTTAAGGCTTAAAACATTGCGAACAGAGATTTTACAACGTGCATATTCTTAAGGGATATAGCTGTTTGTATAGATCAGATAGTTTGAAGTGAGCACTGCAGATGATAAAAACAGCAATAAAAAAACAAACAGCTTCTTGACTTGCTGTTATTCATCAATGATACCTTGTTATAAGAAGATACTTTCGAAAAGAAAAAATATATTTGAATGAATGATACAGCCATTCCAACATCATTGTAACTTCTAAATATCAGAAGAAGTTTTCTATGAATTGTGCACCAATTCAGCAAATGTTTACTACTTTATTGCAAGCTCTTTCATTCCCCAACATATTTTAGCATCATGGCTTGACATAACCTAAATGCTACACATCAGTTGTGACAGGCCATTAGCTTGGGTTCACACTCAGTGGATCATATCCTTCTGAAGGTAATGAAATTATTGGTGTATGAAATACTTTGGACTAAGGAGAAGATCTTTTACCAAGAGTAGATGCTGCAAATAGGATAGACACAAGAACATATTTAGAGGCAGTTAGATGGAATCCGTGCACTACACTTTACTATTGCATTCCGACAAATAAATGTACTGATACTGGTGGATTTGATATGGCAGATTATTAGTTTGAGTTAATGTTATTAAAGACTCATGCTAATGAAATCATAAGACAACTGGCTGGAATTCTTCAATGAATCTAAATAAATGAGATTGTCCAATTTATGATTTTGTTAATTTGATCTTATTTATCACTGGAAATTTATAGAAATGAAAAGTTTATGGAAACTTTTCAAAAGTCTGTACATGAGCTGTATAGGGAACTACCCAAAAGGCTTAATAACAATTAACTATGCTTTATTCCACAAGAATACACAATACGGAGATAATAAATCACGAATGAAGTGCACACAGCTCTTACAATAAACAATATCTCACATGCAGCAGATCACTACTAAAGGATCGTAGCAGAACAAAGGGCTCAGGAAGAATTCAGTAGGGACTTGACTTAACTAACTTCCTCTTTCCGTATGGCTCATTAAATAATTGTTGTGCAACTTTTTATAGGTTCCACAACAAGATAAAGAAGCTTCTAGAACAATTGAGAAAAAAAATCGAGTCCTATTGTAGCAATCATCAAAATAGATGAATATTTAGGGTCCTTTACTTTTTGCTGCCACCCAGAGGTATCGGCTCAGTGGTTATTACCATATCTGTAAAACTATCTTCTTCATCATAGGATTTATCAAATAGGGAAGCAACATTACAAATTCTTAACAATATAGCATTACTCTTTTCTTATATTCAGAGTGAAAATAAGGCATTATGTTTAATAGGAAATATTGTTCAACTGGATGAACAATATCATATCTTTAGTCAAAACTGTTTACAAATTCCTAGTATTTGTGAAATGTAAGCAAAATGCCTTTACTAAATATCATATCGCAAAGACTTGATTAAAAAAAACAATATTGAAACAAAGTATTAATAATCTAAAATTTGTTGGCATCTAAGAAAAAGGATTGTATATCAGCTATCAAATCTATTTCAACTATTGTATTTCATTAAAAAAATAAATGCAGTGCAATGAAATCCATACCTATTATTGGATAGTTGAACAAATTCTCACGGTTTTCCAACAAGTGACGTTACTGGAATTGATTGCATTAGTTTATGATATTGACCCGTCTATTTACAAATATTGGGTCGTTCGGAAAGTCATTTCGTATTTTTGTGTCAAAATGAAAAGAAATTTTCGTTTGATGAATAAATTATTTATTAAATTATAAAATTGCCATTCTGGTCTAATACCTTTTGGTAGTAACATGATTACACGCTCATAAAAGTTTTGGTCTTTGCTGTAAAAAAAACTGATCGAGGTGGTTTTTGGCCTCCTCATTTGAAGGAAAAATTTTGCAAATCAGTTCTGGTACTGATGTACTGTTAACACATCTTCTCCACACATATTGGCTAATTTATTTCTGGCTTGAACAGCATTTTTACCATTTATATAGCAAAAAAGAAAAAAATGACGAAAATGCTGTTTATTGCTCTCCATATTTAAAAGGGCACCATCCAAAAACTACTGCGAAGAATCAGATTTACCTGGCATACCTAAGACCAATCCTCACATATGCCTGCCCTGTTTGGGCTGCAACTGCTAAAACCAATCTCCAAAGAATCATCTCCCTTGAGAACAAAACTGTTCGTATGATTGCAAAAGCTAGATGGTTCCATAGAAATGAAGATATTCTCAAAGCCCTCAGCATCCCACCTATAAAACAATTCATGATCAAACTTGCACAAAACTTCTATGGTAATATTATTCATATTGACAATTCCACCTTGCAAAATCTCCCAATTTATGATCACTACGAAAATTCAAATAAACGCAGACCACGCTGTTCACTCGCCCTTTAATTCCCCCTAAGTACTCTCCATCACACTTTTTTTTCTTTCTTTCTTATTTTTTTTTCTCAATTTACTCAGTACCATTTAATTTCTTTTCATGATTCAAATCATTTTATGATGCACACATTAAACAAATAAGGTCAGTTCCATTTTCACTTAAGTCCTATATCACAAGATTTACAGATGGTGGGGCTTGCGGCCCCAATGAGCTGTA
This sequence comes from Argiope trifasciata, assembly GCA_026543055.1. Lineage (NCBI taxonomy): Eukaryota > Metazoa > Arthropoda > Arachnida > Araneae > Araneidae > Argiope > Argiope trifasciata. Next base: position 360,118 of record JAPMOQ010025972.1, on the reverse strand, counting down.
AAACACTTTACAAATATAACTGCGAAGAATCAGCTGCACTTTTTCACACTCAAGCCTTGCTATATCAGCTCTTAAAACATAAAATGATTTTGCGGTTTAAGTATGAAATTGGGTGCGAAAAATGCAATTAAATCCTTTGTCAGGAAAAAACGAAATTACTTTCCGAACAACCTAATACTATAAGCAAGCTTGAAATTCAGTGTATGTTATTTTGCAGAAGTGCAAACAACTTAATTTTTTATTTTGTTAAGTATGTCAAATTTTATGCCCCCCCCAAAAAAAAGAGTATATGCAGGGAATTTTGCTGCACTATCTGCAGTTCAAGTTCACAGAATTCATGTTGACACTTACTGCAACTATGCTTTATCTGAAACAACTAATAGATATTGCTTAAGATGATATAAAAATAATGATTTTGATCTTGAAGATAGAGAACACTCTGGGGCATTGAAGAAGTTTGAAGACAAACAACTGGAAGCATTACTTCATGAAGACTCTTGAAAAACGCTAGCTGAACTTGCAGAATCATTAGAGTTAATCACACAAAAGTTTTCAAATGTTTGAAAGCATTGGGAATGATCAAAAGCAAGGTCATTATGCAGTATGGATTGAAGCCGAGAGACGCCAAACAGCATCTTTTGATGTGTGAACAATTCCTTCAATAGCAGAAAAGGAAAATTTTTTTGCATCATATCGTTACTGGTGATGAAAAATGGGTACAATAAGAGTAGAAAATCATAGCGCAAACCAGGCCATGCATCAACATTTTAGGAAAGCCAAATGTCCATGGTTCCAAGCTTCTGCCCTGCATTTAGTGGAATCAGCTGAGTATATCTTATTATGAACTGCTCAAACAAATGAAACCCTCATGGGAAATTACTGCAGACTACAATTGGTTCGAGTAAGACGAGTGTTGAAGAAAAAATGGCCATTATACGAGCAGAGACATGACAATGTCATTTTTCAACATGACAATGATTGGCCAAATCAGCAAAAATCTACTTGAAAACATTTCAGTGTGAAGTCCTACCCCACCCATCATATTGACTGGACATCGCCCCTTCATACTGCCACTTGTTCCAGTTGATGATACATGATGTATCTGAGCAACACTCCATTTCTTAGGAAAATTTCAAACATTAGGCTGACTCTTGATTGGCCTCAAAAGACAGTGTTGGTTTTCTGACTTGGTATTCAAATGCTGCGAGAAAGATGGGGAAAAGTAGAAGCTAGTAATGGACAATACTTTCAGTAACATGTAATTATTTTTTAAAAATAAAGCATTAATTTTCACACACAGATACACAACAGCGAGAACTTATTCAACATCCCACTATTTATGTGTCATTAAAAAGTAAGTAAGTCAAGTAGAATAATTATAAAAGGAGTAAATATCTTTAAAAAGATAATCTGTTAAATATAAAAGCTTGCTGGGCAATATAAAACAAGCCATTTTAATTAGAAGTACCCAGAATTAATTGATTCTAAAAAGGTAGCCTTTCACCAGGATATTAGAATTAATACGATTTAGACGATCTGGTGAAATTTTCTGCAGTTTGGTTAGGATGTTTTGCCAAAATTCCAAGTTGGTACCTTCAGACTACCATCTATTGTGCTCTTTTCAATATTCTTGCAATGAAAAAGTTTTAGTTTACTGAAAGACTACAATAATCTTAACTAATTTTTAGCAAGGCCGAAGTGTGTTTTATAATTGTAAGATTACGGAATTTCTCAAAAAAAAAAAAAGTAAATCATATTAAATAAAATGATGCATGCATTATTGATCAAGTTTCCTATTATATACTAAATCTAAATTTATATGTCAATTGACATCATAAATAGAAGATTTTCTGAACAATCCTATATATGGCTTATTCAATAAATAAAAAGGTCCAAAAGAATTTAAATCCTTTGAAATTCAAATAATTGATATTTACAAGCATAAATGCTTATTTCCAAAGAACATTATATTAAAAATATTTTTTAAAATATTTACAATAAATTAATTAAAGTTATATTTATTAATATATGATTCGATATAATTTTAATATGGGATTTCATCAAAAGAATATTAGGACAACATACAATTATTCTTCTGTAACAACTGCCTTTATATTAGGGAGAAATTTCCTAATAATCAAATAACTCATGGAATTAATTATATAAACATAAATGGTGTAAAGGGAATATTAGAAGCAAGTAATTATAGGATATTTTTTAATTACCTGTCATCATTATTTCTAAAAGTCCAATTCAGTATGCAGTGGTTATCATATAATTGTTTCCAATGCTTCTGAAGGCTCAGCTTAACTCTGTTTTCATCCATCTTTTTTGATTGTTTGACTTCATCTTTCTCCAGAATTATATCAACCAATGATTCACGGAAAGACTAAAACAATTAAACTAACAATCAGATTTAAATATGATGGTATAGCTATTGTCAATAATCAAAAATAGTTTTACCTATTCATATATTATAAGATATTTATTGCCAATTGTATTGCAAGAGAATTTATTTCTAACAAAAAATATTTTTGTACAGGTTTTGAGGAGATTAGAAAATTAAAATTATCATAACTAAAGTTACTATTTTATACAGACCATTAACTTCATATTTTATTTACCCTATTAAGATTATGTATATAATAATTGTTTAAAATATAAATACTTTTTGAACAAGAAATATTTTCACATATGAATGTAAGGAAAATGCTACATGTCAGACAATGTAGCTTGTTAAATATCTATTTAAAGAAAATGTAACGATAAAGTCAAAATAAAAATAGAAATGAAAAATTTTAAATAATGAAATGAAAGGAACAGATATTGTAGAAAAATAGTCAATCATCAATGGCAATATCTTATAAGTATTTGGATGGATATCATTTATTTTAACACATTTCAATTAACTTATTTCCTTATCAGTTGATCTGTTTGTATACTTGGCACAAATCTTGAATTCAATATTAAAATAACTTTCTAATGAGCTGGGGAATTGAAACTTTACAATATAACTGACAATACAGATCTTTACTTATCATTTGGTTACTTATTGACTCTTAAATAAAGCCTTTAAATTATGAACTTTGCTAATTTTTTTAAATTCATGTTCTTATTGCAGAAACTATTATCTTGTGTTTCGAATGTATGTAGTCTTCTTTTAATCTATTCTAAATTTCTTATTTTTGTATTATTTGAATTAACTGATTTAAATGCATTGCTCGAACTTTCATATTTTATTTGCCCCCAAGAAATCAGTTAATTAGTAAATAGATGCTAGATGAAACTGATATTTTTGAATTCAATGAATTTGTGATGAATTTAGAATTTGAGTTATTGATTTAAATTATTTACTTTGCTTTATAAACTGAGATTGTGGTTCATATTGAGCAGACTTGGTTATTGGAATGTAAGGAGTAAGTAGCACTGTGTGCATTCTTTCATTTATAAATATTAATTTTACAATAACATATTCTTTCCCATAGATTGCTGTCTTCTGTAAATATCTTCGTAAATTTTACAAAGACAGAACCTGAAATTTTTCATTTGTGTTGGAGCATTACATTGATTTATTTGAGATAAATTGTTATATTTGTTTAGAGTTTCACTTTTGATTTTAAAGCAAATGAGTTTTATTCATTTCGTTTCATTTCTTTCAGTTGGAGACAACAATGGTTTCAGGCTGTTCAAAATATCTCAAACCAAACCTCACAGTATAGCTGTCCATTCAAAACAACGTAGACCACTCTAGTTCAGTCAATTAAATGTGAACCCCATTCCATCGAAAATTAATCCTAAACATTTCTTTACTAATGAAGCAAGAAATTCTATGACCATAAATCATTAATAGAGACTGAAAATGAATAATCAGTCAATTTTCTATTTCAAATTTTATAACATTAAAAGTAGTTGCAATGCAGCATAATAAATAAGAGTTTAGTGATCATAATAAATGAATAATTTTAGACATATTTGAATATGTCAGTTTGGGGCCAGGTTATTTGAATAAAATAAAGTGAATGATAATATTAACTGAGATCCTATTGCAACAATAAATTAATCTATTATGTTATATGCTATCAATTTTTTTAAATAAAAATATTTATTTCCCATAATGCAAGTGAATTATTTTTTAAATTTAAATTGCCATAAGCATTTTAATCTATTTTGATTATTATGCTGTTTTCTTTGATAATAATTATCCAGTTTCTTGATAAGATACATCATCTGTTGTTAAGATGTGTTAGTCAGATTTAAACCTGTGCAATTTTATAATAAGAATTGTCAATAATGCAAAATATTTTTTTGGCTAATGATAAATTCTGTCACTAGAAAGGGTAAAAGGCAACATATACAGTTAATATTATTATGGGTGATAACATAATGGCATCAAAAGTGATGTCTTACAGATATGTGATGGTCAATCTGTGCATTCATCAATGCAGAAGCATTTAGCTTCTGCAAAGAATCAAGAGTAGCTTCCATTTTCTTTTCAATATTGGATCTGGTATTTGTAATTTCCGACTTGCCAGCCTACAAAAAATATAAAAATAAATTTAAAAATTAATACTTAAAAAAAAAAAGGAATGTATTTTTTAAAAAATGCAAGGAAAAATTTTTAAAGAGCAATTTATTATCACATATATTAATTCCTTTTAATTTCTCCAGAAAATTAAAAATGGAATGTATTACAAAATACAAGAAGTTTTTATGAAGAGTAATTTATTATCACATGTTAATTCCTTTGAATTTTCCCTTAAATTTTAAATGGTTCTAGATTACAATTTCTGGATCTTAATTACAATCTTCTGGAAATTATTCCAATTTGCTAATATTCTTTAAAAAAAATAATAACTTGCATTATTTTATTCTTTTATTATAAAATAACATGTATATTTTGTTTAATCTATACTTATAATAAAGCTCAATGTGTGTGTGTGTTGGCGCTCTACAGGTCAGACCGTTGCAAAAAATTAATAAAATTTTAAAACAAACGATAACTAATGAATGATATAAGGGGAAAAAATAGCTTTTATTAAACTGTTGCCATCATACTGACAGAAGTTCAAATTAAAAAATAAATTAACTATGACTGCAAATTAAATGAAAAAAAAAATGTAACTTTCAACACGCGATTGGATGAAATTAATTAAATGTTATGTTTTCTAAAAAATAAATACAAGACAAAGGTTTCTATAATCATTTACAATATCTATATCATTAATATAGGAAATCAGCCTTTTGTTTATAGTAAACATGTTTGAATTTATACAGGATATGCACTCAAATTTGTGCTAAATGGCTAATTTGTAAATCATTAGTAATTGGCATGCATATTGTTATCTACTGTAAACTTGGTCTAAATAATCACAATAATAATAATAGTTACATTTTATGTAACTTAAAACAAAAAAATGCATTGATGAATAACTGTTAGATTTTTTCATACTTTGCTCTGCGAGTTATATTCAACAAAATAATTTTACTAAAATTTTAAGCAAAGTTGTTACATCAATCAGTCTTCTAGGCAATCATTAAAATTGACTGATTTATATAAAAAGGAATATTATTATTATTATTCATCTTTTAGATCTTTTTGTGTACCATCTTAAAAAAATATACCATTTCAGGCCAATTCATATTCGTGATTACTCCAAGGCTGATAATCAAATGAATATGTGTTTGCGTATATGAATGAATGTGTGTGTTAATGCTCTACACACCGGATCATATCACACACACACAGTGCTACACACCAGATCTAGAGATACATGACTTGGTATATATATATATATATATTTACTTTGGGGAATGAAAAAACATACCTAGAAGGATTTTTTAAAAACTTTAATTAAAATTATGCTAACATTTTGAATTTTTCTGCGGTAACTTCCAAAAATATTAAGTATAAAACTTTTTTTTTAAAAAAAATCTTTTTAAAAACGCCTTTTTTTCCCATTCATGTCAATTTTTGAAGCTATAAATTTAGTTTCTAATTTTAATGAATTTAAAAAAAAACACAATCATATTTTCCAGCAATTAATTTCCTACAAAATGAAAGTATATTTTAACCTGCAAGAGCATGTTAAGAATGTACCAGTGATTGCCGTCCTTTTGACAAAAACTGAATAATTAAATTCACTCTCATTGCAAATTAAACTGAGAAAAGTGCGATGTTTAGCACATGTTTAAAAAGAAATGTAATGTTATGGAACAAATATAAAATGTGATATTTTCCACATAATTTCATGACAACTTATTATGAGTCAGAGAGTTATATAGGGCAATGAACTAAGAATCATAAGACTTCTATAACAATATGAGTCAAGTGAGTTTTGAAGTTTAAGTATATCTGGCAGAGAAATTATAAAGAGAGCAAGGCACATAAGTATTTAATTGAAAATTTTAGAACGCATTACTCTTGGTGAACCAGCTGGTCGTCAAAAGCAGCTAGTTACAGGATATTTTCAGATATAAATTTTAATGTACTTACAGAATGACTAAAACATTAAAAAAATTAACTCAATAAACAATATAAATGAAAATTGTCAAGCACATTATATTTTATTATATGAATCTTTGAATAAAACAATTTCTGTTTAGTTAAAGAAAATTTCCAATTATTTGAGAAACTTTAATTGTAAGTGAAATAATATGTTCTAATAAAATAATTTTATTATAATATTTTAACAATCTGGATGTTAACTAATAATTAATGATTTATTAAAATAAATTCAGAATTACCAATATTTTTTCTTGTATACCATGCATTGCACTGTTCAAAGAACATTCAGTTTCTTTAGTTTCAGTAATATAATCCTGTTTTAGAAAATAAGGGGAAAAAAGAATAAAAAAATTTAAAACAATAACTCAGAATTAAAAATTACAAATACTAAATCCCTATTGGTCAATAAATTTAAAAAAAAAAAAAAAAAAAAAAATGAAAATATCTTACAATATGTAACTATGATAATAAATAAAAATAAAGTAGCAGCAATAGCCAATAAAGTTATGGTTATTTGAAAAGTAGTAATATTTTGTTCTCCTAAAAAATTTGTTTAAAATAAAATTTCAAATTAGTTATTTATGAATATAATAAATAATACTGGATATGTATAAAAAATGGCATAATCTTTCTCCTCTTCTTCAAAGAAAATACCTTTGTTTAAATAGCATTTATACAGTTATGTGGAATTCAGTAATGATTTATTTGAAGCAATAAGCAATATTGTGCTTCCAGACATAGATGCTTATTATTTTTATTTCTGAATTTTTAAATCTTTATTTTGAAAATTCAAATTAAAATTTTTATGAGGACTAATAATACTAACTCTTAATACAGATAAAACTATAAGAACAAATAAACAAATTTTATATAAGATGTTTTCAAATTTTATAACATTTTCTTGTGTTATGTACACATTTTAAAAAGGTTCTAAGTCAGATAGTACAAAATTTTTATAGGATCAGTGTGATGTATATATAAATAGGAAATATACAGAAAATATAGGAATATTTTTATAGGAGTGTAAGCAGGATATTTTCCCTTTGTTGAAATATACTTTCCAATCCTTATCTGGTCATTCTTGGTTCATATACTTAATAATAAACTTATATGTTAATAGCTAAATAATAATCTTGGGGTACATAATTTTTTTGTCATCTTATTATAATATGCCTTAAATATGACATATCCACAATAATGTTTTTCTCGCCTATTTATTTTCTTTTTAAAAATTGCCTTATATGATGCTTGATATTCCTCTTGTTCTTCTGTTGCTATACAAATAATAATTCAATTTAACTAGCCTGTATATAAAGCATATTTTGATTGCTGATTAAAAAACAAAACAAGAATAATAAATTTATGAGTAGCCTTGAGAAATGTATTAAAACCATCATTATACGAGGTTCCAAAGTTTTTTTAAATACTCTAATGACAGAATTTTATTAAGTGGTTTGGCAGTAGAAACTTAGCAAGATTATAATAATACATATGAGGGAAAAGTACAAATTAATTGATAGTAATCAGAATAAGAAACATTTATAAAAGATGTAATTAATAAATACTTACTACAGGAACATAATCTGATATGTCAGATAAAATACAATCTTCTTGCCACTTATCAAATGAAGTGTTCTTTAATAATAACAAATGTTTTGATCCATTTATCAAAATATCACCAAAAAGCACAGCTTCAATTTCTGTCCATATTTTACTAAGCTAGAGTTTATTAAAAATAAAATAATTAATAGTGAAACTATTTAAATTCTTTTTAAAAGACCTAAGTCCTGCAATTTAGTTTTACAAACTGACCACATTTAATTATATTTCTTTCAATTATCAAATAAAAAAATATGTATAATATAGAAAAATTACTAATTAATGTATAACAAAAGCTGTTAAATATTTCAAATAATGCCAGATCTTTTTATTCGTAAAAGTAGCATATATTCTGAATAGCAAATGTATTTCACCATAGATGTATTTTGGTGTATTGTGTTATCCACACTTATCATTAAGCAGCTTATTCTTATACAGAAAAAATAATTAAGTTTACAAGAATGGAATGAAGAAAAAAAGAAATTAATATAAAAGAAATACAGAATAAAAGGAACTAATTTTATTTGGTTTTTCTTATTATTTGGTAATGCTCTCAGTGTCTATATCATAAATAATTTATTATTTATATGAAATATTTAATAAATAGTTTTAATGAAATAGAGGAATATAGTAGATTAGAATGTAAGAATCATAGCACAGAGAAAGTAAAAAGAATTTCCTTGATTATGAAATAAACATTGGTTATGCTGCTGAAAGTTCATCATCAGAAAGTGATATAGACAATGAGAATCAAAAATTCTTAAAAATTAGAAACCTAAGTTTTCCAGTTGTACAAATAGAATAAAAAAAACTAAATTTATCTAACATGTTTACCTAAAATTGGAACACTAGAAAGATAATGCATGATTCAATAAATACATCAAACTACAGAGACAGGCAACAACAACAACAAAATGTTAAGAGGGTTTAAAAAAAAAAAACAGGGGACAAGCTTGCTAATAAAGACAGAATTATATATTCATTTCATGAATATGATGAAATTAGTAAGGCAAAGCCAGGTATTAGAGATTGTATGACAGTTATTGAAACGTATAAAAGAAATTCATACATATTCAGAAGATTCACATTGTGTAATGAATCTGCAGCCTAGTATAAAAACCAACAACAAAAAATCTTAACTCCCTACTTTCATCAAGAAGATTTTAAAATGGAAGGAGAATGGCACTTTTTCTTAACAGCTCATGATAACGAGTTCTACAAAGAGATTTTTAACTTATGAAAAGATCTTATGGGAACCAAATTTATACAGTTTTACAAATTTTTGAATGGGCAGTTAAAAGCAATACAGACTTTATACCAATACTGATATAGACTTTTCATATTCAACTCAAGAAGACTATGTTGAATCAGGATGATTCTTGAAGCATTGCTTTGATCAAGTATTGTCCATCAAAAGAACATAGCAGTGTCATTCTTCCCTTCATTCACATCTAAAGTATTAATGAAAATTTTTCTTTAGATCGAAAGCTTTTAAAAGTGATGTATCAAAATCTCCTGATAAGGTAACATTAATTGGCATTTAGGCTATTGCCTATGAAGAAAACTGATGACTAAGTTTTAGAGAAAAATGAAGACCTTGACGAAGTAAAAGCTTTAACAACAATTGAAAAAAACTGCTGTATTTAATCCTATTTATGAGAACTTTTAAGAATTTACAATTTATAAAAAAATTAATATATCTTAAAACAAATTTATATATTTCCAAATTTATATCAATAGAATATTTGAGACAAATTTCAAGCAAATTTAAGATGGTGTGGTTTACACCCTGTGATGAGTTTACATTGAAAAGAACCAGATATTGTCAAAGGCTCTATTGATAAAATAAATCTCCTTATTTTTTAGTCAATGTAACCAAAGCCATTTTTTAAAAGGAAAAGTTGCTACTCTGAAGATATCCAGAATTATAGAACTTAGAAAAAACATTGTTAAAAATTTTACAGAAAACAATTCAGAATATTAAAATGTGAATGATTATAATAAACACTCAAACAAGAATGCAAATTATTTTGTTGTCTTAAAAAATTTAACTGTTCTCACCTGTAGGGAAGAACTAGAATCATTGCTAGTGACAAAATAAATATCTTTATTTTTTGACACTATTATCAGTTTAACAGTACAACTAGGCATTTCATAAAATTCAGTTATAATGTGTGATATATTTAATCCAGGTTTTTCAAAACTGTATTTTAAAATTCCATTACTGAACAAAAGTGAGTGTGTCCTGGTCCATAAAAAAGAATAATTACAATTCCATTTTATATCGTTTAAATCACAGATTTGTGATTCATCAAGAGAGATATTCCAAATATATACCATTTCTGCAGAATTTTGAAAATGTGAAGGAAAGAAATGAAAAATGGGTATCTCTTGAAATATTGCAGAATTTCTCTCCTTAATTTTCACTCCCAAAGAATACACACGTATTTTTTTACAGCCAGTAGAACTTTTATACCTCTGTATTAAAAGCAAAATATCAAGAGGATCTTTAGTATTCAATCTTCCGATGGAAGAAAATTGAATTATTTTATCTGAGTTGTAAGAATCAGATTCGAGTGTATTGAACCTGGATGTTATTTTGTATGGAAGACTGCAAAGCAGATATTCTTGAGGTGACGAAAATAAAAGTGTTGGTCCATGAGTGATGAAAAAATTCGAATTTGGTTCAACATTTGGAAGCGGCAACCAATTTGAAGTGTTGATGTTGATAAAAGTATTTTTAATATTGCTACAAAAAAGGTGGATAGAAATGTCATAATATAAACTGATAGACACAATGGTTAAACATTTCATATTTGTAGAGAAATTATTCACTGCATCCAAAACAACATTTTTTATATGAAATGATTCTGATAAAGGTATTTTCAATCGGAAATTTTCTTTGAAATTCTGATTATCACTATTCTTTTTATAGTTGAAATATTTGTAAGAAATCAAATTTCCATTTGCATCAGCAACAAATATCTGATTATTGTAAAAGCATATAGAAAATAACATAATGATTCAAATTTAATTCATAATCATACTATTTCAATACACCTGCGATAGATTTGAATTTTAAGTGAAATTAGGAGAGGAGGTAATATCCACTTGGAAAAACTAATGGATTACATGACAGCTATCAAATTATTCGAAAAGATTTTGAATGCAGAAAACTTTTATATTTTCAGTTATTAATATTTTTTTATTTATTCTAATGAAGCGAATTAGAAATAAAAAATACAACATTTCAAAAGCTTTACATAAGAATTTATACGCAGTTTAGTTATGCCAGGAGAAACAGAGAGTGCGCACTGTTTTAAAATCCTTCTGTATTTGATGAATATTTTCGATTTCGACCAATCAAACAATTTTTCGTAGATTGTTTTGCTGCCAGTATTTAAACTATTATTTCAGTTTCATTGATTCTGAATTAAACTGAATTTAATTGATTCTGAATTTTAGATTTTTTAAAAGTAATGAAAAGAGCCAGAGCAAATATTTTGACGAAGAATGACTGAAATTAATTCTTAGCTAAAAAATTCTGATTTTGGTTCATGCTCAAAGGCCCACATTATAAAGTCGATAAGAAGCAACTTTTTTAGAGAAAACTGAGGAAAAAATTCCCTGAGAAATGTAAAAATTAATTGAATCTTCTATTAATGGATAAATGAAATTAGCTTATTAACATGAAAAGTTTGACAGTCCAAAATAGTTGTATTTAAGAGCGATAGCCCTCTAGTGGTCAATATATAAATACTCAGTAACCAGGAACATGGAAAACTGTGAATGCGGTTGCTTGAGTGATCGTATCATTCTGACAGACGATGTTTTAATCTGCGATGGGTGAGATGTGCAAATTTTCTAGTCTAGAATTAGGTAGCCGGTCTGTGTTTCTTGATTAATTTATCACTGATGTTTGTAATGATTTAAGTGCTCTGACGCTTAAATCAGCAAATATTTAGGTAAGTTCTTTGCAGTATATTGAATTTATCATGTGCACTTGATTTTCTTGTTAGTTTTGTTATTGTTGACAAACGACTAAGAAAAAATTTTGACTTGTAGTAAACACTATTTTATTAACCATAGTGAAAAACCTCCTCGGTTTAGATTATTGTTTTAGTTGTTTTCTTTAACTGGAAAAAAAAATATTTTCATTTGTATTGGTTGTAAATAAAACATTTCCTTTTTATTCGAAATTATGTATTTGATTATTTTTGGTGCGCAATTTCAAAATTTTCAATGAATAGTAAAATTGCTTTTATAATTTATAAGAGTAATATTTGTTTGCAAAAGTAGTACCTTGTAATTACCGGTAACTTTAAACAATCAAATTCAACTTTATAAATATTTGTAAAATTATAGAAATGCTGAAAATAGTTAAGTCGTGTGGTCATCCTGCTTGATTAGATTTTCATGGTAATATAAGACATTTCGAAAATTTTTATCGGGAATGTAAGTGATTATTTGACAAGATTTGGAAGTGTTCTCTTTGTTAGTTCAGCATTTAACAATTGTTAATGGTGATATTGTGTTATTAATTTCCCGCAAAAATACAATGCTGAATTATTCGCATGTTTTTGTACTGCTTCATAGCTTGCACCAGAGTACTCTGTATAAAATATTTTCAAATTGTTATTTAAAAACAGTTCATTGAATTGTCTTTTCTCAAGAAATAAACATTAGGGAATAATTATTTTTGCAATTCATTTCTATACAAATTGTTGAAGGTTTATGCAAGTTGAAATTTAATCTTATAATCATGTGTAATAATTGGACTGTTTGGAATTTATAATTTCTTGAGCATCAATAAATTGCAAATAGATTTTTGATTTTTAATTTAGTTTTTTCCTCTATCGAGCAGAAATAAATTGGACAATCCTTTATTTGTGACCAATGATATAATATTAGCAAAATATTTAAGAATTTTATATTCTTTGTAACATTTCTTTTCTTGAAGTATTATTCTTAAAAGGATTAATTTCAAATGTAAAAGTTTCTTGCTACTTATAAATTTTTATTATATACCTATCTAATATGTTGTTTTATTGAAGAAAAATTAATAGTAAATGAGAAGTTTTACTTGGTAGTACATATATTTCAAATTAAAAAAAAATATTTGTGTATATATATATATAAAATGAATCTTAAATTAAAAAAAAAAACAAATGTTATTTTGTTCTTAAGTAGTTGTCTTATGGCTAAATAGGCTTATATTTGCAAATTTAAGGAAACTATTGATAAAATCTGACATAGTGTAGATATTTCACTATGATCTTTTTTTAATATTAAAATGTGTAAGATCTTGTTAGAGATGTACGATTTTTTACAGCAACATTAAACACATAAGATGTGTGCTTAAAAGGGAAGAATATATATATATATATTATTTTTAAGCTGTTTCTTTCTGTAAAAATTGTTGTAATCAAAAGTTAGAATTTGTTTAGATAATTCTGTTTTCATTTAAAGCTTAATTGGGCTCACTGGTTCTAATTATGTGGATACAAAAATATTCATTTCATTAGTCAATATAAAGGTTTAAAACAGAGCTTTAAGTTTATTGGGAATATTTTCAATATTAATCATTGTATTTGTGAATTTTATTTAATAATTTAAATTCTTTCATGGATATTAAAATTTAATTGTTATGTATGACCTTGTAGATAAAGATGAAGGTATTTAAAATTAGCCTATTTCTTTTGTAAAGAAATTTTATATATTTTAGAATACTTGTTTATGTGAATGGATATATCTTAATGTTAATCTGTTAATGACTTCAAAATTTAATGACAGTTATTCATCTCTCTTCTAGGATAACTGACCGATGCTAGTATGGGCCAAGAGATCTGGTTTAAAGCAAATTTGTTTCCTTTTGTTACTTGAATCGTAAATATGTCTGCTAGTGGAGAAGCTCTCCTTTATAACTGTCGCTCCTTGGAGCATTCAGACAATGGACCTGTGTACTCTCATATAGTTTCTGTGCATAATGGAGTTAAAAATGTTAGCAATATTACCAAAAAATATTCTAAACCTTCAAGGTCTATGTCTACTTGTGTGCCAAGTTCCTCATATGAAGCATTGCGTTATGCAGTTGCTGCTCTTAATCGTTTGGATGATTTTAATTGTGAAAAGATTGGAGCTGGATTTTTTTCTGAAGTTTTTAAGGTATGTATTTCTTAAAATAATATTGGGGTTCTCGATAATTAAATTGATTTATCGGAAATTATTGAATTTTTTAATTCATGGGCGATTCCCAAATAGTAATTACTGTTTTAATTTCTTAATTTTCATTTTAGACTGTTGACTTTATATTTTTAATAATTGAATTTCAATTTATATTAAAGAGCAGGGATGCATCCTATTCTAAATAAAAATTGTGTAGGAATTAAAATTTTATTCACTTTAATAAATCCAATATAGTTTTGAGATATTCATTCTGTTGCATTGGGTACTTTTTAAAAAAAATTTTGATATGTTATCTAAAGTGACGAAACATGCATTTATATAATCTGACATTTCATTGAAAGAATCAGTAATGTTTAAATTTACAAGTTATGATAAATTAAAATCAATTTAATCTAGATAATAAATGCATAGCTTGAAAAGTAATTGACCGAGAATTTATAATATTTGATTACCATTCTTGGACCAGGCTAAAGCTTCATTATATTTACTATGTAATTTTTCTAGTAATTATTAATTCCATTCTATGAATTTTTTGTAAATCTAAGTTTAATTTTATATCAAATTATAAATAAGGTTTTCCCATTCTATAAAAAATAAGATATGCAGGGTTGATAAAGCAAACTTGGAATATCTAGAGAGAAGATAACACAAAAATATTGTCTGAATAAAATAAAAATGACCTTGAAAAGAATAGCAGGCCATTCAAGTAATCCATAGTAAAAATCTAATTTAAAAATTATTTTTTAATATTTCCCAGGAAATATTTTTAAGGAAATGTGTTGTTTTTGTTATTTCAATATGTCAAATTTAATAACCGATAAGAAACATTTAATAAGATTCAAACATTTTGGGTAGCAGAATATGTTGAGAAGCTGTACTGAATTTTTTATTATTAAAAACTGTAAGTTTTATGAAAATACAGCTGAATGAACTCTAAAATTTTGTTATTTATTAGCAGGATTTAATTAAAATTTCTGTTAATAAATTTTAAGTAATTTGCATTTAATTAAATGCCAGGAAATTAAAATTAGTTCGATAGTCTAAAATAATGTAGAAATTTTTCTTTTTGATTGGAAATTGATTTAAAAAGAATGAAGTTTTCAAGCATATAGACTCTAAAATAATTTATAATTTAATTTTTAGTTGTAGTCAATTAAAATCTAAATTTCTTTTGAAAGTTGCAATAAAAATACTTGTTGTTGTTGAGTCCCTGTAGTATATTATTTTAGTTGTACATCATTAGGGCTACATATTTTTTTGGGGGAAAAATTGTACATCAGGCCATGGAGATCAACAACATTTTTGTTTTCTTCATTAACATTTATTTTTAATTTTCAAAATAAGCATAATATTGTTATAACAGTTATAGTGATGGTACTCTTCAACCTTAAAGGGCTAATTAATATATTTGTCTACTAGTTTGTTGGATATTTTATTTGTATTAAGTTTCAGTTAAATCTTTTATTTGTAATATGATGCTTAAAATTTTTTCAAATATTTTTACACATTAAATTGCAGTTGGTATTATAGTTATTTAAATAGCTTTACATTTGTTGTGTGCATTATCTTTATGAACCTTCATAATGGATGGACAAGTTAAACTAGAAAGAGTCGAATTAGAATTTTTATTCTTGTGTCAATAATGGTTTAGTGATACAGTATTTAATCCATATACAAAAGGGGTTAGGATAAAAGCATCTTTCTGCTCATAAAAGAAAGATTGATATAATTGATTATCAAACATAGCACATAAGGTTTATTTCCTCTTCTCCCCGATTTCATTGAAAGAGAAGGTTATTTTAAGACATCAGTCTTGTTTTTATGACTAATATTTACTTTCTTTTTAAAATACTTATATAAAGACTTACAATTCAAATTTTAAAATCAAGCCCCAATAAATTATAAAAATGCATTGACAACTTTTTAAAATGAATTTATTATTTGAAAATTCTGTTAAGTAATATTCCAAGCTAAGTTAGCTGTCATTAATTAATGAATTAATATCAGTTCTCTAACTTAAAAATTGAGTGTAATGCTTGTAATTATTTTATATTCTTTAAAATATAATTTTTATTGTTTTTAAAAGAAATTGCAGTATTTACTATTATGAGAATTAAATGTCTCAAGGAAATTTTTAAGGAAAGCATGAATTTTTGAATAAAACAAAACATATAGTACCTAAATAATTGAAAATTACAATTTTGAAACAGAATTTACAGTTAGTTATTTTTATTTCTTACTGTTAATCTTAATATAATACTTCGTATGCAAATGTTATTGTGTGATTCAAGACTAGAATGTGGTTATGTACCTTATAATTCCTAGTAGAGAAGGAATACTAGATGTAATTCATAAATAAAATTAATGAACTACCATGAATTATTATTTTTAATTTATTCATTAATTAATATAGAACAATCTAGAATAGTATCAAATTGATATAAATGGAATTTCAGAACTGCATTGACTAATCTGGGGTGTCAAATCATGTTAACTTGAACTCCTAAGAAATTGAAAATAAGCTTCAGTTTAAATATTTTTAATTTAAATTAACTTAATTCATGAAATTGTTACAGGATGCTTCATTACAAGAAAAAGTTACGAAATTTAAAGTGTCAATTAAAAGCAGAAGCTCTTTTATAATTCATAATGCTTATTTGGATCTTAAAAATCTATCTATAAATTCATAATTTTTAAAAGCTTTGAATTTTGATGTGTATTGTACTGAATTATTGCAGAACTATTCGAAATAGTAAGGAAAATTTCTAAAATGCTAAAAGCTCTCTAGTTGCAATTATTTTTACCCTTGCTGAATTAACCTTATACTCGTTTACTCATTAGAACAATTCAATTTTATTTGATTGAATGTTCTAGTAATCAACGCTATTTATTTAGGTGTGCGATATACTCAAAATATTTTTGACGTCTATGAAGCTAAATTGTTCAATATTGTATTTTACGAAGATCATTAAATGGTTAATGGGCAAAGCCTTATAATTAACCCCCCCCCATAATGGTTTTTCTGTTATTGTAGTTTTATCTTAATTGCATTTTTAGTGTTTTATTACTTTGAACCCCTAAGTTTTTGCAACATTTTTTGTTGTAAATTCTCTTCATTACCAATATAATAAAATATCCCCCCCCCATTTCTTTTAACTTTGTAGAAAGGAGACCAAAAATTTCGTTACATGAGCTTATTGAAAAGTGTTTTCGTTTTCAATTATTTCGGAAAACAAAATTCGAAGAATGCTCTATTCTTGCTCTTGTGGAGAGAGATATTCTTAGACTACTTCTTTTACCTCGCTTTCTGTTTATTTTTTCGGAATTTATTTTAAGCTCTTTCTAATAATTTCGCTTTTAAAAAAAAATCCTGGATATAATATTATTGGCAGTATTGTATCTATTCAGTTGAATTGCTTTAATGCTATCGTTAATTATTTTGCCTTTATTTACAATTTTCTTTAGTTTAAAATAAATTTATCGTAGTTTATTAGTAAGTCGATATTTGCTGACTTTCCGTCATTTTAAAATTACTTATTTTTTATATTTAACTAAAAGAATTTTTTAGTTCATAAGGGGATAAAAGTATACCTTTCTATACTTATGTAAAACTCAATGCGTGTGTTTGTGTGTTTGGTGCTCTTGCAGGTCAGGCCATTGGATTTACAGCTACCAAATTTGGTACATGTATAGGAGCCCTTTTTTCGATTTTTAAAAAAAATTAAAATGTGAATTAATTAAAAATAAGTGAAATTTCGACGTTTTTCCACTTTAACTTCCGAAAATATTATCGCACAATAATGATTTTTTCATCAAATTAAAGATTTTAAAAAGCTTTCTAATGGTATCGGTATTTTAACATATAACTCGAGCTTCTATTTTTAACTAATTTTTAAAGAAATATTTTAACTGTATTTTTCAACAATATATTTCGGACGAAACTATAAAATTTAATCTGCACAAGAGCGTTAGTAAGAGGGTAAGAGAGCACGAGAAGTAAGTGGGAAAAAATTTCTTTTATCGATGTTGCCATCAGATTGAAAAAAGCCAAGTTAAAAAATTATTGCAAATTAAACATATAAAAATGTAATTTTCAGCACATGTCTGCATGAAATGAAATAGAATATGAAATGTTCTTTACATTTTCTTTTTAGAAAAAAAAATATTTTGTGACTTTTACGATATTATTGAATAAATCAACTTTATTTAAGAGAAACATGGCTCAATTATATAATAATATTCAAGGTCCAACGGCTAATTTGTAAAACTTTAATAATAGAAAAGCATCTATAAAAAGGGTCTAAATGAAGTAAATAACTACATAGCATGTAACATGAATCTATAAATGCTTAAAAAATGCAGAATGTTTAGCTTTTAAATAAAAAGACAAACTTAAATCAACCCAGTCTCTAAAACCGACTGATTTATGAATATTTTAAGGTCGTTATTCAATAAAGCCGGGTAATTTTAAACCACTTCGACAATTGCAAAGATGATACCCTTATCGAGGTCCAGAATTTCTCTAGACTGACTGGCCTAAAAATGAAAATGTTGAATGTTCCAAACATTTCTATTCAAAACGTGAATTTCTCATCAAATTTGAATTTATTATTACATTTATTAAATTCCTCATTTTTTTTTTTGTTTCTTTAAAAAGCTGAATAAACCAAGGTACTGTGAAAATAAATTCTACGTAATTTTTCGAATAATCTGTATTATGTGTTTCGTTGAAATTTAGAAATGAACGTTCCAAAACCATTCTAGGAAGTATCTGGAAATGTACTTTCTTCATTCTTTATTAAAATTAATTTCTTCCTTAGTTTTGAGGTACTTATTAGTATTCTTTTCACGAAATGGTTTCTTTTAAAGAAGTTAACTGAAAACAAAGTAAACATCTTTTAAAAATGTTCCACTCTTTTTTATCCCCATTATTCAACTTGATAAATTGGCGAAACTTGGTCTACTTATCAACATAGTTGACGCCCTACCCTTATTTCATTATCCTTTCTCAAATAGCTGTTTTAAGTGCGAGTTCTCCATCTTGAGTGTTTTATGTGTTTCATTAATATTTTAATTTAGTGACTTTTTTGATTTGCGGTAATTTTCTACATTTAAATTTTTTTACCTTTAAGGTTCTTTTAGCTTATGATTATTTCAGCAAAATAGTCAAAATAAAGCTCAGGAAATTTATTTGACCAGTTTTAATGCAGTGTTGATGTAATGAAATTTGTTTTTATTTTTTGTGAGGTTTATGCACGTATATATAAAAAAATAGTTTACGATTTTGTAATGGTCCCATTATTTCAGAATACAGTATTTGTCTGAAAATACTCTCAATTATTTGGGCGGTGTCAGCAAATTTGAGTACACTGTGCCAGACTAATTTGGCCTCTTATGAAAATCGTAATTAAATATGAGCTCTTATGGTTTAGCAAAAGTATCTGCCTTATTACAAAATAACGATGGGGCTTTAAAAGTTACTTGTAAAATTCTAATGCTTTAATAAAAGAACTTGCCGGTGCGTTTTCAAAAAATTATATGGCAAATCTGCTTCTGCCAATTCTTAATATATCTGGGAAATTTCATTAAAAAAAGTCATTAAAAAGAAATTGCTTTTAAAGTCTTCCCCCTTCTGAACTTTATATTTAATACAAATATGACCATCATTTGAGTAAAGATCTTGAAAGCTTTTTGGAATATACTAGCATATTGAAAAATTTATTGTGACTTGTTATCTGATTATGTTTTATGCTGGAAACATGTCTTCGAATTTCATTTGTCATTTCATAATCCATTATTGAAGTTTCTTTTAAACCAGCAGCAATAGTCTCTCCGAAATTTTCTTGCAAACTCGAAAATAAAGTTTTTATCCCTCTGCCTCCGCATAAAATTGTGGACCTTGTGATAAGGCCGCAAATACCATCAATAATATTAGTGAATAGTAGTAATTAAATATAGATGTTTGGCTGAGATGTAGCATTTTTACTGAATCTATCGCGAGAATTTTTTATTTTGGACTAAAATTTGACTCAAAACTACATATGTAATCGCAGCATCTTGATGTACCGACAGATGGTCAATCGTTTGACAAATTTGGTATCTCTATTTTAGGTACTAAACCTGTGTACCAAATTTTTTCTATCTAGTTCTTTACGTTCTGTAGTTATCCTGTTGAACTCGGCTAGATAATCTCCTTGTGAAGGATTTCGTTCGAAATTTGAAAGAATATGCGAATTTGGTCGCAATTTCATATACTAAAATTTAGTTGTCTTGCTCATAGTGTTTTAAGTTATCGTTTTCACTGACTGGCCGACCACGACATACCAGGAAATATAACAGCAGGACTTTTTTACAAGCTCAAGCAGGTTTGAAACGTGGAAATTATTCAAAATCTCGAGTTTGAATTTAAGTATTATAATACTTCGTATATCAGAAAGTAAAATTGTTAACATGTTAATTATACTCATACGCTTTGCAACTGTCTATCTTACGTAAAATAAGCTTTAGTTTCAAAGAAATTTGAATAAAATTATTTTTAAAAGGTAGCGAAGGTTTTCCTCCAACTCTGTCTAAAAATAAATGCTGCGCAAACGGCTTATTAAATAAACTCGGAATCTTGTCGTGCTATGCCTTTTTAATTTTCAGTGAGAAAATTTTCCTCCTGTATGTGACAATTAGCCTCAGGTGGTTTGTTGTATCGTTTAACGTATTTGCTATGCTTCATTTGTCTGTCTACTTAAATCTGAAGACATCCAGAGCAATCAGCTACTCCGTTTTCGGTGAATATCTTTGGCTACTTTGATTAGGACACTGACCTGTCTTCAAGTGTGGGCGAATCGTTGTGCCCTGAATCTGGCCACTTCTTTCTTTTTGATACTTCTCTTTTAAACTGATTGGAACAAGAATTCCTGTGGTCTGCTTGTTTATTTTGAATTGCAGGTGGTTAGATGCTAGGTCGTTATAGTCTGGTAATCTAGGATTTTTATTTTTCTTTAAAACTTTATCTGTCTCTGTCCCTTATGCATGCTTGGTGATTCCTAGTTTTTGGTGGCTTTCCTGTCAAAAATGAAGTCTATAAAATTTGTTGGATCTAAGTTTCATATCTGTCTTTAAATTAGAGACGGTCTCATTTGCGATTAATGGGTTTTTGTATTACATCAATGTTGTTATCAACAGTTGGTTGCCAGTGCATGGAATCCATTTTGCCAAGGGATATTTTCGCATTTACTGTATGTTCTACCTTGAAATCGTAACTGGTTAGTTCAATTATTGGAGTACGTAAATATTTTATTTCTAAATATAATGGAGTACGTATAATAAAAGTTCGGTTTTTTAAAAATCAGATTTTTTTAATAAAATGCGTTTATTTCTAATAAAATAAATTGTCATAGCAATTTTGACTTCGCGTGATATTTAGCCCTGTATAATAATTCGGTATTCAAAAATGAACGAGGCCCTCCTCATTCCTCAACCGTTGTCACCGATGAATCATTAAAAGTTCTATTCCTCTTAAATCGCTGTTATTTTTCGCATCTTGTGTCAAATTTTTTTTGAGGGGAGGGGAAGACAGCCATATTCCAAACAAAAACAAATGCCTTTTGAAATGAGCTTAGGCCTCGTCACTCCCGCTTTTTACTCTCTTACTTTTTCTGTCTTTTACAATTGTTACTATGATCGTGACATCACCTTTTGTTTTTTGGTGTTAGGAAGCAATGATGAAGCTCGTTAACGGATTATTGAACAGCTATTTCCATCGCGGGTAGCGGTGACTGATCCTGTGGCCCATTGACTGGACGTTTCCCTCAGTTCTTTTGTACAAGGGCTATTCGTGGTCATTTTCACGGTTGGTTGCCCTGTAGTCAGTCTGCAGGTTGAATAGGAACGAAGGATGTGCTTATTGAAATCGGTTAACTCTATTTTTGTCGCTTTGTCCTGTATATTTTTTTTGATAGAAAGTTGCTTTATTTTAGAAAGATTTATTGTTTCGAATCGTTCTTCGTTGAATAAAGGTTCGTTACATATATGAAAAGTAGTTGCGTGTATTTAGATTACTTTTTCCCTACTTGTATCTAATCGCAGTGTTATGTTTGAAATTAAAAAATTTATGATGTATATAAAATAGATTTTTTAAAACATAAATTATTAAAGTGAGAAATTTAAGAACTTAAATGATTTATTTTAAAGCTCTCTTCCTCTTGTTGTAATTGATTCTCAGATTTGTGCTTAATTAACACGTTTAGTGTTTTTCAGTCAGCAATGATTGATCATTTACTTTTCGTGTAGACTGCGATTGACGGTTGCCGGTGACTGGCAGATAAAATAAAATACGAAAACTATGTAAATTACATTTTATTAATAAATGCACATGATTATTTCTTATCAATTTTAATGAGTTTTATTTTAAAAAACGATGAGCATCTGGTATGCAAGCCGATGTATGCTAAGCCGAAATTTAAACATTGTGAACGTCAGATGAAGCTGAGACCAAATGGAAAGAGAATATCGAGTTCGCTTTAAAGCGTTAGTGCGTTATTTTGAAACTGTATTGTATATTCTAAGCCGAAACTTAAATGCTGATCAGTGGAGAACGATTGCTTAACTTTTTCTCGAACCTTTGAATATAAAATAATATGAACGTGGATTTCACAGAAACTAAAATATATTTGCATTAAAATCTGACCATGAGACCAATCTGACTATGGCGGACGCATATTTCACAGGTACACATCTATTGTGTTTGAAACTGGCGCCGGATTCTTAATTTCAATCAGTCACGTTATGTTATGTATCACTTTTCTGGAGGTCAAAACCTAAATTCTGAAAGAGGAAATGTAAGCAAATATACCAAATTGCTGTCTTTTAATTTTTTTTTCGTATGTATACAATTTTAAATGAAATCGAACCAATTATAATTTATGACCAATAATAAAAGTTTCATTTGGGTCATGTTTTATCATATTGTTGATCCAGTAATGTAATATTAACACATTTTTTGTTGATTTAAATCGAATATATATTTTGCATTATTCATGGTTTATCCAATCGCAGAAATCGGACGTGTTAAATCATAAAATTTTATGATTTCAACACATTCTTGTGAAATTTTAATTTTATTTGGTATTCTAACTACAAGTGTTGTATTAAGTTTCGCAAAGATTACCGCGTTGAAATAGAGTAAAAATATGCATAAACTGTAACAAAGCATTGATTTAAGATTAAAAATTTTTTAATCAACAAATCGATACAAGAAGGTTTTATCTTCTATGGTAACTCCAAAACGAGAGTCCAAGGCTGATTTAGAGAACTTAAGTTTTCAAGCTCTATTTTGTAGTTCTCCTGATTTTCAGTATAGACAAGGGTTGAAAAAAAAGAGAAAAAAAAAAAAAACTGAAGTAATTAAGGTTATTGTTTTGGGATATTTCATTTTCCCGTTCCATTCTTTATTTTGGTTTCTTATTAGCTTATGAATTAAGCTTATTAAAAATTTAAACAAATAAATCTTGTAAATTTTTGCTTATTATAATAGCGTATTTTAAATTAAGTAATCTCATTTAAAATTAGCCATAAAATAGAGCCAACCAATTTTTTTTTGAATCACTGTTTGAAAGTAGAACTCTGGTTGAAGATTCAGAGAACCAACCCTAGTTGCGAATGTTACTATTTATATACGAATTGTAGAATCTGGTTATGTAAAAAAGGCTTGTAACCACTCTCGAAAGAGCTCGGAAATTTCTTATTACCAAAGTGTGAGTAACTTTCGGTTTCAATAGTTAAATAGGTTTGACTTTTCTGGATGGCCAACAAAATTTTCTTAAAATACATAAAAACAATAGAAAATTCATCTTATGCCTTTTACGGAAAACATAGGAAGACGAAATTTGGAATTATCAGAATAATTTTTCGATTCTATACCTTTAATGGTAGTAAAAATTATTTAAATTCGCAAAGTGCTTTGACCGACTAACGAGTCATAATCTGAACTCAAATGAAAATGTGTGGGGCATTATTTCTAAGATTGAAGGGACATTTTATGCTATTAATGCTTTGGAAGACATTCAAAATGCATGGTACAATTCGAAATTAGATATTGCTAGCCTTAATTATATTAATGGGGAAAATTTGTCCTTAATATTATATTGAAAAATAAGGGGAAAAAACTTTAAGCCATTGAGAACTTTATACTGTGAACCTTTTGTCGAAATGTCATTCTATAAACATTTCACACTTAATATTTCCTCTTTGTTATGTAATTGAAGTATAATTTTTTTTCTAAACATTTCTTTTGGATGCAAGTCTCATATGATTTGAATAAACATGTTTGTAAATCTTTCAATTTTACTAAAATGTATTTTACTAGCCTCTTGACTTATGGGATGGAGTGTACATGCGCCTTAAGCAGTTTTATTTTTATCACATTATAACGTATCGGGATATATCATTCATAATGGTCCCCTTAGTTTTTATATAAGAATTAAGGGTACCATTTTTAGCATGTTCGATTCAACATCACATATTTTCATATTTGTAATCATACAAAGGTATCATTTTGTACTAGTGATGTAGTAAGTAGGGCACGAGATCGGTATTAATGTCTCTTGTGCCAGTCTTGAGAAGGGAACCATCTTGGAAACAAAACAGTGTTACGTTTTTAAGGGAAATAAGATGGAGCCAAACAAAATCAAACCCATACGCGACTGTTTCGTACTGGTTAAAATGTTCGTCCATGTATACTAGGATTAGTAACCCTTAATTTTGGAAAAATTTTCAACAGTGAGATATATGTAGTTTGTTAGACTTTAAAAATTAATGAAAAAAAGAATGTCATTTGTAAAAGGTTAAATTAGCTACATCTGCCAAGAGTTGTGTAACTGTTTCATTATGCAATGGAGTCTTTCCATTGCAAAGAAACAACTTCATCCAGAAATTGCATTTTAATGCTACTGAAGAATTTGTGACATGCTTTTCTGTCTCCCTGTCGGCAGCCATTACATCATCGTCTAAAGGCAAAACTCATTTCACTTTCTCTTACTAATATATTTTCATATTCATTTCACGTACGTGAGAGAAAGGTGAAGTCTTGATGTTGCATATGCCATTCGCTTAACTGATGACGTTTTTTTTTTTTTCTCTTGTCATAGAAATGACGCCCTGCTCTCCTTTTTCTGTTGTTTCTTTGGCACCAGTCCAAACTTACGCACTGTCTACTCTTACACACGCTCTCAGAATGGGTTTCTAGGGCTACCTTCTGTAAGCGGCTAAGCGGTACTAACCCATTCATCTCGGGATGGATGCAGTAGCGTAATCAAAGTTTGTTTTACACGTGAAACACATTTTGTATCCTCTATTATTTTCTCGATTGATTTAGGTTATACTGAGTCGACATTTTTTAAAAAAAGTTATTTTGCGCTTTGTTGTGTTATACCTTTTTGTAGTTAATTGTATAATCTATTCCATGAAAATATGCAAAAATGCACAGTAGTGTGTATCAATATTTTTTCATATTGAGTGTGAGTTTTTTTTTTTTTTTTTTTTAAGTACATAATATAGAAAAATTCCTCTTATTATATGAAGCAAAATAAGCGATGAGCATAAAAAAAAATAGCTGTAAGCATTAAATTGAAAAAAAATCTATAAACATTTAATCCTAAAAAAAAAAATCCCATCTAAAATATTTTTTAAAAATCATGTTCATTAGGAAACTTATTAAATATTTCCATGTAACAAAAATTTATCTGCGAAAATAAAATTTTGAAACGAATAAACTATTGACTTTAAAAGTCAGATTGGCATAGCAGAATGTATATATGTGGTTATTGCTCTGCCAATAGAATGTTTAACGTCTGGGATATTATTAAAGTTTTGATATTCTTTAAAAAATTTTTTTAATTAGCTCTCATCTGAAGCATGTCAGTCACTGTTTATCTGCATGTTGTTTCAGTATATAAAAACGCAGCCATTTTGAACAAATTTAATAGTAATGTCTTCGATACTTATGGAGTGTATCTCATTATCTACGGTATCATCATTTTCCCAGTTGCAGCTTATTTTTACCACGATTTTAAAAAGAATTATTTGATTGATTTTAAAAAGTATAGTTATAATTTGTTTATAAATTTAGGTGTACCAGATTTACTAATCTTCACTTGTTGTTGGGCTAAAAATAACCTCTTTGCTCTCAATGTGATTGCCAAATATCTGTAACATGTTGCTGTCAGAAATCACGCGAAAATTTCAAATTAATATGGAATGTTTGATAAATCTGATGTAGATTGCGAAATTATGTAAAACAAAAATAATTTAATCATCTCGATTTGAGATCTTTAACTGCCCCTAATATGTTAATATTGGAATATCTTGACATGGACTGCTAAGTTTTAGTCGTGCCATACTAATATCTGTCATCTATCGGATTGTCGGAAATGCGAATGCTGTGAAATAAAACTAAGGCATCGATCGGCAAGTTTTGTGAAGTAAAAATCCAAGGCATAATATTAAATGGAAAAAATACCGTTATTCTCCGTTAGTTTTTAAACAATTTTCCGATAATTTTCAGAGATTTAATAATTTGATTGATAGTGCTGAACCACTGGAAAAGTTCTTGTAAGAATTTCTCTGAAGAGATTTAAAAAATTAATCATTTCGTTACCTGCTACTAAAGAATTTTCTTTCATTTCTTCTATTTTAGAGTGAATTGCTTTGACTTGAATTAATGCTTTTTTGTAAAACGAAAAGATTCAAATATAAGAATCTAGTTTTCGACTGCATGGTCCAAAATCTGATGTGTAAGCCGCAGTATTGATGTAAATGTCGTATCAGCATTCTTCCGTCTAGCTTGTTATATTTTTCAATTCTTGCTATTAGTTCATACTCTGCCATACTAATATATATAAAAATATATAATATGTTTAAATTTGCAATCGTTAATAAAATACTTTTTATTCATCCACACAAGCTCAAACACATTTTTTAAAACTTGTAGTGGATAGCGATGTTATTAGTTTTTTTTCTAATATTAATTCATTAAATTTTCAATGCTTTGGAGTTTTAGCAATTTGTAATGATAATTGAAATCAATGGGCCGTAGCGCAATCGGTAAAAAGCAAGGATTTAAATGTTTTTCATCTGACGGTTAAAAATTTTAGTTCAGTTCATGCGAAAATCGACCATTTTTTGATACTTAATAATTTTTTTGATTATTATTTAATAAAAAGTAACTAAAAAAAATTTCTTTGACCAAATAGAAATTGAACTTAAAAAATTTATTTTTATATTACTTGTTACGTATCACGTTCGCAAAATGTGCAACCGTAGACAAGATTTATACAAAGCTGAGTACAGATGTAATTGTAGATGGTATCTGTCGTATGATTTTATTACCATCTCCTTTCGATTTTCGAGTGATATTGTTCAAATGTATTGAAATGGACTGACGGGCTTGCTCTAAACTGTCTTCTTTTGAAATCAGTTTAAAGAATAAAAACTGTAAATTTCATGAAAAATTTACAATTTTTTTTCCTTCTTGACTTTTGCAATTCCCAGTATTTTGGAGATTCATCAATATCTATAATTTTTTTTTTTAAGATTACAAAAGTTTATTTTTATATACCTTTCTTTAAACAAAAAGTAAAGAACCAGATTCCGTTTGTATTGTTTTAATTTTAATGTGATTTGAATTGAGTAAACTTGACCATTAAAGTATTAATATTGCAACTTATTATTCAGTAATTCTGCTTTTTCCCCTTATGTCCGTGAAAATTTCAAGGATACCATTTAGCTTTAAAGGAACTTAGCCTTGCGTAAAATTAGTGTTTAAATTAGTTTCTCGCTTACAGATTGATCGTTGAATTAAGTGTGACATATCAAATTTGAACGCAGGAAAGTGTTTTATTTAGGTTTATCTTTCCAACTTGAGAGATAATCGGCATTTCACAGGTGTGAAAGATAAGTTTTCGAAATGCGTAGTATGTATAAAGCGCGTTACTTGAAAAAGATATACGCCCTATAAAATAATAGTAGTAAAAATGCAATTCAATTATCGCCTATTTAATCTTCTTTATTATCAGTCATGAAAAATGTTTTTGATACTTATTTGAACTTTTTGATAGGAGGTATCGTGATGTTTGATATTTTCTGTAGAAATGTGACCCCTGCTTCAAATTTTGCATTCTTTCTGTTTCAACATAGTCCAAGTAACAATGTTAATATAAAAGAACATGTATATGGTGAAGAACTGAATCTAAGATAAGGTCTTGGTTGGAAACTCTGGTGTTTCTTAATTAACTCTAGAAAACGCCTCAGGACAGTGATCCTTTGACTTTCTAGTTTATCCCTGAAACGTTTCTAGAATATTCTTATTTAATTGTTCAAATTAAATTTTAGATCAATAATCAGATCCCAGGCATAGGGAGTTATTTCCCGACTTGGATGAAAGACTTGCATGAAATAGTCACGATAAAGGATCAAGCAGCATGATTCTTCGGAATACATCAAATATAGTATCTGTACAATATGGGTTTTATCTCGTCATATTAATATCGAATCTATAATAAGGGCCGATATTTAATAGTTCATAAAAATGCTATTGTTCGGAGGGAAGCCTTGATAAAAAAAAGTCCTTGAGGGCAAGTTTGGCTACTCTAAGACTCAAAATGGTCATTAACGTGATTGACGATTAACATTCTCTCACGCAGTCTCTCTTCGAGTGTTTGTTTGTTGCTAATTTTGCATTCCTTGCACTGTGTTTTTTTTCAAGGTCCACCTTTGGGAGAATACAAGCGAGTAATCGCATGTATTGTGTATTGATAGGGTAATTAATACTTAAACCAATGGAATTAGTCAGAAATATGCGTTATATGCATACTGAATTAGATTAAGAAAGACTTAACATCGTGATTACCCTACCCCTACTTGCTCTTTGATGAAGTGTTTAATTTTTGGTTACGCAATTTTACATAATTATGAACTTTGTTCTCTGGAGACAATTCTTTTTATCTCGCCTGTTTGGAATTTCTCAAGAAATTGAACAATGACACGATATGTTCTTTTTGGTAATAAGTGTTGCAATGTTTCATTTGTTGTACTTACGGGAGTAGGAAGTTGTATTCGTTTGTGTATGGCACTGCTTGAAGAAATGATTTAATGATTGGTTTTTCTTTTCTTAGCAAAACATTTTGTCCTTGAGTGCGATAGAGATCGGCACGTGGATTTTCAGCTTATATAATATTGTAATTCTAAATTTAAATTGAATGAAAAGGATTTTTCCCTAAGAAGTTTTAAATTATAATAAAATTATGAATTTTGAAACATTTATTTTGGCATTGAAAAAATAGTTTAAACACATTTCTGGATTTGAGATTATATTCTACTTACACATCATTAATTCCTGGATTTTCTCGTATATGGAACTATACTGGACAAATAATTGTAATGAGAAAAATCATTTTCGGATTTTGAGATTTCATACTTTAGATTTTTAGAGATTTTTGCATTCATACTTTAGATTTACATGTGATCGAACGAAAATGCTCTTAGAATTAATATCCGTTGCTGAGATTACCGTAATCATTCAAATAATTGGAATTATGAAACGTCTTACCTAAATTTTACTTCAAAATTTTAGATTTTTGAAAATTCGGAGGAAATTTCTGGATAGAAAATTTGGCTGACTGTCTAACAGTGTGGCTACAATAACTAAAAAAAAAAAAAAAAATCCCCGGTGTCGGTGATCTCCCCAAAAATTTCTCGCATACACTCTAATAAAGATGCTAATTAATATTAATTTAAAGGTGTTAATTTTATCAATCTATTGCATGGTTTTTAACGATTTTTTTTCCTTTTTGTTCGATTAATGCCTGGGCTGCGGTACATAGTATTCGAAAATCGAATTTGAAATTTACTAATTTTCCCTATCCTATTAAAGACAATTTGATAGAAAACTACAAATGTAATCACGAATTCGCATTCAAAATTTGTAACATTTTAAGTCATTGCCTTTTTCAGTTATAACATTTACATTGCTTTGAAAAGTAATCCGTTATTGGATTTAGCTGCAAATTTAATAGGTGGTACACAGGAGGTGTTAAATATGTATATAGAGTATTATCTATATAGCTTTTTTCATGTTATAGTTAGCTATATAGATAATACACCATATATAGCATTCTTCGTTTGCTAACTTATATTCAGGCAACTAGACCCGCTAAATGAATTTCATTCAAAAGTTGATAAATCTACAGATTTGATGTAAAGGCCATATTACTAATTTCCTCCATCTAGCTTAAACAGTTGTCACAGAATGCAGATAATTTCTAAAAATGTATTTTTCGAATTGAGGAAGGTTTATAATTTGTAGATTCTCGCTTTGGAATTTTTTGTTGATTATAATACTTCTTTCTGTTCTTCGTTTACTAGAAATAAAACCTTAATGATAAAGATGAATTAACAATAGAAGTATAGATTTGCTATAATTGATTTAAAAATTAATTCCGAATGTTTATCAATCTGTGATATTCATGTAAATCCTGCGTTATTCGGTTGTTCTACAAAAATATTGGCATCCTAATGTATTTTAATGATTGGAATCTTAAGTAGACGCGTTTTAACGCTTATTAAGCGAACCTTAATGATTTCAAGAAGTTTGGAATGCATAATATTTAAACGTCTCACTTTCAGAAATTTGAAGATACAATGTTTATCTTCATGAATTTTATAGTATCCTCCCGATGTATCCCGGCTATTATTTTCAACCATAAAATTTTTTTGTAAAGTTATTTTGTTTCCTGACTTACGTTTCCCATTATGCCAATGATGCAAGATTAGCGCTTATTGGTTTGTTTATAATTAATCGGGTCATTAAAGCTTAATTGTTTCGAATGTTTTGATTTCCTGTCTTTTCTTTCCTTTTTTTATTATAAAGTAATGAATGCTTTGGTTATGTTAGTTTTCAAACTTTTATGTCATGAAATGAGAGGGGAAAGCAAACTAACAATACCAAAAAGACCATGCTCAACGGAAATTTAACTTGATAGCTTATTTCCGGTGATGTCTTACCCCCCCCCCCCCAAAAAAAAAAAAAAAAAAAACGCAACCTGTTGAATTATCGTTTTTAATTCTATGGTTCTGCGATAGCGTGGAACCGTTTTGCTGTTGGTTTGCGGATTGTTGCGATTGTAAACAGTTGGAAATCTTGACTAACATTTTTTGTCACCAGAGCATGGTGGCAACAAAAATAATATGAGATGCGTAAATTAAGTGCAATGAGCATCTGGGGTTCGTTTGATTGTCACAAGAAATTACGTAACTAACAGATTGTTTCTTGGTTGCTTTTGAAACTTGGTTGATTAATTCAGAGTTCCGCGTTCTGTAATTTCTTAATGTCTTATAGTAGTTCCCATATGATACAAAGCAACTAAATTATCATGGATGTTAATGTGTGAAGGGCTGGCATGCACTTAATAGAATTAATACTGTGTTTACAATTCGTTGTTCTTGGGTAAATTTTTTTAGTATTATTTACGACCCCTCAATTTATTTAGTGATTTTAGATTATGCAAAATTTTACTAAAATGGTTGTTATAACATAGTTTCATTTGTTGGCAATTTGTCATGGGCGAGTACAGCTGATGGTGCTTTTATTTTTTTATTAGCCGATTTATCTAGTAAATACCAATAAATAAACTGATTGAATTCTTTTGAGGTGTTAATAACATCTCGTAAAGTCACTGCTTTTTGTTAAATTATAATAACAAAGCTACCCTCCTAATCTTAAATGGTTCATACTCATGCCTATAATTTTCAGGAATCTTTGAAATTTTTTTATGCCATTTGGTTATGATTTGAAAGGGGAAAAAAAAAAAAAAATGAGCTAGTGCTCATTTGATTTTGTGTTTGCAAGATATTGCTATTATTATAAGTATTTCATATACTTTGAATATTGACCGTAATTCCTGTATACTTGATTGACAATTGCATTATTGAGAAAGTTGTCAAAAAATGTTTTTTTATAACATCTTGATATTTTTTATTACTACGATAATATTCAGGAACGTAAATATAATTCTGAATCAAATTTTGCATCATAAGATGAATTTTTTTGAGTTCCTAACGTTTATTTTACATAGAATAATATTTATAAATATTAGTACATTATTAGTATTGAAAATATTATATAAAACTTATTTTATATTATGTATCGGATACTGAACAATTGAGTAACTTTAAAATTGGAAATTCGTCCATATTAACATATTTCTTTGCTATGAAAAGACATGAGTTTGTACTGAAAATAACTCTAAAATCCTCACAGGAATGATATTTATAAATATTATATTAAATATATATAAATATTTTGTTGTGAATTGAAAGGAATCGTGCATTGTAAATAAGAACGATTGTGAAAAGATAGCATTAGTCATGAAAAATAACGTTACCGTTGCAAGAATGGTACATTCCAAAAATATTAATAGGTTATAATTGGAAACGTCTTCGAATTTTAGATTTTTCAGTTTTAAATAGCTTGCGATTTACATTCTAATTTTTAAAAAAATGCATGGAATAATTTCTCAATAGAAGTTTCCTGGAAGACAAACTTTTATTTACTGATTATTATTTATAGTTTAGATCACTGACATGGAAATCACAAGGGAATCAACAAGTAGACTAAAAAGATTAATATGGGAAGCACATTTAAAATGGATTTCGTTTTGCAGGAAATCTGTAAGCCAACGGGGATATATGGGTGAAGAAATGACTACTGCACGTGGAAAGAATAAGATGTGGATTTCTCTTCAGTTTTTCCTCCATGTTTAAGTTCCTTTTCGAATATAATCTGGATTTTTCTTGAGAACTGAAAGTAAAGATCAACTTAATACCTTTGTATAGAGTTATTTCCGATTATAGTTCGAGTGCGCTATCCAGGTTTTAATAGAGAATTCAAGGAAAACACATTATGTCCCGATCTAAAGGTTTTAGCTACTTTAGAATGGAAATCGGTATATCATCATCGTGAAACGATTCTTTTTGTTTTTCCGCCTTTTCAATGGCTTCTTTACTCCCCGAAGACTGAAGACTTTCGTTTACTGAGTGTTATTTTTAGTTAAAAGAACGGGTTTAGTAATTATCTTTGATCCTTTCTCTCTATTGTTTTCGGAAGAATGGTGACTTTTTTGGTTTATATTTTCATTACTCGTCCTGACCTATCAAACTTTGGAAAGGGAAGTGTTGCATTTGGGTGCCGCATTCTCATCTTATTGTCTCATCTTTTCAGAATGAATTGTTCAGAATAAATTGGGTATCGACCTTTTCTACAAAGCCTTCTCTTGAAAAGAAAACCGCTCTCCGCCTTTTTTCAATAGTTATTCGAGTAATATTTAGCATCAATGTGTGTTCTGTCTAAAAAGAAAGTTTTGTTTAGTTTAACTTTTTTTTTTAACACGCGAATATCTATCAGATTTTCAACGTTACCATTTCGGAGTAATTTCTATTTCTTACAGTTAAAATATAAACTAATTCATTCTTTCATACAAGCTGCAAAGAGAAAAATAAGAATGATGGTTTGCTATCCGCATTTTCAACGAGATGATTATGCCTGTGCGATAATCTTAATTCTTAAAATACCTATACTTAAAAAGTGACTTCCCTTGTCTTCTCTTTCGTTATTTTCTATTCAGTTGTAAAAACTTTTTAATATATAATAGTGTGAGGTATTATTTTAGAATTGACTTGTGGAAGAATAGCTTCCTAATAATTGTCACTGCTAATTAATTTTTTCGTTGATAAGTTAACTACAAAACATATAAGGTCACATCGATTTCTGATGTTAAGATAAATTCGGGTCACAAATCATCAAAAAATGACTACAAATTCCATTCCGTAGACAATATAACTTAGTGAGGGGCGGAGGCGTTTTGGAAATCTTGAGCAACGTTTTGAGATCTGTTTCCTCCACGATGTACATTGTCTTGGTACACATCAAGATCATCAGGGACACTTCCAAATATGCTTCTTATGACTTCAAGAAGAAAAAAAAAATATTGACCCTAGTTGGCGCTACTGAAAAAAAGCTCTCACTCAGTTTAAATCGCTGATAGATAACTGTCAGCGGGCTTGTTAAGTGCCATAAGACACAAAAATACAACAGTAAACACATTAATCTAACTTAACTTTACCCGTAATGTATTGATGATCAGAAACCATTGTTTTGAATCGCATTTCAAAATTCCTCGTCTTTTTCCTCCTCCGTTTTTCATGGACACTGTAAAACAAGTGGACAAATTAAGCGAATGTAGCCTTCCTTATTCGCTTAATTCAGACGACAGAATCGCTTCATTATAGCAGTTTATAGTGGATCTAATTCGTATAAAATCCAGTATATTTTACAAGATAACAATCGAAGGTATGTGTGTTCATTTTTCAGGTAGCAAATGTTTGAGATAGGAAATTCAGCTTGATATCAAGGATCTTGTCATTAATCTTTTTAAATTTAGAATATTAAGAAAAATGGAATTTAATTTTGCCATGTTGCTTTTGATACAATATATGAAAAAGAAAAAAAAATGAAATAATGAATCTGGGTCTTTTATTCATGGTTTATAGGCTGTAAAAACATTTTTTCTCTTTTCCCCTCCATCAACCGAAAGTTTTGAATGGTTTAATTCTGTTTACTGGACCGCACTTGGGTTGCATCCGTCGTATTAAAGTTAAGCAGAAGGATCGCTTATCGCATTTCTAAGTTTTTCGTTTATACTTGCCAGCTGAATATCCGATCTTATTGAATAATTTCGCATTCCACATCCTGTCGTCAACAGGTGTTTCAACTCAAACCTTGCTGTGAGTAACCTATTGTTACAATTTCCATTAATGGCAGCGCACATTTTTATGTCATTCAGTTTTGCTAAAAGAATAAGGAATGTAGAAGAGATAAATTGTCACAAGGTTGAATAAAATGAAATTGTGCTTCTTATTGGTTATAATTTTTAGTTGCTTAATGAATCTTTAGATTTTATGACATTGCAATTGCGTTTGTAAAATTAGTTCTAACTGTACACACACTTAAGCAATAATAATAAAAAAATGGTATTTTGTCATGTAATACAAAATATAGTTATCGAAGATTTATTAAATTTTGTAAAATATTTAAGAAAAATCGTTTGTTAGGATGATGGAAATTTTTCTAATTTTTCTTTGTCATTTCATAGTAATAAATTATTACAAACATTAAAAAAAAATCCTGAAATAGTTTTTTTTTTCTTTTCAAATTTACTATCTGGAAACTCAGTGAACGTGGAATCAAAATGTAATTAAATTTACTGAATCATTGTTGGGATTTGAAAAATATTAAAACGGTGAATTGTCATCTAGAGTCTTCAAGTATGCAGAATTTCTAAACTTTAGTATATTAAGGAGTGATAAATGCATGACGTTTCATTTTTAAATGCATAAAACTTAAAAAAAAAAAAAAAACCGAGATCGATTTGCGAATTTATTTTTAGTTGAAATAGATTTGTGATGATGTATTTGATTTAGATGTATATTTTCTGGGAAAAATAAATCGCCCAAGTTCTTCTGTAGAAATAAAATGATAACGTTTGTGGAATGGTACAAGTTGGAAGCGCATTGCTTATGGCAACGAAGGAACATTCTAATAGATGAAATTAGTTGTTAACTTGCTTCTTTGTAAATCGATCTTACGAATAAACCCTCCTCTCTCCAGCAAGTTTTATAGTAGCATCTGTTGAATGACGAGTAGACATTAACTCGCACTTTATTCAACGTACTTCAAAAGTTCTAAATTTAAGTATTTCAAGCAAATCTATTGTATAGAAGTAACTAACAATAGATTCTCAGTGTTCTTGCTATTGATGGAATAAGAATTACAAGAGGGATGGATGTTTCAGTCATGCGCCTATTTATTGATTCGTTTGTCAGCTATGCGTGATATTCTGCAAACTTTTTCTCTACCAAATTTTCAAGTCTGGAAAATTATATGAAATTTTCGTGTCTTTTCCATTTCAAAACTCGTGCTTCTCAATAAAACGTCTGCAATTGCAGACGTAATATGCAATATTTAGAGTAACATACGTGAAACTGACTATTTAAAAGGTTTTTAAGTAGTTGATTTAATTAACAGAAAAATGATATCTAGAATTTTGGAAAGTGGGTGAAGAAAGCGGTTATTTCTATGCTTTCAGTTACAACTTACGAGAACTTGGCTTTAAACTCATCAGAACAATAAGAAAAATCCGAATATTAATACTCCCTGTTGCAGCCGCTGTTGACAAGGCGTCGTGGTACAGGTTGTGATTGCTGCCAACTGCTGAAACTTAAGTTGTTGCCGAATGCGTTAAATTTAGTGCCGAGTTTTTTGACCGCTGTGTGATGTGAATGAATGCCCTTCGTGTCAAGCCGAATAATTTTTGATGGAAGACCTTGGTGTGTGCTTGTAATCGTATGCCTGATTAATATATTATTGCCTTAACAATCATTTCGAGTGCGGCAAGGGGAAAAATAGTTTGCAATAAACCATTCTTATTTTTAATGTTTTTTACTTGTGCGAAATCAATGTATCTTCATTTGACAATTTTGTTATGAAGCAAGAAAAGAATCGTCCTGTTGTATGGATTTTGCCTCTTAGCTGTAGCCATTTGGCGAAAAATGATTATGAATCTTAAGAATTTTTCCAAAATAATAATTTAGTGAAAAATTTATTGTATTTGACAGATTATCTGAGGTTTAGGAAAAAGATTTTTCCCTCTAATGTGAATTTTGTAAGAATTTGTATTACATAGTTTTGACTATTATCATATAGCTTTTAAAGCTAGGCAATTTCAGTCGAAGAAAAATATTTTAATGCTGTACATACCCCAAGAATCTTTTTTTTCCGCATTACTCTTGATGCTTTTCACAGGATAGCTTTGATGTAGGTTCAGTTTAAATATTAGCAACTGCTTGATTTATGTCAATAGTTTAGTTTGGATTTTAATTTATGTGAAATTTGTCTTTTTAGAGAATGAACGGTTTCCTGAAGTTATTAGCTTTCAGGTAATTAAATTGTTAGTTTGGAATGTACATGTATTTGGCATTTTGTTTTCCTTTACGGACGGATAAGCCCCTTAAAGCCTTGACATGAAGGATTTAAGTGGCTTGGCTTCTTTACTCCTCAGTAAATTTTTTGATAAGGCTTCAAAGTATAAAATTAATTATTTGAAATGTATACTAAAGATTATATTTCTGTACCTTTTTCGAAATATGGCATTTAAAACTATATGTCAGTACATGACCATATTTACTAATGGGGGGGGGGAGAAATTGGTGTACAAAGTTGTAAAATGTCATTAAATATACTGAGGGAAAAAATAGTATGCTGGAACGGTATGATGGAAGGAAAAAACGGAAAAATTTAATGCGAAAAATACATCTTTTTCTAGACATTTATAATGTTAAATTTTGTTTTAGACTACATTTGATTGCCTTGTTCCTTTTAACAAGAGTTACGACACCATGCAAAGAATTATGTAGTTACAACTTCTAAGTTTCATTATGATTTTTATGCTGTGTGAGAAAGAAAAATGTTTAAAACGATAGCACGAAAAGTAGAAATAAAATCGTTTGGTTGATTCATAATTTTAAAAATAACGCATTTTAATTACAAA
Source organism: Argiope trifasciata (assembly GCA_026543055.1). Lineage (NCBI taxonomy): Eukaryota > Metazoa > Arthropoda > Arachnida > Araneae > Araneidae > Argiope > Argiope trifasciata. The sequence goes on along the minus strand of JAPMOQ010025972.1, from coordinate 322,180 downwards.
AGCATCGTTTACTGCACAACACATAAATATATGATGTAACAAAAAGTAATTTGAAACATGAGTGTTAGCTTATTGTTTTAATCTTTTATTTAAAAATATATCAAAGGCGCAAATTTTTAAACATTTTAAATAAACATTATGGAGTATACATAGTGTTTTTTAATTTTTTTTTCCGTGCGAATGAAACTGTTTAAATAAATCGGTAACTGTTAATTGTTTTAAAAATAATAAAATAGTGTATTGCTGTTAATATGCTATTTATTGCGACTTCCAGAAGTGAGTTAAAAAAATCCATGCAAAATTTTGATTTTGTACGAATAAGTATATCAATAGTATAATATTTCAGATAATCTCGTGTAATAATTTTGATGTTCTAGTGGCTTGTTTTTAAAATTATATTCGAGCGTTTTATTAAAGAATCACTGCTGTGTGAAATGGCTTTCTTTAATCTCACTAAAATTTTAAGTGTAATATTTTTTTACGGTGTCTTAAACACTAAAAACTCATGTTTAACTAAAGCATACTTATCAGCGTGACTGATTTCATGTAAATACTCATTTTGTAGCCGCGACTGTTTTCTTTAAACTAACATTAGAGTAGATAAATTTTTGACAGGTTTTAAAATGAATGAAAATGGAGTCTTTATAAATGTGTTTTTATTGAAATAAGTTAGTATTATTGATGTTTGTCAGTTTCAATTTTCCATAAATGAATATATCAATTTGGATGAAATACAAAACGAAGTAAATTTTATTTCAAAATCAGCGTTCCATTTTATTCAAAATGGAATGAATGTCACTTTAGTTTTTCCTTGATGATCTAGTAATAGGAATATTTTGGTAATAAATAGTTCCTTTAATTATGTAAATTACGTTTTAATATGCATTTGTTAGCAGATTCTTTCATGTATAAAAAAATTATGTCCATGAAATTTTGGAAAAATTTGCTCTCCCAATTAGAGGAAATTTTGCATCATTTTGTTCCATTAGGATGATAAAATTCGATATTGACGATTTTATTATTGATGGTATTCGATTAAAGGTATGATTTATATTTACATTGTTCATTTGTTAATCGTCATCTGAACAATTGATAGATATTCTATTTTTTTTATTCATCATGCTTATAGGTGGGTTATAATGTCTCCGTTTTTATTTAATGATTTTCTAGGAAACTAAGAAACTTTTTTTTAAAAAATTGGGAATAAAAGCCGTATATGTTTGTATTATCTTAAAATAATTTGTTTTTCAAAATTAGCTTTCATCCTTTTATACCGTTTGCCACTGGTTGTTAGTTTGAATATTGTAGTCAAATAATTTAAATACAAGTAACCGAAATCAGCCAGGTTAATTATGCTTTATTCTGGTCTTTTTTTGCCATGTCAAATTGTTAATTTTACATACATATGTATATATTCATTTTCGATCGACTGAAAAATGTTTGATATATGCTATACTCTTTTTATTAATTATATTTTATTCAATTAATATTTAATTAAAATCTTTCAAAAAGTTGATTCAAATGTCCACCATAACAATGATTCTTAATTTGGTTTAGAGGGAAATTTTCCTCTTCTCATTCGTTCGCAATATTGTTTTCCATTATTTCAGTGAAAAGCTTCCTTCCTGATTATATTTAAAAGCCATGGTAAGGAGCAATCATATTCATAATGCTAAGGTCTTTTATCTAGGACAATATTTTCTACATAATTATGAAATCTGTATTCCTGTACAGAAGAATCAAGATGGAAGATTAATACAATTATGGAACCTGGCTGATAAAGTTAAAATATTTTTATCTGGTTAAATTAGCTTTTAAATTCCAACTGTGTAGCACTTCTGTTTCATCTTCTTGGGACCTTGAAAAAATATGCATATAGTTTTTTAACACTTACCTTTACAGGAAGAGCTATGTACACGTAAAATAATTACAGTTTGTATGTATAAAATACCATATTTATTTTCCCGTCTCATTTTTTTGTTTAAAATTATCCCTAACGCTTCTTAACATAATGAAGTCTTATTTTAATTTTTTATCTTCTTTTGTCCGATGTTTTTGCCAGGTTTGAACGGAACGCAAAGCCTTCGATAATTCTTTCAATAAAGATTTTTCACGCTATAAAAGAATCTCATTACCAACTGCAAACCCTCCGTGGACGGATGACTTTATTATTATAGGCTTATAGAATATTTCTTGTTGCGTGAAGCACTTTTTGCTAAGGTAACGTCCAGAAGTCTTCATTTTCTTTCCAGGCATTTTTCATTCTTTTAATTTATCTTAGTTAATCTCTAATTTTAACGCTTGCTAATCGTGTTGCTGTTGACGAATTTTAAGTGTTACCGGAGAATAAAAATAATCATCAAATAAGTGTGATTGATATTTCCATTGTTTATCATTCCTTAATCGTCGTATGAATAATTTATAGGTATTCATCTTCATTAATCCTGTTTATGGTTGGGTGCTAATATTTTCGCTATTGTTTATCTTTTACTGTAAAATTTTTGTAAGTTCTTTCATAGTTATTTATTTAGAGGACAACTTATATTAATTTTTGGAGAATAAGTGGGGTGTAAATTTGCCTGGTTTCTATCGACATATAAATTACACAAATCTGACAATTTTTGTACTTCACTACAATGTATTTTCAAACAAAATGAGATAAGATATCAACCTTTTTCAAACATGTTAACATATTTATTTGATTGTGGTGGAATGAAGATCATTATGATCCGTGCAATGAAAGCAAGAAGACCCACGTTTTCGGGAACATTTCTGATTTCACATAAAACAAACAAACAAACAAACAAACAAAAAAAAAAGACATTAACGTGCCCGCCTTAACAGAATAGCATTTTATCTCATTTTTTAAATCGGAATGCACTATGGGATGTATTCCTAATGAGACATCGTCATCTAGTATCCAAAAGAGAAGATAGAATAATGCAAATGCTACAAAATGTATTTAAAAAAAAGCGTTTATAGAATGCATTTTTTTTTCGCTGAATTAAAACATTCCATTGAAGATATTTAATGGAACTCATTTTTTGAAAAACTGACTTTGACAGATATATAAATCCTAACTTGCTTGTAAATTCTGTCGTAATAAAATACCCAAAACTTTCTTTCAAAAATTTGTTAGGAAATGAGATCCACTGCAGATACAAATGCACTGCGAAACTGTAGCGCTTCCTTTTCAGTGAAAAAAATACATATAATCGATGCAACACGCGATATCCATCAAGAATTCAACAGCATTCCTCTTAGTTTTTTAATATTCATTGAAAAATACAGCGAAAAACAATTTTTTTTTTGAGGGGAAAAAAAAAACAAACTTGTACGTATTTCTACGATTTCTCATGCGCAGTAAGGGAGTTGCAATTTAGGGAAAGTATTATCAAAAGAGCAGTACTAGTTTCTATCACTACTTACGTGCAATAACAAAATTCATTCGTTTTTCCCCACATTTGAAGTAAATATCAAGAGTTACAGTATCTCTGTTCCTTTTAGAGATGATCTAAACGGTTCTTTAAACAATCTTCTCCAGAAAGGGGGAAATAAATTGGAAGTTGGAATAAAATGGGAAATAAAATTATTGAAGCATAACAAATGTATAATTTTTTTGAAGTATAATGAATGGATCATCCTTACAGATGTATTTATTTTAACAATTACAGTTCATGATATATATAATAATATATAATATATAATATAAATCATTGCTCATCTGGTCTTCAATATATAAAGAATGTAAGAAATCCATGAAAAATAATCATATTTGTTTTGAAAATTTTTAGTTGAAGTTATTTGATTTTTTAAATAATTGCATATTTACATTTTTTTAAAGACTTGTAATGTTTGAGAAAAAATATTTTTGTGTTAATTTAAAATTTCCAAAGTCTACTAAAATTTCCTCGAATGAAAAATTTAAATTTAAGGTATGCAGAAAAAACAGCACTACACAATGGAACTTTAGGGTGGGTTTATAGGATTATTATTTTACATAATGCCTTTAAGCTAACGAGTCTACTCAAATATTATATTTTATAAATTAGATATTTATCTTTGTAATTTTCATACTTTTGTTGTCGGATTATTTTTATTCTTCCCCCTTTGTATGACTTGTCTGTGTTTTCCCTACAAGAGTGCTTGAAATTTCACCAGGCATAACTGGCGGGTATGAAAATGTATTCTTCTGTTAATTAAAGGACAATAATAATTGCTTCGAATTCTGTTTGAAATTTTCTTTGTTTCATCATATTTTGTAAAAGTTTTAGAAAAAAAAATTCTACAATTATTAGAATTTTGTGTTTAATGGAAATTTAATCTATTTGGATTTCTATTTGTTCTACGCAAAACGTTTCATGAATTTTATTTATATTGTTAAAAAAATCTATTTTATCCCATTAACCTCCATTTTATCCTTTTTGAATAATTTAATTAGGTATATAAGTCGTTTAAGAGTAAATATTTAATTTACGTGTGTTTATAGTTAAAAAATACTCTCGGCTTGTATTTTAACAAGAATGTAAAATTTATTTCATCTAAATACGTGGTACATTTTTGGAGAATGTTATTAGATGCGTTTACTATCTGCAGGGCTCTGATTTTTATTCACATATTTTTTTATATTTTGAATGCCTCCAAAAAATATCCAGATTTGTAAACGTTTAATTTTTTAATGCTTTTATGTGTCCTTTTCACGGCTCATTTTCATAAAATGCATTATCAAATATGAGTCAATGTTTTAGAAATGAAAGTAAATTAAAATGTGGTATTTAATAATGAAAACTTGTTTTCTTTCATTACTTCGAACTATTCCTTATGTTACTATCAAAAAGAAAACGATTGTGCGTGAAATATTTTTTAAAAAAGTTTGATTCATTGCCTGGTTTATGATTGAGTGATGAGGAATTCCTTGGGAGTTAAAACAGTTTCAAGCTTTTGCTCGCTTGTTTTTCATTTCATCTTAATTAGATAAGCTAAATCTCGGTAAGAAATTTGATACATATTATATGTTGATCAGTTTCGCCCTAGTGATTGTTATTCGAAGTTCGGCAAGTGTTTAACTTAATTATCATTTTTCTCGTATTTTCTTGAACTTTATTATTTCATTTCAAATACATCTTTATAATGGCTTCATTCAAAATAACAGAAAAAAAAAAATCTAAACAATTATATTTCTCTGTCATTACTCGCTTACCATTATTTGACCTGATCTTTTGCTTGCAATTATTTTTGTGAGAATTTCGTCTTAAAATAAATTTGCTTATTCATCGAACTGTGACATTAATTACTGGAGTCTGTTGATAAATTGCATGTAGAATTAAAGCATAATTTATTTATTCAATTCAAAATTTTCTTTAAAACCGAATTCCTCGTTCAAAATTTTTAAGTTTACCGTATTATATGTAACTAGAAAAATGAATTGGTTATGAAATTCAAATAGGAAAATCATTTCAAAGTGACTTCTAAATACATTACCGAATTTAGGTATATTGTGACAATAAGCAGTGTTCATTATAAGGCCTCTCTTTAGCAGAACTGAACTTATAGCTTCTCACTCCCCTTCATTTTTAGCATGTAATTTTAGGTTAATTTTTCGGTAATTTTGCGAAAATGCATTTATCTAGAGCCATCTATTTTATCTCTAGGCACTCTGAAGTTCGATATATATATTCTTTTAACATATGGACTTAATAAAAATATATAGGAGCCTAATCAGTTATGCTCAATAAAATATCTCAATTTTTTTAATCGGTTGAATTTACATATTTTACAATTTACTTGGCAATTTAAATCGCTCTGCTTACGTTCTCCTGCCTGTTTAGCTGTAATCAGCAACTATGCAAGTTTAATCATCCAAATAAAATTTCTTGATATATTCTCCATATTCATCGAAAAATATAGATAGGCGTTAGGATCTTGAGTAGTTATTAGTTTCTGGCATTTGTTATGCGGAAAAATATTAAGAATTATTCCGAGTGTACCCGTCTTTGTAATAAACATCGATTAAGGAATTAGTGCCGAATATGTTTTATTCAAATTGTTTCATATGCTTATATTTTTATTTTATATAAAAAGATCTCTTTTTGTATCCAGTTGGCTAAACATCCGATCATCGCTTAAAATGTGTTTTTCTAATCTTATAGAAAAAATTAATCTCACACATCTATATTCTCCGCACATTGGCATCTTGCTGAAGCGACCAGGTGCCAATTTGTCAGCGATCGATATCACCGCCATCTAATCTGAGTGACAACTGTACCGTAACTTCAAGGCTGCACTCGTTACCCGCTTTTGAAAATGACGAAACCATTCCACTGTTCCAGTGAAATATCGGTTTGAGGTTTCTCTGCGAAAGTCACGTATTTGGACTTGGCCGACCAAAAATCTTCCTCCAGAACTTTTGCGAAAGGGTAACGTCTTGCGTTAATTAACAACCGATCTTAGCATGGCCACACACACTGTCATTGAAAGCCATGCATCGATTGCCATGATTCCAGTGTACTTTTATCTCGTAACCTTTGCCTGGAAACTACCTTCATTACTTGAACTGCTATGGTGTAACTTGCGTTAACTGCTCCGTCCCATTTTGTCCCCATTTTACTTCCCTGAAATATAAATTGTGTTTTGAGAACCTACCACGATTATTTTTGCTTATTAGAGCTTAATTTAGTAAGTTATTTTTTTAATAGATTTTCTTCGTGTGTTTTTGAGCAAGAATTATCTATGGCGTTTATTTGACCTAACGAGTGAACTAAGCTTACAAAATCTTGTGTATGGCCATTAATCTAGTAATAATAATCTACTGTCCATTAAATATCAAATTTCAAATGTATTTGAAAAATTTTATGTGTCTTCAAAATTAAGTAAATGCAATGCTATTTTATTTGGTTATTTGGCAATGCTATTTTATTTCCAGTAGCTTTTAGTCTGCTATTCACGAATACAAATTCTGACATTTATTTTCTTAAATAATTTTCTTTGCAAAATTGATAGATTTTTTTAAAAAAATTAATCATTGATTGCTCTTTATGTCTTAAAAATAGTTTTTCCTCTCATGCATTTTGTGGACATAGATGGCACTAGGTAAGATGTTAAATCAGATAATTTCCTTTAAATTATCTATACTTATACTAAAGCTTAATGTGTGTTGGCGCTCTACAGGCCAGGCCGTTAGACCTACAGCTACCATATTTGTTACCTGTATATCTCTGAGATCGGGAGTAATTTGTGCGTCTCGTAGCCCTTTTTTCGAATTTTTAATTCGAATTTGAATTAATTAAAAATTGAGCGAAACTTTGACGTTTATTCGCTATAACTTCCGAAAATATTATCGCATCAATTTAAAGATTTTTTAAAAAAATAGCTTTCTAATGGTATCCATATTTTAACATATAATTTATGCTTCTATTTGTAACGAATTTTTAAAGAGATATTTTGACTATATTTTTCAACAATATTTTTCGAACAAAACAATAAAATTTAATTCTCACGAGCACGTTACAAGTGAAAGGGGGAAAGTTATCCATTACCAATATGTTGCCATCAAATTGACAAAAACACAAATAAAAAAATAATTATTGCAAATTAAACGCATAAAAATGTAATTTTCAGCCCGTGTCTGTATGAAAGGAAATAGAATATGAAATGTTTTTCCTAAAAAGAAAATGTAAAGAAAATATTTTAGATTTTTACAATATTATTAATTAATCAGCTTTTTTTCAAACAAATATGATTTTGTGTATGTATTCAATTCAAGGTCAAACGACTAAATTATAAAACTTTAATAATAAAAATGCTTCTATAAAAAGGGACTAAAGGAAGTAAATAACTACATGATATATAACACGAGCCTGTAAATGCTTTAAAAAAAATGAAGACTGTTTAGCTTTTAAATAAGAGATAAACTTAAATCTACCCAGTTTCTAAAACTGACTGATTTATGAATATTTAAAGATCATTATTCAATGAAAACGAGTAATTTTACACCACTTCGACCATTCCAAAGATGATACCCCAATCAATGTTTAGGATTTCTCAAGACTGACTAGCCTGAGAATGAAAATGTTGAATGTTCCAAACATTTCAATTCAAAACTTCATAAGTCGATCAAATTTGATAGCAGAAGACAGAAACCTTCATTTATTTATTTGAAAGTTGAAGTGTCAAGAATATTTCGTAGGATGATTCCTTAGAACTAAAAAATGTATGTAAAATTTAGACAATTTTAAAAATTATGTTTATAGACCAAAATAAAATAAAATATCTGTCGGATCATTTAAATATTTTTGAAGGTGAAACTAAAAACTGAATTTTATGATAAATCTAAGTAATTTTTGTTGAATAATTCTTGAAATATTACGGTAATTGTTGTAATTATTCAGTAGTACACATAATGATTCTCTTTTACTTATATTTTAAAAAAATGTTTGGTTTCCTTAAAAGAGTGTTTTTATATCAATTTTCAGTTTATTCATTTCCACTTTAATTTAAAGTAGAAATTTTGCAAGGGCTGATAGATAATTAGAGATATATATTGAACATTACGGGTTTAAGGCCTTTATAAGTGCATGAGTGAATTATATGGCTATCAAAATTTGAACCTTTTAAAAATATTTTGAAGTAACTATTAGAAGACAAGTTACATAAAGTATTGAATTGGCAGTGACAAATCACAAAGTATTTAACTAATAATTTTAAACAGTAGTAAGATTGGCGAACCAAAAGCGACTAGTTATTAAATAAATGAGTTTTATTATTTATTATAATTTATAAAGCTGTTATTGATTTTGTTTAATGATTTGATTTAAAGCATAATTTCTCAGTTCATATAATGAAACATTCAAATGATGTTTTCTTGTGAGGAATAAAAGAGAATTATATTGTTTTCGTTCTTTTGTGTATTTTAGTTTCTATTTTTTTTTTTTTTAAACTGATTTTTGCGAATTATGAAGAATTTTGTATTTATCTGAATTTCTCATTTCTTCTTGCCAAGTCTATAGTTATTGCATTAAAGCTTTGCGATTTTTATTTTAAATCAAAAGAAAGTTTTTCAAGTGAAAGTATTTTTGTTGGAAGTTCAACGGAACCAAGCCATATTAGTTGCATTGGAATTTCTTAAAATCTAAAACGTTAAACAAGTTCCCATTAATATTTACATCAAGTGATGGCCATGTGCTGTCGAATTGTGTTATTTAAAACTATCGATAACAGAACAATATAATAACATACATTTCCAGCAATTCTTATTGAACAAAATATTGAATTATAATTTGATTTGAGAATTATTTTTAGAAATGAGTTTGTTAATTCCGTCCTATAGGACTTCGTGAAAGCTTTTTAGTTTTCGCTAGAATATTCCTCTTAAACTTATAATAAGTCTTTTTTTGCTCAGCGCATTTTTGATTCGAAAAAGATTTTCAAATTGCAAGCATTAGTAATTTACAGGACAACAGCCGTTTGAAACGATATAACTTGTTTACTTCCTTCAAAGGTGATCCATTTTAAATTTCTTTATTTTCCGCCCTCACCCACTATTATTTTCATGATTGATTCAGCATGTACTCTAGTAAGGGATATATGCTAGACTCTATGCAGCACTAAGAGTTAGAATGACTATCTTAGCTTGACCTTTTATATTTGTTGTTCATTGTTTCTGACATGGGGGTCCTTTTTCTTCTCCCCCCTAGAAAATGATTGGATAGCGCTTCGGATGATACGATTTGATTTTATCGTATCTCTATTTGGCATCGCATTTCCACTAGACAATATCGTGAAATTTCATCTCAAAAATCTGTTTACTGATTTCTGTAAATCCATTTTCTTGTTTTCATCACGATCACGTTTTTCCTCGACTAACTCTTTCCTTCTAGACAGTACTCCCTTGTCCCTGAGGAGAGAAGTTTTCCTGCTAGTAAAGAGAAATGGATATGTCGGAAACCTTGTGGGAAAATCAGCATTTGTATGAAGACGTTATCGCTTGTAAATGGGTTTTCAAGACATTAATGCATTTTTATCATAACGATAATAGCTGAAAACCCACTAAAAGGTGAGGGAACTGCTTAATTGAAGTTCATTGGTTACAAAATGTTACTTTCGTATCACAATGGGTTTCGAAACGGTGTTTTGTTTATACGTAGTGTCAGTCGGGAAATGGGCTTGAAGGAAGAGAATGGTTTTGTTTTTATAGTAGTGCGGTACGACTAGTGAATCGCTTATAATTATTCAGAATTATTTCTATTTTGCCGTAGGTGACGGCACTCTTTTCAGAACTTATTCTTGAATTTAAGTTGTTATATCATTCTCAAAAACTATCTACTGTTTCTTAATGTTTATCTTATATAAAGATAATTGTCAACGTATCATTTAGAGGTGGAAGGGGGAATCAAGGATGAATTTCACCAAATTTTAGATTTCTTTGAATGCTCAGTTCTCTTCAACTATCTTTGATTCAAGGCGATTCAGATAATTAAACACCAACAAAACGACGAATTAATGCCAATATAAAGATTGCTTATTTTACCTGCGCACAAAATAGATTGTTGCAGAATATATGCTGTAAATTAATATACTTTCCATCTTTGTTTAATTAGAGAAATTATTAATTCTCTTATTAGAAGATAAAATTTTAATAGAAAAAGATTAATGTAGTGACTCTGACCTTTTAATGAAACAAAATTACGGGGAAAGGTGCGTGCAATGCTTCTTTTGATCTGTATATTTAGGTATTACCTGCAATAGAAGTCTTTAACTTTAGTAGTTGTTAACTTTTTTTAACTTCAGTAGTTGTCTTCTTTAAGTCTTTTCGAGGAATCGATTCCTAAAACGCATACCATTTATCATTAAAAAAAAAATTATCGGCTTAGAGAATAACCAGAACAAAGAATCCATAAATATTCCATCTATTTCTTAGCCATGTCTCAACCCATCTAATCAGTGACCAGTAATGCTGCTTCCAAAATCCACTATATATCATACATTCTTGCGTTCCCTGTGGAAATTTATGTTGTGATTTTGTTGGGAAAATATTTTCTGAATGTCCGCGGAAGTTGAACAGAATTGTATTTTCTCTGATTTTATTTTTTCAATTTAAATTTGAATACTAATTTAATGATTCAAATAATGAATTTTAGTAAATCATTTGTTCGATGAATATCAAATGTTGCGAATGAGTGTTGATGACATAATATTATCAAATGTCTAATTGAATTTTTATGGATTTTCATAGATGTTATATATGTCCCAGATATATTTTACTCTTCTGATGACAAAATCATTTGCTGAAGTTTCTTCTGTTTGGAACATTCATTTCCTTTAATATTCGATCCACCCAGTTCTCTCGCGTATATCAATTGTGGCGATTGTGTTGCGATAGATATTTCGACTGCACGCGAAGGACTATCGTAAGAAGTTAAATTCACCGAATAGCCGCTTAAGGTCAATGCGCTGCAGAGAATAGCGCGTGATAAAATCGAATTCTGTGTTTTAATGTATATGTGTAGGTCACCCAAATGATGCAACTTTGCAGTGGGCTTCTCGTCCCTTTTAAAAACGACCAGAGAACTTACAACAACGATGGAAGTTGCAGTCATAGGTTATATTTGGAGATTACTTTAAAAAAAAATTCTAGTCATGTGTTGGCTATTTTACTTTATCTAATTGATTCCTCCCATTTCGGAAATATGCTGTCTTACTGATTCCAATAAGAGTCGATAAAATACTGTTTTTATAAATAATTTATTACTCATTGTATTTAACGTTTTAGAATGATTTAATTCCAGTTTATAAATCCAAGAAGCGGTAATTTGATACTCTGTTGGATGGATACGGCGATTAAAGAATTGTTTAATTGCTGTTTTTATTGATCTTCTCGTTTTTGTAAATTTTTTTTAATTGCCGTGAACTTATTTTGCAGTTTCATTTACATCTGTTTGCTTATTGTTTAAAAAGTGAATTCTGAAAAGGATAACTCAGATTTGGTAAGAACAATTTTGAAGGATTCTATTTCTAACGTTCGCATCAGTTCAATATTTGAAAAAATTTTAGTTGCTTTTATTTAATTGTTCGCTTCTTCACTATTCTAGTTGCATTTCTCCATTTTTTTCTTCTTTGGTTTTTGAAATCTGCCCAGAAATTCACGTTCGTTCATTATTCCTGAAAGTTTGAAAACTATAGTACTATGGACGGCAAACATACTTCAACCTTAATTCTGTGAATCATTACCAAAGCAACATACTTCCACCTTAATTCTGTGAATCATTACCAAAGCATTAATTTAAATAGAAGTCAAATCAAAATTCAAAGTGAAAATTAATTAGAAATTTCATATTTTCTGAAAACTAACTTCAAGGTTCAGTCAATCGTAAAATTGATCATCGCCGTGTTTCAAAATTATTAATTTCGGCCTGTATAAATTCAAAACGAGCCGTTAATCAAACAAATGAGGTGCGAAAATCCATGAAAAAATGAGGATTAGAACGCGATTTTTAGTCCATTTCATCACCTCAGAATTATGAACTAAATATTACATATCCTGGAAATAGTTTCTTAGTCTGGCTAGAGAAGTTTGGCTCATTAGTATCCATTGTGAATGTGTATGACGTTGGATTGTGAATGTGTATGACGTTGGATTGTGAATGTGTATGACGTTGGATTGTGAATGTGTATGACGTTGGATTGTGAATGTGTATGACGTTGGATTTATTATTGAAGTTTTTTACCAGTCGGCTTTTGAACAGCTTATTAGCTCATTATGGAATTCCCTGCTATTTGATTAATGCTGGTATAGATTTGTTTTTATGACCAGGTTTTCCCCATCATTTCAGCGGTAATTTTTTTCAGAGATACGGTGAAATTATTTTTTGAGGAAGTTCGAAAATTATTTTTAGTCTTTAATTTTCACTTTAAGAAATACATATCGATTTTAGATTTCATTTAAATAAAGTTTTTTTCTTAATCGTATGTTGGGGATTTTAATTCACCTTAGTGAATATTTGTATAATGTAAAACGTTTTGAATGAAATAATTGTCATAGATGCCTTCAGAAAGTGTTAGCAAACGCCTTTCCTTATGGGCATACTTGCTTTTAAACACATAAAGAACTTAATCTTTCTAATGTGATTCGTAACAATTTCCAAATGTCTTTAATTTTGATATGAACTATCTTATTCAAATAATTATTCGCCACTTAATATAATTTTAATAAATTCAGTGGAAACTACATAATTTTAAATGGTTCCAATATATGGGTGAATTCTGTTTGAAATTCTTTTAAAATACGGGTTATCATAATATTTGTCATCAGTTCTGAAATTAAAATATTTTAAATATTTATTATATTAGAGGATTGAACAAATCATTCAAAATCTCATTTAACAGCCATTTGACGAATTCGACAAAAGCAGATAAACATCTAACTTAGTTTGACCCGTATAATTTTCTACTTTCTAAATTTTTAAAATCCTTCTCAGATTGTCTTGCTGAAAAGATGATCGTTTGTCTGGGTAAGACAAAATAGATAATTTCAAATACCTGTTGATAAAAATATTAGACTATGCATCTTTTATGGACAGAAAAGAGTGATATCACCAAACTTACATCTGTCACTTGAATAATTACAATAATTACGCATGCGCATGTGCCTCGAATTACGGGCGATTATCGTAAACAAGAGCAATCGGTCAGACTCAAAGCGGGCATAATTATATGCGTGAACTTGACGGCTTGGAAATATGGAACGGCATCCGCAGCAGTTCCGTCAATGGCGGCATAATTCCATTTACCTGCATCTTCTTTTTTGCATATAATTAGTGATCAGTGGAGCATTCTTTTGGGATTCTATTGTTGGGGGTTGAGGGTGATGAGATTGAGGTTGGCAGAGAGCCTTGGGCTTGACTGAAGCCGTTCCTTGTATCCTTATTGGAAGCTTTTCAACAGTTTCCGAAAGCTTAATTTTGAAATCGATTGGTTTGGTTTTTAATGCTTCCTTCTGTTCGTTATTTTGGGATATGTGGATGCTTGTTGTTCATTAACTATGCAATTTTCTCACTTCATTGAATATGTTGGAAAAGTGTGGCTTATCTGTGTGATTGAATGTTGTTGTTGTTTTGGAAAGATTTTTATTTTTAGTAAAAGATGGCTTCAAATGAACCTTAGATGGCTCAGTTTTCAAAATCTTAGTAATTAAAATTTGTTATTGACCTATGAAATATTTTCATTGCCCCCATTGTATAATGTAAGAATAATTTATAAGCCATTTTATTAGAATTTGAAAGAAAAATGTATAACGATGGGGGGAGACACCTTATTCAGTCGGTATGAAGCAAAAAATTATATAAGTTGAGGGGTGAAAACGCTTACGTTCGGTCATTGACATCACTTATTTATATTAGATATGTATATATAAAATGTGCTTAAATAATATATAAAATGTGCAAATAAGCATTATTTGTTTCGGGAAATAGCAAGAGATACCTGATAATAAAGCACTTATATAACCAGTCTTGCGGTTTTTCGTTAAACATTCTCATTTTTGAATTTGTTAAATTCTTCTACATATTATAATTTTAAAACTAGATGCCAAACATTTTATTTATATACATATCAAAATAAATATGCACTATATATTATTAATTAATAATTTAAAGACGCTTTTTATTTATAAGAAAACAGAACTAAAAATGAATTAAACCTACAGTGTACCTACAGAAATTAGAATGCACTTAAAGTATTTTTTTTTATTTACACTGGGTGCCGCTTAGTGCTATTATTCGCTTACATATAAAAAGAAACTTAAACGAACTGAGAATTTCAAATGCGTACAAAATATTAGTTGACTTGATAACATTAAATTTTGTGATCTCTATATCGTTTAATTTTATCTGTTGTGAAGTAGTCCTCCGTTTTCAATCAATTCAGTATACGGCTGGGATAGCCTGGTAGGTAGGGCGTCCAATTCGCATCCTTTGAGTTGCGAGTTCGAACCTCGCAGACCGAAGACTCCCAGTGTATGTGGTGCTTGGTGTACTTATGAATCTGTCGTGGTCACAAAGTCCTCTTTATCGAGAGTTGTACTAAAGATTGCGGTCTTTCGGCTTAAAATTGCTGATTTCGTTCAGCAGGGCTTGTCTTGGACAGTTACCATAAGCAACAGCAACAACAATAGTATACGCAATATAAGTGAATCCTTTTTCTAGAAAGTTTCATATTTATTTCAGAAATATATAATGGAAAGAGGGAGATGCGAAGGAAGGGGTGGATAATAATTACAACATTTGACGGTTTGATTATATTGAAGTAAAGTTTAATCTGCAATTCATGATATACATCAAACTTTCAAAATGTATCCCCAATTTGCGATCTAATCTAATTGTATGCTACCACTAATAAAGGTGCGTATGTATTAGCGCGATATAAAGCAGACAGTTTTACCAATAATTTCCAAGTTTGGCTGTGCTTTTCGCTGTTTTTGACATTTTAATTAATTGAAATTTAAGCAAAATGATTAGTTTTCCCACAGTAACTTCCAAAACTTAAACTTTTAAGTGTATTAATAAAAATTATTTAACAAAAGCAATTACGTTCTTCTTATTTAAAAAATGGATTCTTACTTTTCTCTTCATATTTTTAAAACGAGTTTTTTGTTACTTTTTTCTTTATACGGCATTAAATTTAAGAAACATCCATATTTTTCTATATATTGTATATAGCTACGATTTTTTTTTTAATATTTATGACTAAACGCCTTTGGCGACCAGCTGGTTCGCCAAGAGTAATGGGGTCTAAGATTTTCAATTAAATACTTATGTGCCTTGCTCTCTTTATAATTTCTCTGCCAGATATACTTAAACTTCGAAAGTCACGTAACACTGATTTACTAAATTAATGATATAGGTGTTGCAAACGATCATAGAAACCTTTGTCTTGTATTTCTTTTTTAGAAAACATAACATTTAATATTTATTTAATTTCATCCAATCACGTGGTGAATGTTACATTTTTTTTCCGATTTAATTTGCAGTCATTGTTAATTTATTTTTTAATTTGAACTTCTGTCAGTATGATTTCAACAGTTTAATAAAAGCTATTTTTTTCCCTTTGCTCATTCATTATTTATTTTAGAAAATGTAACATATTATATTTCTTTTATTTTATCCAGTCACGTGCTAAAAGTTGCATTTCTTTAGATTTAATTTGAAATGATAGTTGTTTTTTTTTTTCGTTTGAACTTCCGTCAATAGGATGGCAACATGCTGATAAAACCTAATTTTCCCCCCTTGACGTGCTCGTGCAGATTAAATTTTATTGTTTTGTCCGAAATGTATTGTTGAAAACATGGTTAAAATGTTTCTTTAAAAATTCGTTAAAAATAGAAGCTTAAGTTATGCATTAAAACAAAGATGCCATTAGAAAGCTAATTTTTTAATATTTAAATTGATGTAAAAATCACGTTTGTGCAATCATATTTTCGGAAGTTATAGCGGGAAATCGTCGAAATTTCGCTTGAATTTCAATTTAAATTCTAATTAAAAATTCGAAAAAAGGGCTCCGAGGTGCACATTCCCGACCTCCAAGGTATGCATGTACCAAATTTGGTAGATGTAGGTCCAACGGTCTGGCCTGTAGAACACACATACACACACACAGACACACAGACACAGACAGACAGAGAGAGAGTTTTTTTATAAGTATAGATTGTAGTTATTTAAAATCTGAAGGAAGATCAAGGTCTGATCTTTAGGTGTATGTACAGTTCTTTAAAATTAACTACAATTTTCATTTGAATTTAATATATTATCTTGTTTCTGAATTCATCTTTATTGTTATGAGTTAGTGTTATTCAAATATTGATATTTTCTTTCTTTCTAGGTAAGGATTTATTTTGGAATGTTGACATATGCTTTTATTATTCTTGGTGAGTGATGCACGTACTTACTTGATTTTAGTAAATTGCTATTAATAAATTTTTATATTCTGCAATTTTTATCCCTGTATCAAAGTTTTTGAGACTTGAATTCTTTATTATTTCTCTGAGCTGAAATATTCTGAATCGAGAAATTCACATTTTGAATTAAATTCGCGAGATGAACAGATGTACTTTCAACTATTTTTAATATTGATGCTTTTTTCTTCTAGGCTATTATTTTATTTAGTGGATTTTAGTGCATTGAGGCTATTACTGGAAATAACTCTATTTTTATTTCTCCGGCTGAACTAATAAGGCAAGGCCGCTGTCATAAGATGAACTTTCATTTATTTCTTTTTCTATTAAAACTTTTAAAAGAGCAACCTAGTTTTTTGTCAGATTAATTATCGGCTAGGTGATTTTTTTTATCGATGTGCGTTCCATTTCGCATTATATATTTCTTTTGTTATTTTCACCCTAACTCCGATAACTTGTTTTCTAACGTCCTTTCAGTGCATACCATCGAGCTATTCTGATATTCGAATCTTAGATATATCCATAGAGCTATCTTAAAATTGTGTCAAAACTGATGTTAAAAAAAAGCTTTGTAATCTCGGGAAAGCTTTTGCATTAAAATCTCAAATAACATCTTCATTTTATTTTAAAGAAGTATATTTTTGTCATGTTTGCAATGTCATTTGAATAATAGTTATTCTTTTTTATAATAAAGAAAATGAATAATAAACTGATAAATTGTAAGAAAAAGAATCATTTGAGCCTTCGATAATTTGAATTTTCACCCTGTGGCTAAATTTCACAATAATCTGTTTGGCAATTAAAAAGTTTCTTTGAGTTTAAAAAAAATCAAGTTAAACCAACTAACTTAATAAACTGTGTTGCCCTGATTTCAGACTTTTTAAATGTTTCAAGACTTTTGTAATCGTTAGCCATTGATTAATGTTTGAATGTAATGTTTTTTTTTTTTATTTTTTATTATTCAGTTTCTTCGAGAAATTGAAATGTGTTGCTAAATAATTAGCATTTTTTTTCTAGAAATCTAAAGTTTAAAATAGAAAAAAATTAATAAATTTTTAATTTTTATTCCTCAACTTGAGATGTATTATCCATGGTAATTTAATTATTTTTGAAATTTTGCCTTCAATTTTTTTTTTTTTTTTTTTTTTTTTGAAAAGTGATTTTCAAAGAAAAAAGTGACTTTTTTTTTTGCTTTTATTATAATTAAATACGCACAGGACCATATTTATCAGAATTATTTCATTAGAATTTCGTAAATAAATACGTTAAGCGTGTTCCCACTCCCTTCTTTCTTTTTCTTTTCTCCTTTGTATGTGCTTCATTTGCCAGTATTTTTCTTGCATCATGGCATGTCAAATGGCACCAAATAGGGTTCGTGAATGAGAGGTTTGAGGTCTTAGTGGCACATAATTACTTTTTTAGTCTTAAACATCGTTATTAACTAAGTGTAAATGTTGCCGGGCAACGGTTTTTTTTAACCCTTCTATCAGTATTGTCAAGTTTTCCTACGATAGTGTCTGTAATACTGGTGAAAGAGTCCCTCCAATGGTGCCACACCACTAAAAGCCTGAGAGAGGATAAAAACTTATCAGGAAATGTGTTATTATTTTCGATTTATAAAATGCTTTTTAAGAGATTGCGGGAAATTGCTATGAATCATTTATTTTAGCTGCGATTAGGGTAGATGGGATGTAGATATGATTAACAGAGCACCGAGTCCCTGGGATTGGGGCATGATCTCCGATAGATGATAGAAATGCATATGATGAGCAATCATATTAAATAAGAATTGGAGAAGGAAGAAAAAAGAAAACAAAAATTATAAATCGAATAAGTCGCTTGTGAATAATGATTTTTATTCACTTTCTCGACTTTATGGGGGGGAGACGAACCATCGAATTCAACTGGCAACTTTTTCCAGTATTCTTTCCTTAACTTTACGACTCTTATTTTCCCCCAAGCACCATCACTATTTCGCAGAAACTCTTTTGAAAATTCAATTGTTTTGTCGGAACCAGTTCGTTATTATTCGACCAGTGAATCCATATCATCTCTTAAGTAAGGGAATGCAATTGATTTTCTGGAACTATTTTTATGCCTGGACTAACAAAAGAAAAGCAATCGAAATGCTATGAATGCGTACCAAGTAAATATACCTTCTTTAGCATGATTTACTTCTGAAGAAAACTCTGTAAGAATATTGTGCAGGAAGAAACTTTTCGACCATGTATGATTTATGTGAACGAAGTATGAGCCAGAGTGATTCTTTGGCGAACTTTTTGATGGGTTTTCCGAGAATTTTCATGCTTAGATAAAGTTTCGTGATAGGCTTTTGTGACCATTTTATGTTTAAGGAAAATCAAATGTGTTCCCTCCCCTATATGTACATTATTTTATTGCATTGGATGGCCATTTATTTTTCTCAGAAAAATGTTTGGAGTATATAGAATTGCCGTTTATTTCAGTAAGTTTCTATACACCTGATTATACTTATTTAGTATTTTAATTTATCTTTTAAAGTATGTTTAGAACATTTATTCTGTATAATTAATCCTTTGTATCTATTATAGACCAGCTTTAATAACCAGTTTTTATAGATTGTGTCACGCAATATCGTTTTGTTAATTTAAGAAATGGGTTATAAAATATACATAAACACTTCGAAGTTTATCCATATTTATTAATGATAGTCTTTATTTTTATCACCATTAAATGAGAAGGAGAGGGGGAAAGAATGCATTTGGTTAAAAAAACACTATCGTGACCGCCAGTTTTTTTAAAACGATTTTCATGCAGGGATATTGTAACACTAACTGTATCGTAAAAATATTTGAATTTGGCCTGGAATAAACATTTCCTTCTTTTGGTGAAAATAAATGTGTAGTTACTAAATTAACATTTGCAGTTAATTACTGGAATTAATTCCAGCAACACATTTATTTTGTTAACATGGGTAGTTACTAGAATAAACATTTTCATTGCAAATTCGTACTTCGCTTACTTTTTCTTCTTAACTTGCGTTTATGTATTAGCATAATAGATTTTATATTCAGAAATATTAAAAAAAAGTGCAAATTATACAAGATATCTTTTAGGTAATTATGCTGGAATTCGATTTTACATGATGCACGGCTTCTTTAACTAGACGCAACCTAAAGTTGCTTTGCTTTAATAGTACCCCAATATTAGAATATGTAGAATGAACGCTATATAGAGTAATAGTAAGGCTTTCAGAGTTTAACAATGTTGCATATTAAAACTTATTGTGAAGAAGTTTTATCTATCGAATAAGTATTGGAAATTAATTGTTCCTTCATTTGCTATGAATATTTTGTATTCTTATTTCTCATGTTTGAAGGGACAATTTTAAAAAATTATTATTCCATAGAGAAATGCCGGTTATGAAAACTTTAATAATGTTTGATCGAATTATAAAATTAATAAGATCAGTTGCGATATTTTATGGAATGAGGCATTCTAAAAAAATATGCCCATTTACGAACATAAGTAATCTTGATCAATCAACAGTATTTTTCAGCATTAAAAATGATTTCATTTTAAAATTTTAATTTATTTTAGCGAATCTGAACTTAATATATATAGAGTGATCTCTAATCATGACCATTGTTTAATTTTAAAATGGTATTTATAAAAGAAATAAGAAAAATATAGTTATTCTTACTCTTCAAGAGAAATTATTATTGCATGCAAGATCTACGATGTTTTGGGTGCAGTTTGAACAGTGGTAATTTTCTGGTCCTTTTGAGTCAGATCAGCTCAGTCCTTGAGAGACTCAACAGTGGGAAAAAAGGTATATGGACAAAAAACGGTGGTAGAAAACTGCTCAAATTTACGATTTATTTGTTTTTTCATTTTTTGAATGTCACCTTTTTGGTTCGTGTGACTGCCAGCTGGGATGGTAGCCAAGGAGGGAAACTTTTTGTGGCTTGTTTCGGAATGGTGGAAGCACGCTTGGCGGTAATACAATCCCCTGCTTTGTTTTCAGGGATATATTTTGTTTGGTTTGGTGTGGGGTCATATTCTTTTTTTCCCTACAGAATGTTTGAGAATGTTTTTACATATATTCTCCACGTGGTGAAAAACGTGGTACTGCTGCTATAAATACGTATTTTCTCCTTGTTGTTTAAAAGTTCCCTTGTTCACACAAAAATTAACGAATTATAATGGAGAATATTTTGTTAATTCTGAATTGTGCAAAATTATTAAATGGATAATTATCAGTTTTTATCTTTGAAAGATTGACATCCACTATTATTTTTTCCTAATGATCGAAGCATACCAGTATGAGTTAATAGGCGTGTTATTAAATCCGTGTCCCGATTCCGCCTTATTAAAAGTGCAAGTAGCAAAGTAATGATTTGCGGAGCACTTTTTTAAACTTTAATTGAGGTTAATTGCAGTTTTCGTATTTTATTTTTGGTTGTTTTTCATGGTTACCCTTTTAATTATTTATAGTGAGTGTTATTCATTAAAAAAAGAAAACGATTTATATTCATTATTTTTCAACAGGGTGAGTTTAAAAAAAAATTATGAATATTTTTCAAATATTTTTTTCTCTTATATCAACCACGAATATGCGACATCGTATTAGATGTGATAGTATAACTTGGAAGTATTTTTTGATTGGGGGGGGGGTAATGACTTCTCATTTTTGCAAAAAAAACTTAGACATTTGTTGTTGCTTGTTCAGCTTGTTCTAGACGAAATATATCTTCGGACATTATCTTTTTCATATCAAGATGACTGCACTAATTTTGACTGTTTCCATTTAAAAGCTGAAAATGAAGCATCATTTTGTGAGTCATTGCTTCATAGCCTTTCTAATCCTTATTTCAATTCAGTTATAAAGATCACATACGAAGGAATTGAATGATCAAGTTCGTATTGTTTATCAGTTTTGTTCGAAAGGAGATGTCAGTTTGTCAATGAAATGTCTTGTCTAGCGTCACATTTCCATTAAAACCAGGGCCGGTGATCTGCATACTCTCTAGTGAAGGTCTTATCCGCCTACCACTACATAAATTCGCGGACCTTGAGTAAGGCGACGAATGCCTTGCTTGGCATACACAAATAACAGTTACGAAATATAGATATGTGGCGCAAATCTGGTATTTTTACCAGATCTAGCGAATATTTATTTTGGACATCCTTTTTCTAACCAACTGAAACAAAGATGTGGCGAACTTCAGTTGCAATCGCAAGTAAATATACAGAATTTCATTAAATTGTCATTCTGTTTGAATTATTTGATTAACATCTATTGCTTGCGAATGTATGACCGACAGATGATCCACCGTTTGACAGATTGGGTTAAAAATTTGAGACAAGTCTCAATTTGAGATGATGAATCTGTTTTGTAAATTTTATTTATCTGAATATTTTCATTTCTTAGCTATGTATTCAAGCAACCAAGGCTGACCCCCCCCCTCTGAATGAACGTCTTTCAAAATTTGATAGATGTCTGTCTACAAATTTGTTGTTAAATTCTTTACTCAAGTATAAATATTTATAACTCAAAATTTTAAAATTTCATTTTCTCAGATAAACTTTTTTTTTAAAGTTTTGATTTTTGGGAAGTTTAAAACTTCAAGATTTATCACAAATAAAATCTGCAACAAAGTAAAAAAATCATGTTGCTAGAATATAAATTTGTTATACTTATAAATAATTAAACCTCGCATTTCATAAAACTCTTTCCATTTTGCTCTTATCAGCCATTTATAGAATAGTTCTGGAAACATTTGCCTGTGCCATGTGGCCGATAACCAGCTCATGCACTATCTTTCTCCTGAGCGTTGAAAAGACGTGCAACTAAGAAAACAATTCTAATGTTTATTCTTCCTTTTAGATAAAATTATCGTTTATTGAAAGTCAGTTGTCGCTCCACCTACCGCCATGCTTTTTAAAAAAATGCTAACATATCTCGTTGATATTTTAAATTCCGATAACGAAGATTTAAACCTGCATTGACTTTTTTTTTTGTTGTTAATTTTTGAAAAAAATCTTTTTCAGTGATAATCATGGAATACAATAGAAAACTGTTAAATCATTTGTGCTCTTTCGGTGCAGATGCATCAAAATAAAGAATTCTAAAACACGTGAAACCGTTTAGAAAGAGAATGGAAAAGAAAAAATCCGGAAACATCTTGCGTTTGGCAAAAATAAAAAAGCAGACATAAAACTTCATTTCGGAAGGTTATTAATCTATATATTCTCAGAGTTTAAAAAACTATTTTTCTCCATTTCATTCATTCTTTCGCGGCAGTTCCTCTTGGCTTTACTGGCTTCTATTGAAACTCGGCGGCGTAGCAAGCCATCCGTATCTTTTTGAAGCTGCTAAGCCTTTTTCATTTATGAATAAAGATTCCGTTCTGAGAAAGTTCATCTCGGTGTTGTGGATTAGTTTCAAGTTTGCGATGTGTTAAAAGTACAAAACTGCGATCTGCTGTCAATTCAGTTGAGATGGTTGCCAGTTAGAAATTTAATTGGTGTGAACTTTATATTCTTTGCATTTAAAAAAAAAAATCTTATTAAATAAGTTTTAACGGTGTAGATTGTCTTTTTAACGTCTTGCATTTCCTAGCGCGTCACTTTTCTTCTCAGCAATGTTGATGAAATTAGTAAACAAAGGCAAATATTGATGTTTCTATGCAAAATTCAGTTAAAGCCGTTTTTTAAATCTTGATTTTTATTGTATTAGTGTGAATCAAGATAGGAAATCGGCGATTTTTTTGTTTTGTTTGAAAATGATTTTGATGGGGTATTTTCTAATACGTTAGATGAGAATGAATGGAAATCACTTACTGTAATTAAAAACCAGAAATAATTTGTCTTGTCGGATTTAACCGCTTTATTAACTTAAGGAATAACCGCCTTTGGCCTTGGCTCGCCGAGAATAATGATTGTTAAAAATTTCAGTGAATTGTTTGGTATAACTTAGTTTAAATGGCTTCTTAGGAAAAAAGAAGCTTCCTCGGAAACTTCTTCAATTTTTTATAGAAATAATACAACCATATTATTTAAGAAGTATGATGGATAATATCCATATAAAATTTGAATTCATTGTTTGAAAATGATTTGAAAATTTTTTAAATCATTACTTGATTCTAATGTTAAATTTTTTTTCGGTATTATTATTATTATCCCTTTAAACATTATTTTAATTTCGCTTCTTAGATAATTTAATTTTCATAGTTTTAAGAGGGAAAATGAAATGAATTTTTTAATCGGTCATAAAATTTTTCGCAAAATGCAATTTCTGAAAATCATTGAGGTCTATATTCCCACTTCAAAGGATGAAAGACATCTCTCTCTCTCTCTCTCATTATTATTATTATTATTATTAGGAAAGATGCAGTATTTTCTAAATATTTTTGTATAGATGACTTCGACCGCCAAAAATCTACGAATAGGAGAAATTTATTCAATTCTGAAATAAGGCACCGAGTTTTAAGAAAATAAATTAAAGTACAAATCATTGAAGAACTGCGATTTATATGGCCTAAAATTCTCTATCATGAAAATGATTTATAAGAAAAGGTGCAATTACGTTGACTTAAAACAATTACTTTAATTTGAATATTCAGGTCGTAAGAAATGAAGGTTAGAGATTTAAGAAATTAAGGTATGGAACACATAATAGAATTCAAGTCCCGTTGGTCAACAGTTTATTCAAATTTTTCAATATTTTTTCCTTGTGTGCATATACAGAGCAGGAAAATTGTTCTCTTGAACTTCCTGCTAATAAAAAATATAACTTCAGATAAAAGTTGAATAGAAAACATCTCCATTAAAGTGTCAGACCTTTACACTGCATTAAATTTTGCATATGAGATCAAAGAATTAAGTTGATCCCCATAAAACTGCGTTGTCGCGTGCCTGACGTTTAAAGTGCGTATGTTTTGCTTTCTTTAAGATTCAATTTACATTACTTTTTATGTCTCGATTTTAGAATAACACTTAACAGATAATTTCTTGTCTAATTGTCACGTTTCTTTTCAGAAGTTCAGCAATATACATTAGCCTTTTAATGGATGCCGATTAAAGAAAACGAATTAATGTATTCTCTTTTCTTTCTTTTGAGTGTCTATTTGAGTTATTTATATCGTTGGATAGTTTATTCCGTTTCGTACAGTTTCGAATTTTTAGTTGTACATTATAGCTCGAACCCTGTCAGAAAATTGATGTTGTTACATTTAATGATATAAAATAAAAGTATAGAAATTATTTATTTTTATAAAATGAAGAATATTACAAAATATAAAACTGTCTCGTCCGACACTATTATCTTACCTTTGCGCGAATCTAAGCAACCACTGTAGTATATAAACATGCACTGACTATCGTGAACATTTTTAATTGGAACAAATCTGTGTAACGTTGACGATTAAAGGTGATGTACTACGTGTAGTTTTCTGTGTAAAAGTGCAAAACATGTATTTTCTTGGATAAATATATGAATTTAAAAAATCGTTGGTGCATCATAATGTTTTTGGCTTCGAAACATAATCGATATTTATTTGTCCACAAAGTTTATGGAGATCAATACAAATAATAATCAATACAAAGAACATAAATACTGTGAATGCAAGATAAACATAAATAATATAAACAAAAAAATGCCTGAACAAATAAAATATATAAAATTTCGCAAATAAAAATTACATTAATGCTGGCTATAAATCATTACATAATCTACAAGATAGAAAATATACAATCGAATATAACTTTGAATCTAATTATATAACATCAGAATAACAATGCTGTAGGCTTACTATGTTTGTCTTTATTTTTAAAATTTTCTTTTAATTATATAGCAACGTGTGTATAAATCTAGTAAATAAAATCCTGATTGTTGTATAATGTATTATTAAAATTCGGGGGAAAATAATATATCCTCCCTAAGCTTTATTACTTTTTTTTAATTTTAGAGTATTGAGAAAATAGTTTTAATGCGATTTAGAAAAAAAAAAAAATGTTTAATTTTCAATTAAAAATCTAAACTTAAAAAAAACTTCTTTACAGGCATCTATCACCCAAAATGTAACTGTTTTCTTAATTTTATAGCTGTAGGCCCTTTATAAAGATTTAAATAAATTTAATATCGTGCATATTACTTAGCGCAATTTATTAATTGCATGCTAACATGTAAACTGTAGCGTGTTAAAATGTGTCGAATGTTTATACTCTTAAGGATTTGGCTTTTAGAATAAAGATTCATTTAAAAAAAAAAAAAAAAAAACGCTTTCCCTAATTTTTAAAAAAAAATAAACACTTTTAAAAAGTTGGAAGGTTTTTAAAAATACCTTTACCGTAATCATAAATTTTCATTTCTTCATAAAACTCTTAATTTAACAGAAAAGTATGCCTTTTATTAGTAATAGTGAAATTAACAGATATATAAATTGGACTTTCGTCTTAAGGAAATCTTGCTTTCTGGCAATGGATCTTATGATTCATGTATTGGAATATGAATACGTGAGATATATGGATCATGTATAAATTGATGTATCGGAGTATGAATACTGTAGGTATACGAACTTGTTTAGTGCAAATGCGCGTTATTTTATTTCAAAAATCGTTCTGCATTATTTTATTAACGACTGCGCCACTCTTGCACTTGAATGTTAAAGATTTTTCTTTAATAATAAACTAAAAATGAGCACGAATCAAAATTATTGTACCGTCAATCATAAAGATCACTTCACGATTTTGCTATTAACTGTTCTATCTCTTCAAAAATGATTCCGTATCATGAGTGGACGAACAAATAACATGAGTCACATTAACGCTGGCATTTCTCATTTGGTGCTTTTTAGTCATGAATATAAAGAGTTTCATTCAAGACTTCATTCTTTTCCTTATGAGTACTTCTCGCTTTCATCTTCGTCCTCATTTGTTTCCTAACCCACATAACCGGGGAACATTTTCTGTCGAGTTTCATATAAACAGTTTTCGAGAAAAATGTTTTTCATTATCATTATTGCATTGATAATGAATAGACAAATAATATGTACGAGGAATGTGTGAAACTTGATATTTTTAAATGTCTTGACGTTCTTCCTTGGAGACAGAAATGGTGAATGGAAAATAGGACTTGTGACTCGTCAGTGAGGCGACACGGTTGTAAATTGATATAATGCAGCACAGAGCTTAGCAATCTAACAAATTTGGTGCCTTGATGCTGAGATTATAATGATAGAAGTTCACAGTGAATATTTTCTTGAAAAAATTATTAAAACTAGTCGAGTTTTTATACGTTTTCTTTTCATTTTAGGTTTTTTCCCCCTCTTCTGTTTTTTAAGAAGTTTTTTTATATTTAAAAATCTTATTGAACTGCTATGAAGCAACAATAAAAAAGCTCTGATTGGCATTTTCATGCTTAAATTATTACTTTCAAAAATTTCAGCCATGAAATGTTATTATAGTAATTTTAAAGATTTTATAGTATAAAAAATCGATGGCAGATTATACCGATATCTATAAGACCTATACCATTAATTTATTATTTGCTGTTGCAGTCTTCAATATATAATATAAAACTAATTTTCCTTTCTACAAACGTACTGTTAGTAATGTTTGATTAGTCTTTTAACTTTTTCTTTTGATTATTTATGAACTTTATCTAATATGTAATTAGCCCTTTTTTATATCTTTAGAAATTAGTTTTTGTGCTTGAATATATTCAGACTTTTCTATAATATATCTTTATGATATACGATAAAATAGACTTTATCTAGTAAATAAATTTGCGAAGCAAAAAGTCATATTTGCAACGATAGCCTTTTGTATTGTCTCTTTTATTGCAGTACCGATAAATATATTGCGAATCTTATATAAATCAATTTCCAGGACTTTCCTTTCTTCGTTTTTCAAGCATTACCACATTCCTTATGATAATAAAACCTTATTTCAATACTAAATGAAGGTATAAAAATATGTTGTATTTGCAAGGAAAGGGTATTCTGGCTTGTTTTATCTTTCTTTTATCGCTGTTACATAAAGTACTTTGACTAAAAAATAAATGAAAGTGTGCAAATATTTGATTTAATTTAGAATATATTCTTCTTTCAAAAGTATGATTAGAATTTTATATAAAAAAATCCATTATTTAAAATTTAATTTTTAAAACATTTATGAAATTTTCAAACGTTTTGCTTACGGGTGCTTTTATGTCAACGAAATATTTACTTAACTCTCGGATTGCCAATCTTTCATCGGGAAATTTATATCGACACACTAAGGACACATTTTAATTAATGCATTAGCCACTTCTTTCCTCAAAACATACTCGGGAAACTGTCTGGCTAAATTTCTGTGAGCCCCATTTCAATTTCATATTTGTAAAGTTCCGTGTTGAGGAAGCGAATGTTCTTAGAATGGATGAGCTTAGCATATTAATAACTGTCGTTCGTAGTGTATGAGGAAGAAAGGTGCGAAAACGTAACCAGTCCATGTAGATAGGTGTCAACTGTAGTCTGTATTTTTAGATGTGTCAACTATCAGACAAAAAGATTTAAATTTTCCGCATTTATCTGTGAGTAGTATTTTATAGTATTAAGATTAGGTTTAAACTTGCTTTGATAGCTATCTTAATCATCCATTGTGTCTTAAGTACATATTTAGCATGTTTTAGAAATTTGAAATCGTTTCCTGAAGTTTGTTTTCTCTGTGTGACAGTCGTTTAATTTCTTATTAGAATAACTTTTTATTATTTTTGCTTTGTCAATATATATAATTTGAATTGCTTTTTTAATTTATGAAGCCTTTGTTTTTCTGTTTTCATGACGTTACAATTTTTTTCCATTCATTTTCTGATTATAAGTTTCGTTTTATAATTATAACATCGTAGTAAAGAAATACCATTCAATTTGTTGTGTTCTTATTGCAAGATTTTTCGTATTCTAAACCATTCCATTACATGATCCGGCGGGTTTGGGCTGGGTCTCCGAGAAAGCAATGAATTCGTATTATATATTTTCATTCGGATAGTCCCGACCTCGCATTAAATACGACTTGGATCTAATGGTCTGTCGTTGGGGGAATGCTTAAATTTGGCGAGGGTCGCCCACATCATTTTTCTGTGGATTAAGATTGCAGTGCTTGTCCCAGTGTTACTTTTGTGCCATTTTAGAATGGGTGTTAATATAACTAAAATAATTTCTTAAATTATTTATTTAATCTATCTTGTGAATTGCGTAATAGATAAAAGCCGTTGTAAGCCTAATATTTTTGTAAGTAATAATGCAGTTCTACAATAAAGAAATAATTAAATTGATTCTAATAATCAATGTTCGAATTTCGTGGGTCTTCAAAATTCATAGGATTTTTTACGGGTTTTAACTGCGTTTTTCTACCTTTTTTTCTTTTTAATAAAACTTCACTATCTATTTGCGGAATTATTTTACTAATATTCTTTCGTAGTGGACTTGTAATGAATGACAAAATGCAGATGTAAATTTGCACGCACAAAGGATTCTACAGCTTTTCATTGGTTGATATTTCTCGTATAGTATTAAGTCGAATCTTCTAAAAATTCATGAAACAGTTCCCATTGTCTGTCGTTTTGCGACGATCTTATCTTTTTCGCATGATGAGTGACCTTTCGATAAAGCCAGAATTGGTTGTCCCACTTTCTCAAGTCGATCGCTATCTCTTATCATCCTTTCATTTTTCTTGGCGATAGCTTAATTTGTCTTTTGA
Source organism: Argiope trifasciata (assembly GCA_026543055.1). Classification (NCBI taxonomy): domain Eukaryota; kingdom Metazoa; phylum Arthropoda; class Arachnida; order Araneae; family Araneidae; genus Argiope; species Argiope trifasciata. Next base: position 292,515 of record JAPMOQ010025972.1, on the reverse strand, counting down.
ATGGCCTCTTGCGTGCGAAAAAAAGCTGTGGTCCACACCCGCGCTCCTCCTTGAAACAGATCGAAGTGTCTCCCTTGGCCTGCTAAAATGGAAACGAAAAGTAGAACTTCCTTTCGCAAAATAATAATAATAATAATAATAAAAAAAAACTCGTTGAATAATTTTATTGGAAAAGTTGCTGATGATTGTTTGGTAACTGTTGCATAACTGATGTTTAAGTATATTCGACATTGCTGTGGCGAAATCATTTTGTAACAATACTCCAAAACACTGAGTATTTAATGATGCCTCATCCTTCTGTTTAAAAAGTTTGCCAGATGTTGCAGATTATATTTTAAAAATTGTAGGGGCTAGGGTAAATATTTATATCTTCACTAGCTATTACCCGCGACTCTGGTCGCGTGGAAATTTTGATGTATATGTGCGAAATGACAAATAAAAAATAAACCTAACTTAAAAACGATACATTTAAAAGTATAAGCATGTACGAAAAATATATACCGAATACAATTTAATAATTCATGTGGGTTAATACATGTTCTAAATTAAATCATCAAATGGAAAATGGCAAAAATTAGAGAGGTTTGTTCTGTGTGTGTGTGCACTCTAAGCACGATTAAGATACACATGAATTAATCAAAATATGAGAAATTACAAATGATTAAATGCTATTAGTTGTGCTTCGAATAATAATTTGATTTTGGTTATTTGATCTGATTGATTGATTAGGTCTCACCTTTAATGGTTTACTGTTTATCTCTTAGAAGAACAATTAACACATTAAAGGCGGGAGTCGTAGTACTACGATTTGATCCACATTACCAAGCATACTTTCGTCAAGATCCCCCGCCTTTAGTGCGTTAACAGAACTTATGTGTTCTATTATCTGCAAATATAAGTTGAGTGGTTCCTGTTCGGATATCATCTATTAGAATGCATTTCCGATGTAGAATTGCCACTTGTACTAGATGAGTCGGGATAGATAATCGAATGAATTACCACTGTAATATTCCAGATTAAATTACTGATTGCTAATGTTTTCGTTTTTACTTCGAAAGGCTCCCAGTCCCTTGCAAAATCAATAATGCTTAGCACAGGTTTATAATTTTATATAGAATCTTTGTTTGAAAACCAAGACAGAATTCGTAACTTTTTGAGGAATTTTGATGTTATTCTGCATCGGTGGTCTTCTGTAAATAAAAAGCAATTATCTTTTTTAACAGAATAAAGGAAATTTTGGTTTTTCTGGTTTCGAAATTATAAATTTTTAGTCTAATACTTGCCTGCGAAGTTTATATAATTATAACTCAATCTTAGCTTTTAGCAATAGGAAAAAGTCACGCATTTAAATATTTATTGAAACAATGTAAGCAATTGAAATTTCATTGCAACATTGGAATTACTCAAAATTGTGCCAAAAATTGTTGTGAAAAATTTCAAAATTCTAGGAAAAAAAAATTGCATGACAATTAGTTTTCTGTATTTTAAAATAATGGTAAAAATATTTTTTGTATATATTGATATTATGAATATTTCGCTTGAAAAAGCTCACATTCTCAATTTGTAATTAAAGTCATCATGAAAAAAAAAAATCCCACCCACCTGCATTTTCCTCGATTTTTCTTTTGATAATGAAATAAAACTATAATTAATAAAATTGTATCATATATATACTATTACTCAGTAATACCAATGAAAAATTTGTTTTACATTATTTTTTTCTTTCTGGTTCGCTTCCTTTTTAAATATACAATTTTCTTAATATTTCTGGAAGTCTTTTGGGATTTTTATTTATCTTCCACGAATATCTTTTGGGTATTACTTCTAGTAGATTTCGTGATGAATTTTCCTTTTGGAATTTTCAGTGATTCCCGAAATTTTTGAATGATGTGTTCTAGGAATAAATTTTGAAGATAGCTATATAATGGTTTTGTAAGTTTTTTTTTCTCTCTCCCTTCCTCCCTCTCTCTAAGCAGCCATATTTTGAAAGTCATTAAAGATTCATTGACTTAGGAAATACAAGGAAGATAACAATTCCATAAAAATTACTTCTACGAAGTTTTCATTTGATTACGGCGAAGATAATGCATTTGTGGTAAATTAACGTTGCATTTTTCGTCTTGAATTATTTTGTTTTGCCATTCGTATTTAATATTAATTTAAAATAATTCGCGTCTTTTCCTCAATAAAATATTTTTATTTGATATTAAGAACCTTTTGGTTTACAGCTCAAATTTTTGACCATAATTTTTTTATTGATTAAAGACCAAATTCTTGGTCACAATTGGTTTTCTAAAAAAATTTATACACATTTATAAAAGGTAATGATCCCCCTTCCCCAAAATGCATAAAAGTATTTACAGAACTCATGATTTCAAATGGCCATATCCCCTCTCCTCTCCTCCCCTCCCTTCCCCCGTGGATGGAGGGGTAGATTCTAAGATTAAGGTTTTATGAAAATCTCAGAAGCGAATTTTTTAAATCTTGGAATTCTTTCTCGTAGAAGTATCTTCTTCGTATATGTGAAAGTTGTTCTAATTTTGTTGACAAACTTGGAGAACATATTCCATTTCTTTTTATATCGATGCAATTATTTTCCTGTTGGCAATTAGAAAATTAAGTGATTCAGATTCGACCTGGTTTTTTTTTAATGATTCAGATTTATGCCATTACAAAACTAAAACCGGAGCATATCGTGATTCATCCGAAAATATTTTCATCAGGCGATTTTAGCTGTGCTTAATCGTCTATTTCTCGTCTCTGAATGTACGATTGGACATGTTCGAGGGTGGTCGTTTGAATCGCAGGATGTTCACTAAATTATTCTAAATGAGCCTCATGTCTCTTGCTTTAATTACGGGACTCCATCCCATTGCAAACATTTACGGCCGTGGCGTTATTCATAGCCCAATTAATCAAATAGAACCGACTGGAAGAAATTATCTGGTTATTTGAGACGTCTGCAGAATCCAGGAAGTTGTGCTAGCAGGTGACTGTTTTCACTCTTGGTAAATTTAATTTCAGTTTGATTTACAAATTATTATCGGGTAATATTTTCCCATTTCGCGGGTTTTTCCATTTCATTAGCGATGTGATTTTCTGCATTTATTGCATGTTTCTTTTCTAGATATGCCTTATCATTCTTTTCCTTCGTAGAGGAGGGTCAAGGTAGCCAAATACATGCTCGTTCTTTTTCATTAAAAACAGGCATTTCTTTTTTCGTAATGGCAAATAGATCTCTAAAATAGTATCTGTATTTGATATCAAAGTAATATAATAATCATAATAATAATAAAGGAAATATTGTAAGTATATAAATATCGTTATTTAAATGTTATACACAGTATTATGGAATAAAATTAAACTTTCTATCATAAACAACGGACGAGATCTCCTCTAATGGCATACTGAAATATTTGATCAAATTATATGGAACTTTAAATTAAACGCGAGATTCTTTACCATGTCATTTTAAAATGATAGCTTTAAAATTCATTTGAAATGAGATTATTCTGAGAGTTCTTCGAAGTGCTTTGTTGTTATTTTGATTTATTGAACGGATGTTTTGGAAAGAGAAGCTGTAATTCCTTCCCACGGGCTTGTAACACACTGCAACATTCTCTGATTATATTTTGTTTAAGCTTCAAATACTTGTGGGAAGAATTTGGAAATCTCTTTATACTTTGAATATTAATTCGTTTGCCGACTTTAACTATGCGGAAGCATTTGAATCGAATTAGTTTTTAATTACATTAAAAAGCCAATGAACTCTACCTCCGTTTATTATTGCGACACTTTACAGAGTTTGGGAGAAACTATGTTACCCCCTCCCTCCATTAAAGCGATCAGTAACGAAAATTTTTGGAAGCGCAGCAAAATCATAATTTCCTTGCCACTGAAGTTTGCTCTATGCTTTGCTTCATTAACCAAAAATGGACACCTTTTTCCATAATTCCATGCAAACAAAAAATCTTACTCCCCCAAAACGTTAAAAGATGGCTGTCGCTGTCTTCGCTTTGTGAACGGATTTATGGGTCCAGGAGCTTCTTTTGG
>JAPMOQ010025972.1:272427-288452 GCA_026543055.1 Argiope trifasciata | reverse complement strand
TTTTTTTGTTGCTGTTGAAGGTCCTTATTTGTTTCTGGAAGGTCGGGTATTTTTTTGAGTTGGTGTTTTGTGCAGTATATCTCTTTATATAATGTGTGAACCCATGTCCCCCCGTCTTGTATTACATTGAAAGTTATTCAATGGAAAGTGTACGTGACGATACTGAATAACAAGGCATTTGATATACATTGAAGTAGATTATCACTTTGTACGACTGTATAGGAATTTGTGTTTTTGCACTGAATAGGTAGTGTGGATTTAATAAGAATTTGCCAAAATACTGAGGAAAGTCTGGCGCTTTTCACTATAAGAAATGGGAAGGGATTGGGAATGCATTTCATTTTTAGTTACAAAATATTACTTTGAAACTAGATATGTGTATTTTTTCAGTCTGTTCTTTGTGGATATTTTGTAGTCCTGCTGTTAGTTGAATTCAGAAATGTTTCGTACTATTTTCACTGATTTTCTTTTGATCAAGTTGATTGGCTACAAGATAAACTGAATGCAACGATAGATAAAACTTTCATACATAAACAAAACACAATATTATATGTAATATAAACACTGGAGCTGAATAATTGTTGAAATACCCTTTGTAAGTGGATTTCTTATTGAAATTGGTGTTATGTCTAAAACCACTTCACCCATAACTTATTGATAATGTATATGTATTATATTTTCTGTATTGATTAGATCATTGTTCTTTTTCGTTATTTCCGGGGGAAATATTTCACATGCATGCATGTTTGTATGAAATACCATTTTATTTTTCCTAATTGTATTCTTGTTTTTAAAGTTATAAATTTAAAACACGAAGACAGCCTTGGCGAAATTCCTTTTTTACGTGGATGACACTCCTTTCGACCATTTTTAACGCGGCGGAACCGAAGAAGTTCCCATCACCTTATTTGTATGATTTATGGCACCCAGTTATTTATTTTTCCCATGCGAATACAGTTCGAAAGTAAAAAATGGAATCTGGCGGAACATCCTGTTTCCGCTTTTTAATCTTGAAGAAAAGTATGACAAATTTATTAATGACATTTCAAGTGGGGTATTTTTATTTCTTTTTAATAACTTTGCATTCTAATTCTCGTCGAATAGTTTTCGAAATATTATATATTTGTCTTTTTGAATGGTTAATGACTTAAAAAAATTTCAAGTAAACGCAATAAACTGTCATTTACGGCTTAAGTTTTTTTCAATATGTTGGTATTTCTGCAGTTTAATGAGATTTTGTAAACATTTTAGAATATTGTGTTTATAACCCAAATTTTCATGAATTTTAAAATTTTCAGAAATTTTAAGTTCGATAACCCATTTTTAACAACAACATAAACATATTGCTTTTCCTCGAATTTTTATCTATGTATAATATATATTAGTCATTGTTCAATATATTGCTATAATTTAATCATAATAAATTGACTAAGGTGATTAACTTTATTGTAATAGTTATTTTTGCCCCCCCCCCCCCAAAAAAATTAAAAAAAAAAAAAAAAAAAAAAAAACACCCTTACGTGCTAAATATATTTTGATTTCAGATTTATAATCGAAATCATTGCGGATAGAATTCTTTAAAATATTTTCCTGTTCTATAAAAAGCGCTCTTCGGGAAATATTTTGAAATGTTTAAAAATTGAAATGAAATGTGAAAGTAATCGGGATCTTTAAAAAACGACGTAATATAAAAATTGCTGTAAAAATGCTGTTTTATGCATTTATATAAAGAGATTTTATTATACATACATGTAATATTCTTCATCTGATTGTAATTTATGGTTATTCTTTTTATGCATTCACTTTAAAAAGCGTAATTATATTTAATTCGCTGAACTAATATTTTTGTAGGAAAAGGATTGATATCCTTTAATCCAAAGCACGTACAGATTTCTCTCTCTCCCCGCCCCCACATTAAACTTCAATTCGCTTACTGTAATAGAATGGATAAATAACGGAATGAAATCGGTATCTCACGGCACTGATTGTTCTAAAAGATTTCCTGTTCCAGAAGGAGTTAAAGGCTTATTTCGCACAGAAGGTAAGAAAAAGATACTTCTGAAACCGCACCCATTTTCCTTTATCTTGCGAGCAAAAATTATCTTTTTATATCAGACATGCTCACTGATGGTCTTCGATGCCTGACCCAAATGGGATCACACTTTCCCTGTCTATCGCTTTCACTAGCTTGGGGCTGTGATTTTAAGCGCGTAGAAAGTGGTAATGACTTCGTCGGATCGTGAAACATTGATAGTTGTAATGGGAAAATATGATTTCCAGTCAATAACCTACGGGAAGCGGGGATATTTTCATTCCAGGGGAATATATTCGATATGGACCGTTTGAAAAGGGATTTTTTTTCTCTGCATAATTTTGGGTGATCGACATGAGCTGATGTTTTTTCCTCCTTTCGTGCATTTGTTTCTTGAACACAAATGCAGTGGAACCTCAGTTATGTATTATTCAGCGAATCTGTGCTTGAATCGACATAGAAATATAATTATAAAATTAAGGTACATTTATTTGCATGGCATTTTTATAAATTTTTAAATCTCTTCTTTTAAAAGGAAATGTTAGATTGTCTGTGCTGGCATTTTAAATTTATTTAGCATTTGACGCGGAGTTGGCAAATTTGTTCAGTATATACAGTGAGTAGAAAAATTATTTGAAAACATTGAATATTTTACATAAATAACCTTGCAAAGCAAATGTGACGGAATTATTCTAACTATTACTTAAGAAATAAACGAATAACCGCCATTTTATTTAAGAATTATTATGCATATTTAATAAATAAACATCAGTAACGCACATTTTACAAATAAAACAGCATGTTTTCAAGTAAATTGCACGTGAAATACTGAAGAAATAAAATTGAAATTCTATACGTATTTCAATTTTTGGAAAAAGTCCGAGTCCTTTTATTTAAGTTATGAATTAAAATAAAGCGAGCTCTTGACTGCCTTACGCCATAACTTTCTAAAATATTGCACAAAATTTTTTATATTGTTTTGAAATTTTAAAAATATCTGTTTATAATATCAAGCTAATGTCTTTTTAATGATACATTTTATAAGCATGCAATTTTTCCTGAACTTTGAAAATTTTTTAAAAATAATTTTCGTGTGATTTATAACAATAGATATTGTTACAATGAAATTCAAATAGTTTTATTGTTTCATCAAATAATTAATCGCATCATTTTCTTCCATTGTTCGAAATCATTAATATGAGGAATTTGAAAATGAATATTTATATTACAGCAAAAGATAACTTACAGTTTAAGTATTGGTGTAATTTATTTCAACCTTGTATTGCCTCTGAAAGTCATGGGATTCAATTTTATTAGCTAAATATCATTTTTTAGAGAATCATGAACATAAAAATAGGCATAAACGATGTAATTTAAACGCAAATAGTGAATCAACTGGTCACCAAAGCTGACTAGTCTGCTTATAGAATTTCTAATATTGCTAAATAAAGGTTTTTTTTTTTTTTTTTTTTTTTTTTTTTTTTTTTTTTGTGTGTGTGTGTGTTTGTTTACGAAATGTAGGAAATGTTATAGCTGTTTGAAGATTCGATTTCGAAATTTTGATAATTTTCTTTGTACTGCACCTCCCAAATTCTGAAGAATTTGTTTGAAATTATAATTATCAATGAATACAATAATTCAACAATGGAATGAATGAAATGAATGAATTTACCCATTTGCAAACATTGAGGTTATTAACTAGACATTTCATTACTTAGAGTTTACTTATCTCAAAGTTTAAAATGAACGACAATTGCTTTAAAATACTGGCGTTTTGTACTAATATTTTAATTTTTAATCGTATTTATACACATTTATAGATAGATCCTACTTTCCTTCTAAGGTCAGAAATTTTTTTAAATCCCAAATAATAAAACTCTCAACTGCTAGACTATTTGGGGGAGGGGAAGAGGTTCAAAATGGACAAATAAATTTTGAAATGCGCCCCGAGAGATATGAAGCCATTTCCGTACAAATAAAAAAATGAACTATAATTCACAATAATTAATACTTATAATTCTTTTCTAATTTGTCATTCTTAATTTTAACTATTTACGTAACTTTACAATTTTGTTACTGACCTGATGACTTAAATTTCAACATCTCAACCTAGATTTGAAACCCTGTTCTACCGAAGGTTCTTCTTAAACAAAAGTTTGGCGCCCTTTAAATTTTTGATTTCATCTTTTCACTGTATGATGCAGAAATTAGGGAAAGGGAAGCTCAACTATCATACTCATTTGACCATATTTCAAAATCATGGAATTTCAGAATAGTTTTAATGTAACATAACTGAGTCTTTCTTTTCAAATTGTTTTTTAAAAAAAAAGCGGTGCAAGAAACGTGTGACAAAGCCATACGTTTTTTGCATACTTCAGATTGTAACAATGAGCCTAATTATTTAATATATGAAAACTATTAAATGAAAAAAAATCATAGTCATTTGCTACATCAATGTTATTGCACAACATACGTCATGTCTCCATTTCTGAGAAGGAAGTAGGAAATCGAGCCGTTCGCTCACAACAAAAGAGGCATTTTCTTCTAGATAACATTGAGAGGGTGTAATGCAAAGGACGGGAACTGATGGCACATTAGCATTGTGCAGTTGGAGATCTAATCTCGTTCCAATCTTCCCCTCTCAATTCAATTTTTCTAATGAATGGGAAAAAGAATGGAAATTGGTGGCACGTGAAATATTTCGTAAACCGTTTTCGTTAAAAGCATTCCAGTCACGCATTTTATTCGTTTTACTATCCCCAGACACCTGCGGCTGTTAAATTTACACAATCAAATGACATCACTAATAGTTTATACTGAAAGTATCTTTCCTGCTGGATTTTACCTGAAATTGTAATTTTAGATATAATAAGAATTTAATTATAAACTGAATACAATGCGGCTAGAATAGCCGGAATTAACTAATCTCAATTTAAAAAGCGGATATTTTCGTTGGTATTCTTTCTTATACTGAAAATTCCAGCGTAAAATGCTATATAAATATATAGTTAAGAACATGTTTCCTTCGTGGTGTGTCTGAGAGATATTATGCAGGTAACTTTATTATTAACATTATTTAAAAGTATCGCAAAATCAAAGAACAATGAACAAAGTTGAACATGGATTACTTTTATTCTATCGGCATCCGAATTTTTCGAGAATACTTTTTCAACTTATGTATTTGGGTTAAATACTTATCGCATAAGGAAAGAAACCTTTTGAAAAAGAATCCATATCGTTTTTTTTTTTTTTTTTTTTTGATTGGTCTGCTCTTGTAGCATGGGCCAGTGGACAGGGTATACTAAACTAAAGCATTGCTTCTAGCCCTGCCTTGTTCACATGTTATTTATTAGAATACTCGCGACGATAAACTAATAATCATTTGCAAAATCTCAACACACATTTTTTAAAAAAAAGTTAAAATCATTGTTGCATTTTGCATACTTTTTTCAGAAGAATTGGTTAAAAGTTAAGTATCAAAGTACAAGTGAAATTGATTTGTTACGAAATTGCAGTACTTCTTCCAGCACAGTAAGTCTGCTTTTGAAGAAGTTGGTTCTGGTGTATACTGCGTCAAGAAGGACGGATTCCAGATATTCTATTGTCTTGGCGATAGCTCCATTTGGTTTCAGTTGGGTTGATCTTGTTGGAAACATCTGTGCACTGTCACTAATTACAGAATAAATGAAAGTGGCACATTAGTCAGGATAAACGCGTGTTCAAGCGAAGCTCGCTGCTGCGAATTTTATCTGATCACTTGTTACGATGATTTAACATCTATTTGTTGCTTTGCGTTACTTTTTTTTAATTCTGTTATTAGGTGTTTTGAATTCGTGGTTTCACATAGAATAAAATCTTATTCACGATATTGAACTAATCGGATTCTTTTCACCTTATAATCCTATTGTAAATGTAAAATTCTTCACTTCACATTGTTCCTCTCACTTCCTCTTTTTTAATGAAAAAAAAAAAAAAATGAAATAAACATTTTCCTAATACATCCAAAAAAGCGCTGAGTTTTCCGAATCTGAGAATGAACATCAGTTTTGAAGTGCATGGTATTCTCCAAAGTTGAAAGGATGGTAATTTAGAAAAAATTCGAGGTATCGGAAATGTAGATTATTTTATCAATGCATTTATTTTTTTACTATACTTTTAAAAATAAACTAATAACTCTATTTCTTACTCTTCTTTCCACTTAAGCTTTGTTTTTGAATTAGATGTATTATTGATTAACCTTTTATCATACTATCTAGCTCGATGAAATCTAGATAATACAGATAGGATATGATGCTCGCTACACCGTCAGAGAAATGTGTAGTGTTAGGTACTAGATGAAATATGGATACTTGTGCTTCATATGAAACGGCTATTGTGAAATTCAAAAATTTTATACTTTTACATACAAAACATATTTTTTAAATACTCTAAAGCAAACAACACATATGTAATGGAATTGCCTAAAATCAACAAGTGGGAGATCATGAGAAAGAATATAATATAACGTCTAAAAGTAATATACTACAAGCAAACAATTTATAAGAATAAATTGTTACTGGTAATGGGTTCTTTGTTAAATTGTTTGTGTCGTAATATCAATTATTTAATGTTTATAATGTCAATAGTTATATCGAAAAATAAGTCTGAATAGTTAAATAATTACCCAAATCGATATGGCCCGAATTTTATTCTACGAGTGTGACTTGTGATCTTGTTTGATAACATTCCTCGAGTTTGTGTGTGTGTGTGACTCATGATATTTGTGTTTTACTCAAAATTAACACTTATCAATACTTGTCAAGGTACAACGAGTGGGTAATCGGCCATTGCAGATTTGTATATTTCTTTGCAAGTAAAATCTTTACCCCAGCTATTGTAAATTTTTTTTACAGTCAGCTTAATATTTCTTTATGATTGATTATATGAAATAATGCCGTTTCAGTCAGATATTTTTCCCATTCGCCATCATCTCAAAAAGTTTGAATTCAGTGGGTGTGGTTTTATGGTGCAAGAGGCCAGAATTCTGGTCATTTTGCAATTATAGCTACATAAGGAAAAAGTATTTGCAGCTGTAGAAAGATGACGTTACGCAATGACTGCAATATTATTCCTTCGATCTGTAAAGGACAAAGAAAATGACGAGCAAATTTACATGAACGAGATCATAAATTTGCGCATTTCGGATATCGAAACAAAAGGCGCATTCCAGTAAAACGACTGTTTTCCTCGACAATTTGAAATTATAAGGAAAGCGTGATGTATTTACTATTCCAACACGCTAGAAAACTCCAAGAATCTCTTTTGAACCTATGTTTTTGGTTTTATTTTTCCACTCTTTATAGTAAGTATAAGGGAATTTAACGATCAGATCATGACACACATTTTAAAATTTTTCTTACGCTACGGAAGTCGGTGGAACGAAGGTCAAGTGCATGCATAAAAAGAAAGAATTTCAAATAAAAAAAAAAATTGAAAAAAGTCTTCGCTAATGGTGCGTTATTCATACGACTACAATCGATCGAATCATTTCCCAGTTATCATAACTACTTATCGTGCCTCTTTTTCTAGTCTGTTGAAGGTTCAGTGATAAATCGGATCAATTTTTTTAAAGATGCGATCAATTTTATTTCATCGTATGGAATGGTGTGGCATATCATTTAACTGTACGCTCTTTTTAAAAAAAAAAAAAAAAAAAATTAAATACAAACTTGAGAATTAAAAAAAAAATCTGTTTCAAAAGGGACCAGTGTCTTTTGTGGTGGAATCGTCTTCAAAACATAGCTTCATCCTTATGTTTTTAAGTGGCAACAGATTATATTTACTTCAGGGTGATTATACTTGTAAAAAAGCATCGCCATTACGTTAATGCTTGCTTGAAATCAATTATGCTAAGAATTGGTGGAATATAATGATCATTCAGTGGCATTTTCAGTCATGGAATAATAATGCATATATTAAATTCTGTCATGTTTTTTTGCATTTTATATGAATATTTCTTTAGTACTCACTTTCAATGGCGTTATGAATGAAAGACACAGTGGTTGATACAGATAGCTCTCAGCGCTATTTTTCGTCCGATGCTGCAGGGCAAATAATTAAAGATAGTATCACTAGCTGAAATAATTTCTTGATAAATGATAATTTCATTTTTTTTATCTTTTGATCAATACCTAGCTCATAAATATTTAACTTCTTATATTAGAGATTTCGGAAAATATTAACGCGTTGAATTGGAGTCCTTGTATCTTATTATATTTAGGGATGTAGCATAATAGTAAAAAAAAAAAAAAATCTTAACATTCAGATTAATTGTACGTTGTCAATCTGAATGCACATGATTATTTCATTTTTGTTTTTCTGTAGAATACATTTTATATTAGTCCACCTCAGATTAAGTGGGAATTAATTTAGTGGTTTCCCGTAATTGACATTTTGTTCAGCTGGCATTGCACCAGACGATACTGAACGTAGCTTCACTTGGTGTTACTTTAAGGTTATATAATATAAAAAGGTGTGGGAGGAGTAATAGTTATATTTTAGTTCTGATTTATTAAAAAAATTCTTATGGGAAAAAATAGGGCACTCATTTGTAAATATTTCCAAAATACAAAAATAAACAATTTCAGGAATGTTGGATAAAATAAATTTCGTTTCAGTATTGAATAGTCGTGTAAAATATTGAAATTCGAATTGATTGTTTCATAATTGTACATGCAAAGAAATAATAAAAATTTCATTTTCCTCAGCTTTTTCAATCCGGAAGTAATTTCATTCAGAAATTAGTTACTTCTAGCCAGATTCTGAAAAAATTGGTATTCTATATTTTTCAGGAATTTGAATTTACGCCATTATGAATTACATCGTTTTCATTTCTTCGAATTCTGACAAAACAAGTGAAATGTAAAGATTATAAATAAAAGAACAAAATAAAATTCTATCATTATAATTCCACTTTGTTTATTCCGTAGTTCTTAATGGCATTTCCTCTCCCAAACCAATGTTCATTAACCTTTTCGTACGTTGTTTGCTTCTTATTTTTTGGCTGTCTTTTATACATTTTTTTTATCTAGCGTATTTCAAAGGAAGTATCAGAATTTAATAAGATTAGGGAATTAATCACGATGCTATCGTGAAGATTTATTGCTGAGGAAGAGAACTATTGCGTAATTCATAATTTATACATTTCCTCTCTGGTTTTAAAAAAATCGAATGATGTTCTGATTTTTTTTTTTTTTTTTTTTTTATTACTTTCCGTCTCATAAGCTGATCAAATTCTTTGAGATCTGAAACTGGAAGGGCTTTTGTTCTCTTTTATGAGAGTTCTGAAACTTCAATCCGTAGTTTCCGCAAACGTTCATTCCTTAACGTATTTTTCTCGCATGGATACATGGGGAGGTTTTTTTATTTTTTATTTTGTTTTGAATAAAGCTGCTTTTTGTTCTACAAGCTTTCCCCTCTCCTTTATGAATTCATTTCTTTGTTAATCAATTGTTGGTTTCAGTGAACTTGTATAACTAATTTAATATTAATTTATATATTGATAACTATGTTTATTTACGAATCTGAAGGAAATGGAAACTCCTTTATTGTATTATAAGAAATTTTGTTTTCAATGTATGAGGAAGTATGTACTGAAATTACAACATAAGATATATCTTGAATAAGAAATAGGGAAAAAGTTAATAAATATCTTTAGAAAAATTGGTATCAAAACGTTTATGAATATATACTATATAACTAGCAATATGAGCAAAGTAAAAAGGAATACAACAAATAGAAAAAGAATCCGGCCTGAAGACTTTTTTCAAGGGTCACCCTCAGACGGGATTCAAAATAAGGATTTTTTTTCCCCTGTGAGGAATCAGACTGTGTCCAATAATGTTGACCCCTCATGACCCGAAAATTAAGGCAAAAGATATACACCAATTTAACCAGCAAAGGCACAAAAACAAAGCAACATTAAAAACATCACCAAATAAAACAAAAATGTATAAAATAAAACTACATAAGAAGAAAAAATGTGTGTTAAGATTAGAGTGATAATTACAGATTTGAATTATTTTAAAGCTGCATTCGTGTCTTTTATCATAAATATCAACTATTCTTTGTAACTGTCACTCTAATCTTGAATCTAAAATTTTCAAAAAAATCAGTTTTCCTACAATTTAATAAAATTAAAACTTGTAATAACAAATTTCTTTTATAAAAGCAACAAATAATTGTACTAAAAATTTAAACAATAATTTTCCCTAAAACTATTGCAATGTTAATATTTTAATTAAAAAAAAAACTATGAATTATTAATTTTCAACTTAAAAATAAAATAGATGACGGTCAAAACTTCCATTATTTATCTGCTTGACACTGTATCGAATAGCGGTTCAGATGCTATGGTGATTATGCTGTTGCTGGCATGTTCTTTCCATTTTTGTTTTCTCAATTATTGGGTGGAATATTTTAATTATTGATTAAATATTCTTATATAGTTTTATTTGATATATTTTTGCTTTATTTGGTAATGTATTTAATGTTGCTTTGTTGTATTTTTTACTTGGCTCATATTGCTAATTTATTAAGATTCATCTGTATTTTAGTTGTAACTGCATTAGTACTGACTAAATATAATGTTAGGTTTTTAATTTTAGACTTGTTCGAGTCCAAAATAATTTTTACTTTCATTTCCGTTATTAGTTTCATTTACTTATTTATATTAATTTAGATTTTTTTCATAAATAGGTTTTATTTCATTTAGCTTTTATTTTTGTTTACTTTTTGTAGTTTAATTCCGATTCTGACATAATTAGTTTCAGTTTAATTTTTGATTCTGGAAATTGGTTTTAATTATTTAATGCTTTTATAGATAAGTATATATATATATATTAATTAATATAGTAGTTCCCACGTTTCATAGCTCAAAGAAAGTCATACTATCGCGGGAGGAGTTCAATGAAAAGTTGTTAGAGAGAGAGAGACAAGGAAAAAATATATCATAAAATTGCCAGCTCACCTTGACCTTAAGCCCAGTGTGAATGAATAGCTTTATTCAAAAAAAGGATAGAGGGTAGAACGTGTGTTCAGCTGAATGATTTGCAAGGCACTTTTATATTATGGCAGCCCTCTCTCGTAAAAGTTTGACTGATCTATGCATATCGATGCGCAATATCTTCTGCCTGTCGTATTGTGTGTGTTGCAATTGAATTTCTTCACTGATATTAACTTAATTTTCCGGCTCTCAACTCTAGATATTTTATTGTCATACAATGTAGAGGACTTTTCGGAAAAATAAAAGCTATGCTTCACTGAATGTCTGATTAGAAAAATCAATTTTATTCCAATCATTCAAACACAATAAAATATGCTTCTTTTAAGAAAAATTAATAATGCTTTTTAATAACTTGCTTTACGCTCATAAAGTTTGAAATTTAAAATTCATTTCTGCTAAATCGGAAAAAATCTTACTTCATTAAAAATTAATATGGAAAGATATTAAAATGGGAAAATGTGCATTAAAAGCTCAATATCGACTATGATAAATTTCTCTTTTCAAAACATTTAATTTTTACCATTTATCAAAAACTAAGATAATTACATAAACTTTCGTTTTAAAATCTTCAAAATACACAAATCAAATTTTGTCCAACAATAACACTTTCTTTTACCTGCAACTCTTTTTTATTAACAATTTCTTTTACCCTCAGAGGTGTAGTTGTCAAAAACGTCGATGTTAATATTAATTGAATAATTTGTTTTCTTATAAACTTTTAGTTTTGGTATTGAAATAAGAGAAATTGAATTCAAACAGACGTTCGATTATTTGATTAAATAAGATGTGATTTAATCAGCTAAATATACGAAATAAAATGACAGTATACATAGCATTGATGCATAGTTCCCCACCCCCAACGTTTAGACTTCTGATAAATGCTCTGTTTAAAGTTTATAATTTCTTATTTTAATGAAATTCAGTGTACCAGAGCACCTTTATGAAAAAGTTAATGAAAAAATATCATCTTAATTCTATAAATGTAAACCGTGTTTATCATTTAAAAAACAATCTAAGATCCATTTGCACTTCTGATTCTGTAGTTAAAAGTGAGTGGTATTTAAACGACAGGGACTAAAATCAATCTGACTACCCCCGCTATAACGCTTAAGTTATTTAGTAATAAATAGCTCATTGCCTAAAAATGTTGAAATGCATTGCAAGTATGTAAGGCTGATTTTAATAAGGACATTAATTTTTGTGAAACAGCATTATTTGTCTAAAATTCGATGGAAATAGTGGAATTTTTCGTTTTGAAACACTGAGGACTTATTTCTGTTCAAATATTTACTATTAGTCCATATTCCTGTCCACTGGATAATGCTTTGAGTCCATATGAAAAGCCGCTTTCTTCATCGACAACACATAATAATTTCCCGGCACTATAAAGCTGTCATCGTAACTTAGTTTACATCCCTAGAAGTCTTCCTTTGAAGATAAAGCCCGCTTAGCTCAACATAAATAATCGCCAATCGTTCAAAATCATTTCACACGCTATTTTTAAACTCGGCCCAATAAATGCCGATGCTTAAGAGATTTTGTTTAGAATATTGAAAGCTGTTAAATTGAGCTGAGCGGTTTTTCTAAAAATAAAATCGCGCGGTCGGTCCTCATGAATAACCGACTTATGCTTATTACTCATTCCTGCCGAGTGAATGAGTTTTCCTAACTCGGTTGAGTAAAATCTCTTATTCGCGGAGTTCTTCGGGATCGTTAATCGCGTTATCGCCATTTCAACAAGGGAAGAAAAAAAAAAAAAAAAAACAAGCTCTCTCTCTCTGCGGTATATCTCCTTGGGTATTAATGACTCCGAATTAAATGAGGGGAACCTTTTCAAATATTTCTCTTGATGATCTGTTGTGGCATTTTTATTTTAACTTTAATGGGTAAGTTCTGACACGAAGGTTGGTGAACTTGGTTGAGAATGCTGTGAATTACTGGTGTTCCTTATGAACATTAGGTCAAGAGCACTATGTTCACAAGAACATTAATTGCATTCGGCTGCTTTGATTTATATGTCAACACAGACGGTATTTAAAGATTCAATGTGTTCGAAAAATAACTTGTATTATTTCAATTGATTGATTTTCAATTAAATTATTCTTATGGTTTAAATTTAAAAAGCGTATGGGTAAGCTTATAGTTTTAAGACGTTCGAAAGACCTTAATACCTTTTTCTGCTTTAATTCTTGTTTTGTCTTAACTTTTTTAGTACACGATTTGTATGTCGAACTTTATATAATTTTTAAAGTGTTCATTAACGATCTAATAATAAAATTTGAAAATATTTTTTATTTTGTTTGACTTATAGATTGCGAGCTGCTTTTGACAAACCCAAATCTTTCACTTAGTGTTAATATCGTGTATTTATTTGATTATGTTATTTTTATTTATGCATTATTATTAAAAAAGCTGCCACTGATATTGGACATTTTTTATAGCAAAAATTATATTTTAAAGTTCTCTTCATGAAATATAAAAATATTAACATTACTTTCTTTAATTTTTGACTGTCATGCTGTACCTTTCAGGACAATTCACTCACCCTCTTAAATCCATTTTGTTTTGAACAAATATAATGGCATGCAACTGAAAACAAATGAAGTAAAAAAAATAATAACACAGACAAAAAATTTAACTTCGAAACCCGATTTGAGAAACCCGACTCTTTGCGATTTGAGCAATTGAAATTTCTGATTCCAGCCATCAGTGATAGGTCATTGATACCGAAACTTAAATTTTTTTTAATTCTCATTAATTAATGGAATTTTTAATAATTTATAAAATTATTTTGAACTGGTTTAAAGAAGAAAAGCAAAATATACACTAGCGTGTCAAGAGATCATATGCTTGAACATGTGCATGTGTGATCATGTCGTTGAAAAAAATCTTCCTGCAAAGATGCATTATAGTGAATTTCTGAAATTGTTGTTAATATATACTTTACATCATTTTTTAAACAAACAAAAATGATGTCAATGTTTTTAATTCTGCTATGTTCATTTTGAATTTTCTATTACACTGCTGGAAATTAATTTATAAATTGGGGTAGAGTTTTCTTCGTATATCCTAGACTTTCTGCATATGGGTGCCAGGAATATTTTTAACATTTTTTAATTACTGTTTGAATTTTTTGAACCCATATATCCACAAATTCATGAGTTACTTGTTATAAGTTATACAAACAATTCATAATAATGAAACGTGTTTGGTTCCGGTTGCGGATTAAAATCAAAAACAGCTTACTGTTTATATAAATGTCACACAAAAGATTTTTTATCCAATTTCATATACTTTGCATTTCTTAAGCATATTTCAAGGATATTCTTTTTAAAAAGAGGCCTTTTTTCATTTCCGCTGTTTCGTGACAAAGACTGTATGAGATTCAAGAGCAAAGAGGATTGTCCGTCTAGCAGTAAGGCTTTCCTTTTCAGTTATTTGACTGAAGTGAGAGAAAAGGTTTTTAAGATTTTAGTGAGAGACAACTTATAGAAATCCTCACGCGCTCTGGTGGGCAGCACTTGATCTAACTGAAGAGTAGCAACTCAATTGCCTTGTCATCACTTACTTCTTTCCTCATGTACTGGCTCAAACTGCTCTAGACGACTAATCTCCCTGATGACCTTGCATTTTCTTGTTCTTTTTCATTTCCCTCCCCCTCTTCCAGTATGATGATGATTGCAGCGAAATTAAGAGTGGGATTTTGCAGCTCTCTCCCGTTTCCTCATGTGTTATTAATTTGACTTGTATCGATTCGTGTGGCAAAGGAAATCGATATCATTTTGTCGAAAAGTCATCTTAATTAAGAAACGTCATGGGATATATTTTTTTCTTTCCTCAATACCGAGAATAGTATTCTGGTGTTCATCATATCGGTAATTTGATATGCCAATTGGATGTTTCTATTCGTGTAACTTATTCTCGAGTTAATTTATTGAACTCTCATCAAATACAATTCAGGAATTGTTAATTTTCAATAAATGATTGAAATTTAGACGTCTGCGAATCTTTCGTTCGATTAATGTTATTTAAGATATTTTCCGTAGAGATGGCACGCGCAATATTCAAAATAATATGTAAATTATTATAAACTCGCATTCAAATACAGTTTAATTTTTGGTTTGGCGAATATTAACATCATTCAAATATCTGTCCAAAAATGTAAATTTCTTGTGTAAGAAAAAATTGTCTATTTTATGTAATTTTTCATGTTATTTGTAACTATTTATAGAAAAAAAAAGTTCGTTACTAAGATAAATACTATTCTAATGCCTGTTCCTAATTTTAGGGATATATATACTCAAATGCTTGCATATTTCAATACTTAGAAATTGAAAGTAAAATGAGAATAGTCTTTAATAGCACGAAATAGTTCGAAAATGTTTCTCGAAGAGAATTTTATGTCAAAGAAAGAATTAGAAAAGATGCGAAAACAGAACTTTAATTTTCCGGCTTGATCATTTCTTTATTTTTTTTTTTATGTGCATAGTTTTTTTTTCTTCCGGTAATTTATTTCTGTCCATAGAATATTTGAAGAGCACTTCATATATTTCCTACTTTAAATTCTCCCCTTCAACGATTTGATCACGGCTTTCACGTGAAATGCTATAATTAGATGCACTTTCATTGCTTTCGAAAAAGTTAAATTCAGCCACATGATTATTGCCACCGGAAGCATCTCACTTCCTCTGAATATTTTTTTGCTTGGGTCCATTTTTTTTTCCTTCTTGATCATGAGAGATATCACTAAAATATTAATGCTCACATTTATTTTATTATTAAAAATATTTATATTTTGAGCTATATGTGATTATAAATTATAGTGAAATTATTACTGAAATTATTTCTTACAATCAATGATTTTAAGGTTGTACATTATAATTTGCAGTGACACGCGCACACGCACACACACACACACACACACACACACACACACACACACACACACAC
>JAPMOQ010025972.1:168422-272417 GCA_026543055.1 Argiope trifasciata | reverse complement strand
ACACACACACACACACACACACACACACACACACACACACACACACATACACTATAATAATGTTATAGAAAGTATAAACAGTTTCCATTCTTTTATGTGATATTGTGAAGACTTCATCTTATATTACGAGTGTTACTTTTTTGCAATTCAGTAGAGAATTTAGTGACATTGGTTCAATATATTTATTTCTTACTAGACGACCAGCAGATCCATCAGGGATATTTAATTTCATTAAAGTTGTTTGGATTTAAGTCCATGTTCGCCCCTAATTGACTGACATTAAAGCGTGTTATTTTGAAATGTCTTATTAAATTTTGTTTATTATGTTCATGAAAATTTTTAATGGAGAAATCCTGTATCATATCCCTATTAAAAAAATATAAATTTTCTGCTCGTTTAATCTTCTAAATTTTGCAATCTCTTATTTGTTTCGTAAACTATACAGATAACAAACAGAAGCTCTCTTTAACTTTCAGCTGAAGGACAAAACATACGAATAAGTGTTTGATTAAACTATGAAAAACGTTTAATTTCAAGGCAACAATGTAATCTTTTACCGGTGGGAAATTTTGTGATTCAACGAAAATTCTTGTGACTCTTAAATTGCTATCATTAAAAATTTTTTTGTTGAAATTTTTGTTATTTTTGATATAAAATGATGTAAAATTTGCTTTTGTGCAATTATATTTCTAAAAGTTACATCAGAAAGGTGTTAGAATTCTGCTTAATTTTCAATTAAATTTTTAAATTGCTCCGTAGCACATTATTATTCTCAATGGCATACATGTACCAAATTTGATATTTGTAGATTAAAAACGGTCTTGACTGTAGAGCACCAACACAAATACGCACGTTGTATATATACATTTACTTTTATTATAAGCATAGATATATTTTCTTTTGCTAATGTAGATTAACTGGCTATTAATGAAAGGTGTTTGGGGTATGCGTTTTTGATTTTATATCAGCAGAATTAAGGTAATTTAAGAATTCATTTCCATTTTTATGTGCCATGATTATATAACGACTAATATAATTGATAAATTCAGACGCCTTTCTTATCTGATATTGTTCCTTTATCAGAAAGTTTAAACTTCATTTCGGTTAGATTACTTATCAGTTTTTTGATCTGCAGTTATAAACTTAGTTAGAATTTACTTGATAAGTCTCATCGTGTTATTTAAGTGATTTGTTGGAAAGTCAAACATGAAGCCAATATTAAGAGTATTTTAGACTACCAAATTACAATTAATCTTTATTGCACTGCTAAATTTTTTTCCATATATGTATTATATAGAAAAAGTATTATCGTCAAAGTATCGGTCGTGACCTCCACGAATTTTGTCTCCCGAATATGAGATGGAAGTGGGTATTTTTAAGTCTAGAAAAGCGATGGTTCAAATGAAGAAATATGAGTGATTTGATTTCATCGAAAACTTCATAAAATCATTTCATGGGAAGCTCTGTTCTAAAATATCTACTCGACTATTTTCACTGTAGGCAAAACAAAACTTGATAGATCATAGAAACATCCGAGAAAACTTATGAAGAGCCTTCAAGTATTAATTCATGTGTTTTGAAATAACTGGGTGATTAATCATTAATTAACAATTGAGTGATTTATCATTTCAATATTAGATTTTTATTTGGAATTTCAACAGTTTATTTTCAATGAACTTTTTATAGAAAATTTGCTTTCGTAAATCAAATAAGTTTTGGGCTTATAATATTTAAATTGCTTTCTTTTTCCTTAATTTCCTGTTTTTTTGAAATTTTTAACATTTAGATCTTGGGTCTAATTATAATTAAACTTGAATTATCTGTTACCATCTGTATCCTATGGGAAAAGTAAGTTTTTAAAACTTTGTCACCAGCATATTTTTTTAATTTGGAGGTGGGGGGGGTGCTCTAAAGGCTCACGCACCTACGCGAAGCATTACTTTTCAACTTCATTCACGTGATTGCGGAAACACCGTGCCTGTCACTGTTGAAAAGAAAACCGACTTTTTCTATTGTTTCGTGTTCTTTGTGCAAATAAATATCAAGGATAAAATACTCTTATTAATATTATTATTTTCTACTCTACTCAACGATCAAATACACATTTTTCGTCTTTCTGCTGTTAAAATGACTAGTTTACATTTGCGGAAGTCGGGCCATCGCCCGTTTTGCAGCTGCTCTGCCGGGCGTGGTGCCTGACGTCTGGCAGCAAAAGGTGTGTAGTTCCGGCCGTTGTAGATGTTAGCGTTCTGCCAGCCGGTAGATATCTCTTCAAGCGTGTCCCCTCGGCTGTTCGTTGTTGTCGAGATGACACCCAGTGATTACTGATCTGCCAAGCTGATGTGGTACTTAGGTTGAAGGCTAATACTGTTAACGGACGCGTTTAACCTTGTGTCTGAATTGTCCTAATCATATCTGGACGAGAGACACTATTAGGTTGTCTGACGACTGATTTCATGGTTTTATCGTTTGTAGAGCTAGTAATCGAAATAGTACTTGGAAACGTGAAAGATGCTTTCCAAATTTCTTATCGATGATATCTAACCATTTGATTTTAAGTATTCTTTTGCTACAAGTCATTGTTTTCAATAAGTAATTTTAAAATACAAAGAACTAAAAAAAAAAAAAAAAAACTATAATCAAGATTGCTATAGATCTTCCGGTCAATCAGTAACTAATTGTGACTTCACTTATTCATTTGAAGTAGCATTTGTCAAATGAATGGACAAAATATAAGTCGGAAAGATTGCATATATTAAAATTCGTTTCATGATAGTAAATTTACGAACAATTTTACTTTAATGGTTTAAAATCTGGTTCAATCGTATATTTATGAATTGTACCAAATTTGAGGAATGAAATAAAACAAATTTCAATTTTAAATGTATAGGCACTTCAATTGGGACGCGGGATTGTGTATAATCTGCAATACTTTTTCATAAAATACTTTTACGAAATTGAACAAAAAGATGGAGCAGAGGCGGCATTTGACAATTACATATTTTGATTAAAGCTGTATTATTAACTCATAAAAAATTAACCAGCAACAAAAAATGTATATAATATGCTCTGTGTTCAAAGAATCTTCATGGTTTCATTGCATTTATTGCTTGTTTAAGATTATTGTAATGCCATTTATCTCTTTATATACTTCAATAGTGCAATAATTCGGATTTGAAGTTTGGAAAGTTATTTTCTTAAATTATTTCAAATTAAATGTGGATTTATTTTTAAAGCGCAGTTTTGTGTATTCTTTTTTGTCTCACCCCTGTCCCTCATAAAAAGACGAAGGATCTTTCATGAGGGACGGGGGTGACAAAAGATCAGCATTCGGATTTAAATGACATCAGTATAACGGAATCGGTAACATTGTAAATTATATTTTGTTATAAATAGTATGGTACAATAATTTAGTTACGTTTTGGGCTACATGCATAAGTTAAACAATTAAAATACTTTTTGTGCCCAATGAACTTCTAATTCAGCGTGGTTGTTTTCTCGGCGTATCCCAGGCCTGATATCTACCGGATTACTGCGATGCAAATAAGGATGTTGTTGCAAATAGTAATGAGTGCTGCGTTAAAGCTGCGTTTGCACTGTTTTTGCTTCCATAGCCAATTTTAAATTCATTAAGATAGTTATTAATTTAATATTTGTTTTTCTCATCAATTTGATTTTATTGTGTTTAATTTTAATTCGAAGAATCTGGAATAGAGACTATAATATATTTTTGGAAAATTCTTGTTTTTGTATTATTGATGTGAAAACTTGTCAATGGATTTAAATTTCGGCGACGCAGTTCAAAAAGGCATCTTCGTTGCATTTATGACTCATTTCAGAAATGACAATAAACAGCTGTAACTCAAAGTTCTGTTTATACAGCGTATTAATATCGAATGAGTATGATGCAAACCTCTTTTCTGTGCTATAAACTTTAAAATGCCAATCTGGAAATGATCAGGCTTGTTTCATAACATCAAGTTGGCTCGTTTCGAGTCTGAATTCGCGTCAAGGATGCTTATTCAATTAAAGGAAATACCAGTCTCATCTGTCTCCAATAAATAGATTATTTCATTAGCTTTGATTGCATAAATACGACGGTAGTGGTAATAATACCAGCAGAGATAATTGATGTCTGGAATGTTGTTTTCTTATGAACGTCGGTTTTGTATAGATTTTTCAAGAATTTGACATTTTGGTAGTCAATTTTTAAACTGTATGCCTTAATTTTTTTTAATTGCTCGATTGAATTTTCATGTGAACAGTGATAACTGTTTCCTCCAGATTATTGCGTCCCCCTTCCTCTTCTTCAAATGACACCTCTATAGAAGTTTTCTTTACCACTCTGAATGATTTTTCTGCTAAATCTGTGCAAATATTCATAACTCCCAAGTATCACTATGGCAATTTTATTATTAACATTTCTTTAAGTGTCGTCGTAATGGCAAACTACAACTTTTAAATAATCATTTCTTTGCTAAAAATATTTAGATTACTTGTCATTTATTTAAATTATTTTATAAATCATTTAAAAAATTTTATTTTGGGTTAGGTAATTTTTTATCTACTATGAATGATAATCAAACTTGAAGAATGTTGCACAATATTTTATCTCTTTCCTGACAAATGAATAAGCACAACTAATAGATAACAAAGTCAGAATGCAATTAATTTGAATTGGGTGTTTGGTAAGTAATTACCAAACATGAGGGCAAAATACCTTATAATATAAGTAATTTGCCATTTTGAAACATTTTCTTTTTTCCTTGGGCTTCATTACTACAATTGTTTTTGTGCCTCTTTTATCCCATTCCTTTGATTTGAAAAGTCTTAATAGTAAAGACAACAATACTTACTATTCACGACTCAAATTAATTTCGAATGACAATATGCAGGTCCCTGTTTCGCGCGTTGTTTGCTGGCTAAAAGCATCGTTGTTAAAACAAAAAACATTGCAGCATTCCCAATATATTTTTAATTTTATTTTTACATTTCAGGTTCGACAGTTCAATAAAACCCGAATGAGGGAAAGGGGGGGGGTTAAAAATTTTAAATGTAAGGTATATTATTACTGGGACATAATGCTAAATTTTGTTACTCTAATGTAATTCTATTGTTATACTGTATTCTAATGATATAGTTTATAGAATATTTATCTATATTTATGAAAAATCAACTTTGTAACTTTTTATATAAATAAGATACTGCTGTTTTAGGGTTTGACTTTTTTGAATTTTTATTGGGAAAGAGAGTTTAGGGGGAGGAGTGGAGCTCCATCCCCTCAAAAGTAAGAACTTCTAGATTCCTAAAGGCCCAAAGGATATTTCGTCTGAGTTAAAAAAATTTCCCTTCCATTTTACCTGTTTACCAATGAACTCCTACTTTGAGAATCTAAAACTTGTTGTCCGGCTTTCATCAAACATATTAAAGGCCACTTTCTGAGTCATTATCTTATTCAAGGTAATTATTAAAGTAGCTGAGAATGTAATTAAACAAATGCTTGCATATTGACACATCTTATCTCTTTACACGAATTACTGAATTTAATCAGTTCTCCATTATAATGAATGCAGCTTTTGGTCTTAGCATTCCTTCAGAGGTTGCTTCCATTAGGTTATTGTATCTTATTGGCGATTCATCAAAACTCATTGGCATTCCACCTGCATATCCACATGCCTTTGTCAAGAGTAAACAATGCCTTCCTGCAGAGTGACGCATTTATTGATCTTTTGAGAATGGGCAGACTTAGAGAATCTTTATCGTTGTGTGTTTAATGTGTCGTATTTTTCTTCATTAACTCTGGTGCTTTTGTGCAGATTCTTTTTAACACGAGTGACCTTACGCTCGATTTCTGCGAAGGCGAATCCTCATTTTCGCTGGTATGCTTCGTCGGACATCGATTTCG
Organism: Argiope trifasciata; assembly: GCA_026543055.1. Classification (NCBI taxonomy): domain Eukaryota; kingdom Metazoa; phylum Arthropoda; class Arachnida; order Araneae; family Araneidae; genus Argiope; species Argiope trifasciata. Next base: position 266,512 of record JAPMOQ010025972.1, on the reverse strand, counting down.
AGGGCAAGGCAGTAAGTACGAAAGCAGGCAAAAATTCGTGGAAGATCTAATTAATGAAATTCTCCTTCAATGGCTTCTCCTATTACTGTTTGATTCTTTCTGTTAGCTTGTTCTTACTAGGATGAGTACACGGAGTAGAAAGTGCTTACAAGATAGAGATTAACGAAACGTTGACATTGTGTTCCTTTTGTTTGACTCCATTCTGGAGTGTTCGTTTTTATGGTCTTAACTGCCAAATTAAAAATATATGCGATGAACTCCTGTAAATCTTGAATTCATATAATGCGATGAAAAAATGCGACAAGTTCTCATACAAAGGCGATAAGCCAAAATTTATTGCGCCTAATGTATAAAACCTTTCCAGAGAAGAAAAAAGACCCTTAATTAAATAATATGGATTCTATTTAGATTGTATTTGAACTTTAAAAATTTGCCATAAATTGATGAGATTCTCAAAATTTAACTTTTGAGTAAAGCAAGAAAATTATTACTATTGATAATAAGAACAAGCATTATTCCTAAATTTTATATGCAGAAAACGGTGCTGGATTATTCTAAAATGAAAATTTAGTAAGTAAAATAATTTTCGCACGTAATCAATTTTTTGTTAAAACTAGTTATGACTAAGATATGTATTTCTATTTTGTGTTCAAAAAGCATTATTATTAAAATAAGTACTTCTAAACATTTTTTTTTTGTTTTCATAATTTTTTTATCTTCGAATTGAATTTTAAAACTTATAATATATTCTTAATTTTAAAATGTGGCACTCGTAATTATTGTCATGTTTATATTTTATGGTAGTTTATTAATCTTGAATTTTTTTAGTATTGAATAGATAGATCTAAAATTTTCATACATTTTGTATGAAATGGAATTTTGTGGGGAATGGGAAATTTTCTTAATATCAAGATTCCGTTTAGTACTGTATAAATTTGACATAAATGTAAATTAATGTGGACACATATTATTTTCATGAGCGACAAATGTGGTAATTTTTTTTACTTTTAGAAAGATTTAAACCACTAGTCTGAAACATAGCATGCGAATATTAGATTTGATTCATTGACCTTTATTTTAATTATAAAAATTTGCTCTATCTTACATAGATTGATAATGTCCATCCAAATAATCCATTTAATATCAAAACACCGTTTATGCATTTATAGATTATTCTAAAATAAACAATTACGACCTACATTGTACTGAAATAAAATTGGCATCATTAAAAAGGTTAATTTTTAAAGTTGTGTAAAAGTGATTTTTGATTAACTTTTTTTTTTTGCAATTATATTTTTTGAATTTCTTGTGAAAAAGCTTTAAAATATCAATTTTTAATAAGAAATTTAATCAAACCTTGAAACTTTTGAGGAGCATTTATTTCATCAGAAATGGTTACCTACCTAATTTGAAAAGTCTAAATCTTATTATTTTCAGAGCAATTCGCATATAATAGTAACATTATCCTGTTAATATTAGTATTTCTATTAAAATTTTCTGTTTTTTTAAAAAAAATAAAGAAATCATTGAAAAGATACGTTAACATATTTCCCACTTCTTATTAATAGTGTTGCCAAAAAATGTTCAACTGCTAATATATAAAATGGAATACTAAATCTTTAAGATTTTCAAATCTTTTGCTTTAACAATGAAACGGATAATCTAATTGTTGATAATTTTATAAGAAATCCATAATTTATGCTGTAAAATTTATTGAGATGCATCGCAAATTATTTATTACTAACCGCCAATTTGACTTTAGTTCTTGGAGTACACCATCATTTTAACTGGTTAATTAGTATGTACTCAAAAACTTAGCAAATAAATATATTCGCTTATTTCGTATACTTTGAAACTTAAAAATAATTCACTTCTTGATGCACTCTTTAGAATAGAAACAAAACAAGGCATTTATGGCTGTAATGTTATATTTGTGAATCGAATTTAGTAAATCAGTTAAATAGTTCTTTTACAGTGACTCAAACTCTGGGTATTTTCTAAGCTTAGTATCTTAATTGGTTGTTTATAGAGAATGATCCATTTGTCTGTTAGAGAATTACCTTTTAAAATGTAAATATGTAAAATTATGCTGCTGTTAAAGATCAATTCCGATATGAGGCTAAAAAAAGAAATGCGAGAACAAGAAAGTGGGACTTGGTACATGACTCTCTCTTAAGTCTTTAAGACGTGACGGAAAAATTGCGAGATATCGCATACCTTAATGAGTTTTCTCTTCTTATTTTTAGACCCAGATTTTTAAATTGTTTATTTTATTTGCCGTGCCATCAATTTTCTCCGCAGGCGTGAAACCATTGTTGGCTACTGATGGTACCACTTACGGAACTGTTGGAGCAACACCATGGTGGTTAAAGTACTAATTAGGATAGGTTTCTGATTCAGAAAAGTTTGATGGATCCTCTTGTTTGTTTGGATTGATTACTTGACGAGTATGGCACGGATTTTATATATGTCATTAAAACAAAGGATCCTCGATTCACTTGGTTGCCTTTGGTTGCTATTTCCATACCTACGCACTGATAGGATTGTTTTGAGAACTTGAATTAATTGCGGCACACGCTGATTGCGCTATCTTGATAAATGATTTCCAAAAACGTTCTGTCTATTTCAGTTACTCATTTGGCTGCTATAAATTTGATAAATCTTTCGCAGATAGTTTTTAAAGGCATTTGATTGCAAATTTGAAGTGTCGAATTCTTTTCGAAATTCACCAAATATTAAGATTTTAATAATATTTTCCCTTATAATAAAATTTCACTTTCTAGAAGGTATATTTGTGTGAAATGCCTAACAAATTCGGGAATATTGTTTCCTCCAGAAACAATTTTGAAGTCTGAAACAGTTATGTTTTAAAATTAAAAATTAAGTCTTGGGTAACTCAATTTTATGAAATGGAACAAATATTTAATTAAGTTTGCTGCAACTCTTGCTTTTCTTTTGAAATTTAATTCTAAATATGTTAGTATTTGCCATCGAATGATTTTTTTTTTTTTAAATAATTGCAAAAGTAGAATTCGAAGTGTAGTTTTTTTCGAAAATAGAACGTTGTTTCTATCGATAATGGGATTTTCTAGCCTTATGTTAAATTTATTTACTTTGAAAAATCGATTAGTGCTTTCTGTTTCGTAACAAATGCTCTTTTGTAAAAATGTCAGCTAATAAATCTAGGTAACAAAAAAGAATTAAAAAAATTATTTTTTTCTTCTGATCTTCAATGAGAGTGTTACGCTACATTTGACCATTAGTTTGAAGAGGTTAAATTTTCATTCGAATTAATATCCGATGATATAAAACGTGTTTTAAAAGCCAGTTCTTGTTTAAATGTACGTGTTTTGTTTTTTAAATTTGAATTCAAGTCCACACCAGTGATGAAATGGATTTGGTCAATTTAACATAAAATCTAAAACAATAGAAATATAAGGATTCCACGGGTTAGAATGATGTTATTATTTTTTTAAAGTTGTATATCTTCAAAAATCCCCAGCAACCCTTATTCAGCTGTGCCATTTTACGATACAAATGCTACGCACGAACGAACACGGTTCATAGCGACAAGTATAGTTGCAATAGCAGTAGTTTCTTCTTGATTGATTTTGTGTGTTTTGGAATTAAGGCTATTCTCATAGCTTTGAAACATCATGAACAAGGATGCCTGGCGGTTGTACTTAGCACGCATTCCAATCAATTATTCCGCTAGGAATGACCGTTCTCTTGTTCGCTTGAAATTGACCGTTTGTCTGAATTTTGTTGTTTTTTGGTGCCAGTTTTAGGAAATGACCTTTTTTTTTTTTTCCCCTGTCAATCTTTAAAATTGCCTTAGTGTTTTAGAAAAAGTCCTTCTTAATAAATTTTTTAAAATACTTATCCGTATTTCGTGAATGACATTGTTCTATTTCCATGGAAAATACAAAAAATAAAAATTCGCTCATGGATTAATTTTCCGTGTTAATTCTGGCACCATTTTCGATTAAGTCAATAATGTTCTGACTTAATTGTTTTAGAATATTAATAAATGTATACAACTAGCTATTACCCGCGATTCTGCTCGCGTGGAAATTTTGATGTATATGTACGAAAAACTATCAAATAATGACAAATAAAAAAAAAATTAAGCCTAATCTAAAAACGATACATTTAAAAGTATAAGCATATACGAAAAATATATAACATAAACACAATAACAAAAACACGCAACAAACGGAAAAACAATTTATTTACATTGTATACCCAAAATAAATTGCAGCAAATCAAGTTCGGTCAAATCCATTTTATTTATTGATCGAGATTGGAGTAGCTACAACAATATTATGCCCATAATTTTTAAACTTTTAAATTTAAATGAAAACACAGTTGTCTGCAATCACGGGCGAATTTTCAACACCAGTTGGCGTAACGCGCTTGTTTGACTTTTTTACGCCAGTTAAGGTAATGCGATGCAGCTTAGAAGTTTATTTCCTTTATTCTGTTTTCTTTTAATTTAAAAGTACTTCAGAATGAATCCGAAAGATCGATTCATTAACAACATTTGATTTTAATGCAAAGAAAATTAATAGAATCCTTTGAAATAATCGGTCGGAATTCTTCTAAGCCTAACCTCAACTCTGTTTGGGGGGGACACTGGAGCCTTTCTCATATTTGGCGAGATTTGGCCTCAGCGTTTTGGGGGGGGGGAGTTAGTTTTTAATTAATAAAAAAATTAACCACTCAATTAACTGCAATAAAAAGTAGCCTAGGCTCTATTCCTGACTATAATCTATCTTTGTACTCAATTTCATCCAATTCTGTTAAGCCGTTCTGGCGTGATTGAGTAACAAACAAACATCCATCCAAAATCCAAACTTTCACATTTATATGTTAGCATAGATAATATTTTATGTATTAATTATAAGCCTTTCTAGAGAATTGTCTTCAGTTATATATGAATATCTGTATAGATAACAACTCAATCAATTCGCAGATACATAAAAATGAATGGTACATCACATATAATAAAATCATATCCAGGATTACTGATAAATCGTGTTGTTAAATTTATTTTAACCCAAAAATGTTCGTGTAATAGTATGCCCTTTCCATAAAATGTAGAAAAACTGTAAATTAACAACATTGTTACAAAATTAACATTTATATTGTAAACTCTAAATACATTTTGAAATATAGCTTTAAATTCTTATCTGTTTAAATTTTGGGACTTTTTAAGAAGAATTTCGCAACTTCGGGCTTTCATTTAAAATGCGTTGAAATATTTCATTATCTGTAAGAATCAATCGCTGTTTCGTGAGCTGAGCGTTTATCATTTTCTATAATTTCACAGATATTGTTTTTAAAACCATTGTACATTTTTGCCAGTAGGGAGTTTTTTTTTTTAAATCAGTTTTGAAGTTTGATTTTTATTTATGAATTTCCAAAACGCCTAGTTTATGACCCCACCCCCACAATTTTACTTTATTTCTAGGTTTTTGATGCATTCGACATGTTGTAATTCTTATCTTAATGAACTGCATACTTATTGCCAGTAAACTCTTTCGTAACCTTGTCATTTTCCTCTTTTTCAGGTGACTCATCGCACTACCGGCCAGGTGATGGTCCTGAAGATGAACACATCCCTTAGCAACCGAGCCAACATGCTGCGCGAAGTTCAACTCATGAACCGACTCTCCCATGAAAACATTCTCAGGTTAGTACTCGTGCAGCCTTGTGAGATCGTTTATAACGTTCTTTAATTCTTTCTCCCCCAACTGTGATTAGGCATGATTCGAAGTTATCTTATTCTTTACTTGCTATTTTGAAACCGGTTTCCTTGCCCCTCCCGGCTGTGCACGTGCATATTCTTTTACAGTTTGCGATATCTTTAATTTAGACTGTCTGGAATTCCTTGGATGTGTGAATTATGGCTATGTCTCTGCACTAAGTTTTTTTTTTAATTTTTTTTTTTTACAATGTTAACATGTGCAACATGAAAGCTTGAAATCATAACATGGGCATCTTAATCTGGGATCTCCAAATATCAATTTGTTTAATTAACAAAAGCTTTTTTCCCCCGAATTTTTTGAAGTCATGATACCTAGAATATTAGCATTTGCTTATACCAAATTGAATCAACTCTTATAATAACCGATCCTTAACCATCCCTGCCCCCCCCCCACTCCACAAAAAATTGTGTTGAACATTGTCATTTCAATGTTGTAAATTTATCGAATGTAATTGTCTGTTTTAATTCTACAAATAATTAATTGCATTTGAATATGCATTTGTCAGTATATGAGATTTAAAAACAATCGATAACGATTGATATACTTACTAACCTCATGTTTTCAGAAGGATATGAACATTAAAGCAATTATATGGTTAAACAAAGCATTACCATTATTGAAATTTTATATTAACCATCAATAGCACTCCCTTAGATTGATCGTGCTTTCTAAAGGCCTTATCACACGGCAAAATATCTTCGACACTTTCCGTCAGCAAACGACGAGGAAAGTGACGTCACTTCAAACTTTCACATGATTGGTTAAATTTCGTTTGCAGACAATATTTTGACAACATTTTCGAACTGGTTCGAAAAAATTGTCGATAATGACACTTGCTTGGCCGGTTTTTGAAGATAGAAACGGAAAAATGCTGGTGAAATTTCACCGTGTGATAAGTCCTTAAAACATCACAATGTAATCCAAAAACCATTGCTATAATAATTTACAAATCCCTTTTAATGGACTCTTTAGAGAAAGGGATGATGGAACTAAGAGACGGATCAAAATAAAGAAACTAAATATATGATTTACCTGGTAAATAAAGGCAGAATAATAGAAATGTATTGTTTTTCCAAAAACCTCGGTCAAAACAGTGCAATCTTTTCAACTGCTTTCGTAGTTTTACTTCAATTGTATGTAATGGATAAAGTGATTGCAATTCATATTCATTCACAAAATCAAGCTACCGTTACCGGCCAATAAAAGAAAATGGATTAAAATCTCTCACGCGTATATGCGTTACAAGATCTTTCCTGTTTTTCTAAGGCATCTTAATCTTAGTTTCATTTTTCTTCTTAATTTCAATAATACGTTTGATATATTTTTTAATCCCTTTGCTTTTTGCGTTTAAAACCAGAGATCCGCTGTCGAGCTTCAAGGGTTGATGGTTCGGGGTTATGCAACCATGCGCGGAAATAGCTTCTTTAGCTACTTTTTGCAACTGGACAGTTAAGAATTAGAGTGCAATCTCCATTAAAGTAATTCATCGTATCCAAACTAACTTCTCTGGATTGCTGCAATCCATTTGGCCTGTTACGTGTTTATTTGGTTGAAAGTTTCCTATAAACGGACAAGAGAAGGGAGGAAAAAAAGTTAACCTAATTATGTTCTACTATTTTTAATCGAACCGTCTGGTACTGTTCTAATACGGCCATGAGGCGACCTTGCAAGGTGGCTTGGTTAATTAAGGGAAATCCGTGTGTTTTTCCATTGGAACTGGGCTGCTTATGTGACCTCATTATCAGTAACTTTTCCTTTCTGTATTATGTTAGATAGTGTTTCATTTATATATTTTATTTTTTTAAAAAAGAAATTGTTTAATTATTAATTTATCTCATACTGTCTGATTTAATTGGAATGTTGCAGGTGCGTTTTCTTATAAAATTGATTGGATTGGATGTTTTTTAAAGATTTTATTTGTTGTTGTTAATTCTCTAAATGAAATTAGAAATGCTGTTACTATATTACAGACTACATAAAAAACGAATGTTTAACGCGTTTTTGAACTCCGAAAATTGATTATTATGCATTAAATCTTAGATTTTAATAAGAAAATGTTAAGGCTGCAATTTAAAAAACCCAGACTATAAAGGAATCATTAATTGTAGTGTATTGTTGTAGTTAGAAATAGTTGCTGTATTAAGTCCCCCCCCCCTCCTACCAGTTGTAATTGAAATTCAAGATAGATTATTTACGCCAAAAGTAAGCATAATTTTCTTCTTTTTCTTTAAGGGGTTTATTTCGTTCTGTTTTCTCTCCCAGATATTAACGTACTGTTTCTTTAAGTTGTTTTTTATTGAACTGGAAAGATCTGAATTTATTTCAAATTTTATATATTCTACGCTGTATTTATAACAAATGGATTTGCTCTTTTCTTGTGATAGGTAGGAGATAGTAAAAAAAAAACTAATGCAGTCACTTTTTTTTACTTCTGCATTTGAGTTATATGGGCGTTTTGATACATTAAACTAATTTATAAAAGAAGCATCACTTCAGTTCATTTAGCAGATGATTGAAGCCAATGTAAGTTATAACTTGAAATTCTCATGCCTTGTTTCCATTAAAGCAAATTTTAAACTTGGGCGTTATTTTTTCCCTCCATCTAGTATCTTTTATACTGAGCTCACGTTTCTCGTTTGCATCACAATGCAATGGTTTAAAACGATGTAGCGAATTGAAATGGCCACTTCGTTACCTGATATTTTATCGTGACGCATCAACTAGGAAGCGGCATCACGAGCTGAGAGCTGAAACGTTTTTAGGAATAAGTTAACCGAATAGAGTGAGGAGGACTGGTCTTTAGATATATCGATACAGCATAACTGTTAATGGAATTGACGATATTAGAGTTCGTAATAGAGATACATAGCTTTTTACGTTTTCAAATGGAATTTCCTTCCCCCCCACCGGCCTCTTGTCATAGTTGTTTTTATGGGTCAGTCCTACTCGCGTGCGATATCGGAATGTGGAGCTTTTTAGTGGAAGCGTTTTGATTTCGTGCTTGACGAGTTACGTGCGGTTGATGTATCGAGCCTCCATGGGAAACTGTAATGAAGGTCACAGCTGGGTGCTGTTTAGTCGTTTAATTATTCATCTATGGGGAACAGATTTCTCCTAGAAATGACCTTGCCAAAATGATTTGTAAAATATTTATGCATGGAATAAATGGTACAGGTGAATGTATTTCTTATATAGTAGCTCACCCGATCTTGAATAGTCTGACGTATGCATAATATTTAAATTGCTCTAATGCTTGATGTATAACAAGCAAATCGATAACATAATACGTTTTGATTCTCTCTGGAAAATTATTGTAAAATATTTTCCCTCCTCCCCTTCTTTCCTTAGATCTCCAACAATAGATGTTCAAGGCATGATAGGATAACTATTCAAACGCAAATCAGATTATAGTCATTTCCAAATTTTATCTTAATATTTAGCCCGTATTAACTTGCTTTCAAAATGTTCTCTTATTTCCTGATCCAATTCCACCTTTTTAATTATATGAGAAAATGATCCTGTTATTGTTAGGAGGTTATGAATAATTGAAAGCAACAAATAATTGAAGCTCGAAATTGTAGGCAATGCATAAAGCATAAATGGCACTATTCATCAGCATCTTTTAATCGCATGTTTTTACTTTGACTAGTACTGCCTTATTACGTATGCTTCTTTAAAGCAGATGCGTTTTTAAAAGGTTGACGTAGAATTATGACATCGTAGCTGTTATTTTCACGGAATATAATTTTTTTCGAAGGAAATTAATTTTTTTAATATGTTTAAAAAAAAACTTCACTCATGTTTAATAACAGATTCGATAAAAATGTTTTCTCTTTCCTCTAGTGGGAAATATAAACCCATTCTTTCTTAATTGGGAAACATTGAAGGAGTTATTCTGGTTTTAATATTAATCCATTATTAAACCGTTTTTTGATCTCAGAAATTAGAGAATAGCAGTTTGCGTTTACAAAAATATTGTTTTCATGAAAATTCTATATAAGTTTTATGTTTAAGAATTTATTTATAAATAATTCATCATTTGGAAATAGCTAATATTATATAATATAATAAAGAGAGAGGGAGATGGATAGAGACCGATAGGAAAACCTCGTGATTGTTTCAAACTGGTTTAAACTGGTCAATGACTTTAGACCCTTTTTATAGATACTTTTCTATTATTAATGTTTTACAAATTAAACGTTGAATCTTGAATTAAAATAATTTAGAAATATACATTAAACCCTGTTTACCTTAAATAAAGCTGAATTATTTAATTAATAATATTGCTAAATTCACCAAAAAATTTATCTACATTTTCTTTTTAGAAAAAACATTTCATATTATGCAGACACATTCTGAAAATTACATTTTTATTTGTTTAATTTGCAGTATTTATTTTTAAATTTCAGTTTTTGTCAATCTGATGGTAACATATTGATGAAAGATATTTTCCCTTTCACTCGTCACGTGCTCCCTTTTAGTTAAATTTTATTTTGTCCAAAATATATTGTTGAAAAACAGTTAAAATATTTCTTTAAAAATTTGCTACAAATAGAGGCTTAAGTTATGTGTTAAAATACTGACACCATTAGAAAGATGTTTTTTTTTAAATCTTTAATTTGATGTAAAAATCATTGTGCGATAATATTTTCGGAAGTTATACCGGAAATTTTTGTAATTCAAATTTTAATTAAAAATCCGAAAACCGGGCTCCGAGGTGCATTCCCGGCTTTAAAGGTATATATGTGCCAAAGGTCTCATAATTGTTATATAACATCTCTTATACTTGCCACTGTACAGTCAGGCAAATTATATTTATAAATTAAATGTTACTAACCGAAGACTGTTATGGCCTAGTTACAGAATTTTTATCTGCAGAATGAAGATCGTGGATTACTCTGGATTTAAAAGACGCTTTCCGGACAGACACATTTAAGTCGGATCGATCAAACATCTTCATGTTAGTGTGCTTGGTCGTTTCTAGAAAGCATGCTCAAACGTTCAATTTGCTCTCTAGCCTTAGTCCAGAAGTTTTGATTCTAATGGTATTCGTGTATTGGTAAAATAAGATGTTTATTTAAAGGTATTTAAGGTATTTAAATTTTGTCATTTTAATGTTGACAACATTGTGCTGTGTTGAAATAGAAAAACAGTGAAATGCCGTTGTTTTAAAGCCTTGATTGGATAAAATGAACTGTCCCAATTTTTATAAAAGTGTGAAAGATCTTTAAATAAAACATGTTTCTACATATGCACATGGAGTAAAATTAAATTTCATAAATGTCATGAAAATCAACGGAAAAACTAGCATAGGCATGGATTAATTTGATACCAATTTCATCTTGTTTTACAATCTATTTTTTTATTACTTCGGAGTGTTTGGATAGGCGGTTTCGAATAGCTTAACATAAAATGTAATGAATTTTACATTGCAATAAAAAATAATCGAGCATTTAATTGGAAATTGATTAACATGCATCTAAATCTCTTCTAATCCGCTTCGTTACGACCTTCTTTGCATACGCCTTTAATACATCCACTGCTTATGTGTTCTATATATTCCATCATTCCTGTGTATCGCGATTAAATGTTTTAATGGAATTTGCAACATGAATATTTATACCTATTGTATCCATGACCTAGCATGAATAGCTAGTCTTGCCTTCCGTTTTCTGAGGAATGCTATATGAGCTAAGCATTGCAATTAAACGTCAGTCATTATATGTGAACTCTTAACACGGATTTTTTAATTTCGGAAAATTATGAAAAAAATGATAGGCTTCTAGTTTGTTCTAAGTGGTATCCATTTAGTATGAAATATTAAGGATTTTGTAATATTCCATAAAAAAAACTCAACTCATTGTGTGATCCAGGTTGAGGAATATAAGGCATTATATAAGGCATTAAGGCATATAATAAGGAATATAAGGCATTCTAAAAATTATATTCGTAAATGAATAATAAAATATTTACATCTAATATTAAAGTGTAGCTGCGTATTTAGAAATACAATTCAATATAAAACGAAATCCTGGTTCTTAACCGTAATGCGTTTGATGTTTGGTAAATTGTTTTTTTCGTAAGTTTAATATCTCGGAAAAATTGAGCATATATGAATAAATTGAACACATTGATGATCATTCTCAGAACTTTTATTAAATATGTTTTTCGACGCAACTTAAAGTGTGTCGAGTAAATGGAGGTGGGAAATGAAAATGTGCTGTCATCAGAAAAATATTTGCAAAAAACACCACCTATTTCAGCTAGAGCTACCAAATATCATAAATATGCTTCGTTCAGAAATGCGCTCATCAAAGTGAGCGTTATTTGAATCATTTAAAAATAAGATAGACACTCTTCGCTATAACACTAGAAAATATTACTAGATAAAAATGATTTTTACGCTATTTTTTAAAATTTAAAAATTGGTTACTTTATGATGTCATTTTAACTATGCATATTTTTTTCCTGCCTTTTGACTATTTTTAATAAATCTTTTGTATGATTTACAAAGTACTTTTCGTTAATGTAATGAAGTTCTAACCCTTTATATTCATAAAATATTTAATCCTGTTTTTTTACACTGTAGTTGAAAGCTAAGGAAGAAGGATTTCGTTTTATATCTGTATACTTTATTTCCTGAAATAGAAACCGGTGTTACAATACCACGAAAGTTTATAAATGAACTAAACTATACGTTTTCCTTTTTAATAGTAGTAGATCATGGAACTTGACTATACTAGGATTATTCATGTACACAATAAGCAAAACACGTGAAAGTTATTAATTATCGTGGCTTTGATGTTAATAATAATTTGATGCTTAACAATAAATATAACATTGAAGAGATAAGAGGTGTAATTGAAATTCAGTAATGACTAGTGGCCAGTAAAATTCAGTCGTTTATTTCTTTATTATTTGTCATCCATTATATGAAGCAAATATCTGGATGACAAATAAAATTCAGTTCTGGTAAGGAATGCCATTCTTTGTATTACTTGTACATGGATATATAAATTATGCAGCCATGTTTTATGGAACATTGTTTTTAAATTGAATTTGTTCTATCATTTGCTACCGAATTTATTTTTGGTTTCACTTTCTTTTTTCTCAAACAACTTAATTTCTCATCACTTCCCGTATTCGACAGTTTAAATATTGAATATTACTTACATTTTTAATATTGCCTAACTTCACCTATTCAATTCGTTCATTTATTTCATATCGAAAATTGGTTGCACTATATTTTGAAACTAAGCGATTTTCAACAGGTACGCTCCAATTTAATTGCACAGTTACTAAACTTATGAAGGGGAAAAAAATTTAAATGAACCTCACGGGTGTGGTATTCAAAGCTCCTATCCAAAAGATGCAGCATCACTCTCAACTGCAACTGATTCATGAAGTAAATATAGGAGTCGCGGCGCTTTAATCATCTGCCCTCGCTTGAGGTGAAGTTGAAATGTTTTTGGAAAAGTCCACGCGTTCATTTTCCACTTCCGCTCATTTATTTTAAAATTTCCGAGACAACCTAGTCATTCTGTCTAAGGTTGTTTTTATTTTTTTATTTTTAAATTTTTTTTAGAGTTTAGAATTAACTTCTATGAGTTATTTCCGCTTTTGTTAGATGGTATCATTCGCCGTGTGTCATCATTTCAATTTACCTGTCCATTTTTGTCTTTAAATCCTGTTTTATAAATATTTTGTATCCTATTAGGAATTTCAGAAACTTTGATTCAATTTCTGTATACGTCTAAAGCAAAAATTATAAACAAAAGTCGAAACGCTACCATCTTTATATGTATTCGAATAAGCTCTATATGAAAGGCCATAAAATAACTTGTTTAGTGGCAGTTGCAGTTAAAACCAATGAACAAAATGAAACCAAATTTCAAATGAAAATCGTGGAAGGCATGAGATGATAAATTCCTGGAAAAAAGAACAGAGAATGTTGTCAATAAAATAGCCTACATATTGAACATTGTATACTTTAGCAACATATTTATGAAAATGTTAGTTGTTAATTATGATTAAGATTTTCGTGTGTTTCGTGTTGTATGTCATTCATTTCTATATGTGTATTTTTTTTATCGTCGAATATTAATGAAATTTCTCATAATTCCTTTTTGCATTGATTGTGTCCCGTTTTCGTTTTGACAGTGCTAAGTTCCCTTGTGTCGGTGAATTTTTTTGAATTCTTATTCCCATACTTTTGACAATATGCGCATGAATTTTTTTTTCCTTTAGTTTTAACTGTCTGCGAACAGGGAAAATTATTTTACAGCTATTATATTTAGTTTATTTAAAAAATAAAATTAATTCTGTAAATTTAAGTTTTTAATGCTTTAATTTGTGATGAAATCGTTTTGCTTTTCTAATGTAATGTCTTGATCACAAGAACTGTTAATTTTCTTATTGAATTTTTTCCCAAATGTATTAAATACTTTTTAAGATTTCGCAGGAGTTCAGTTGGAAGTTGTGGAATTCTTCCTTGCAAATTTGCTGAATGAACTTTTATATTTACTATTTGTTCTTTGATTAAAACGGCTTATTACCATTCACCTTTTTTAATATGTTCCTAATTTTTCTTGTAAACTCTTCAAAAATTTAATACAAGTACAAATTATTATTATTATTTTGATATTCTATTTATTTCAAAATTGGGCCAAAAATTCATATTCATGAATTACTCACCTAAAAATCTTCCAATGACAATCATTTTACAGTTCAAATAATTATGCAAATTTTCATTTAAACAATATTAAAATTTCAAAAAGTAAGCCAGTATTTCAGATTGAAACGGATATTTATAAATATTTATAAAATTTGTTTGTTCTGACGTTCGTTATGCAAACGTAGAATGTTTTAAAATACGGTAAAATTTGGGAAGCATTGCAGATATTTAATTTAATTCGAATGTTCAGCTTCTATGAATATATCAAAATGTATTGAAGTAACGCGCCCGGTTTTATTTCCTTATCACAATTAAATACCAAAAATACTTTGAAAAAGGCATGATTTCGGTCAAATATCTCTCTGTATTTGTAATAAATGGCAACGTACGTGGCACAAAAATAATTGTTTATTGCCGAATGACAATCAAGTGTTTTAAAAATAAAAACCGTATGAACATTTCCAACTACTTGATTTAACGTTGTTGTACGCTTACACTTAATTCAACACTTCTCTTAGTTAATCAATGGAACTGCTAAATTTTATTAGAAATTTTAAAAAGTGCGTTCGCCGTGTCCTCGAAACTTCCTTTTAGTCTGGGGAAGGAAATCAAGATGTTAAAAGTAGGTGTCGGATAGAATGTTTAATCGAGCGAAAATAAACTTTACAGTCGACAAATAGGTAATTGTCTTTGAGTAATAGATGTCCATATCTTCCTAAATTATTTTCTCATTAAAAAAAGTTTTTGCTTTATCTTAAAATTAAAAATTATCCTTTTAATGATATCAGTTTCATTTTCGTACCGTTATTTTCTTTAAATTGTGTAAATTATTTTTTAATAGAAAAAAAATCTTGCCAATGTTTTCTGTGTTATGATCAGAATTCTGTTCGGTTGACTCCATGCATTGAAACTTTTAGTCACGTGCGTTTCCAAATGTTAAAATTAAGATTAGGGGGAAAAAAACTGGAACTTAGATTACAAAATAAAATATTAATGAAGAAACGAAAAATTAACACAAAAGTAATAAATCCCAAAAGCATGATATATCGACACACACAACTAATAATTATGAAATAAAATTTTCGCTTAATCGAAACGAATGATATGAAAGACGAAATCTCACCCTGTACTCCCTTGTAAACTTAATATAGAAATTTGAACTTCACCTGACAATGTATTCAATGTATCAAACACAATTTTGTATATAATACATATAATAAAGCTAACATGTGCCAGTCATTAGTCAATTGATGTGTATTACGATGATGTTTTATGAGATCAAAATCATGGTACAAGAAAAATTTGAGAATTTATGTTAAATATCGTGCATTATGTTGGGTTTTACTATCTATAAACTGTGTAAAAAAAAAAAAAAAAAAAAAAAACCAGAATTTGTGAATTCTATTTGTGACCTAACCTTCGAGAACATCTTTGAATTGATTTTAATGACTTTACATTCACATTGTCCCCCAAATCTTGATCTATAAATCCCTTTCTTGCAATTCTGTTCAAGAGTTGAGAATTAATTCGTGATATTTCTAACGCCAGAAGAAATCCTAAAATGTAATCTTCTCAGAATTAGATGCAAATGTTCAGCGACCCTATGGTAAATAAAGCTGCCACGTGAAAATCGTTTGGATCATTGAGAATGCAAAATAAACATTTCGTCCTGTCGGAAACTTCCTCTTAAATTAATTCACTTCCGTTGTTTATTGGACTTATACTTTTTTTGTAATTTCGCCAAGTCGAAGAAATCCTTTCATGGTCACACGAGAAACCGTAAGCAACTAAAGAATGTGTTTTTCTTCTAAGATGGATTTGGTGAGAAAATATTTGACTTAAAAAGGAAAAGGTTGTTCTTAAAATAATCATGTGAAACTCCATTAACTATTCAAGCCTTTCTTTTAACTCGTGTTTGCTTTCGAATTGAACTAATACTCGATGCATAGTTTATAAAAACGTTTGAAAAATTTTAGTCTGTTAAGAATCAACTATGCTGTAATTTCTCTGATATATTATTTGGTTAGTATGTTTGGCTTTAAAAAAAATGCCCTAGAATCATTGTTTTTAAATGAGTAAATGTTTTTGAGTATGTTTTCAGAATCTGTGTGATACTTCTGTTCTCAAGTTTCTCACGGAAATTGATAATGATTCGATTTGCGTTTAAACGTAAGATTTTATAACTTTTTTTTTTCGGAATAAAATGAACAAAGATCTTGTGTATTTTAAGATTTCATACGCTAACATGTTTTTAACTGATATGCTTTAACATTTCCGAATTTAAATTAACCGAATCATGTTTACTTTTCTAATAAAAACAATTAGATTCTTTTCGCTTCCTATTTCCTTAAATTTCTTCACGTTGCATATAAAGCCACTTATCATATCGGGTATCTAAAAGGACGAGAAAATCGAGAATCATTTCACATTTTAAAATGGCTAGTGAAAGTAACTCTCTAGAGTTGTTTTTAGATGCAAGATTACCCTTTAATAGACATATTAAACCTTTATCAAAGCAACATATATAAATAATAAAAAAATTATTTCCCGTTGAGCTGAATTGCCGATTAAATTAAAGCTTCTGCTCTGTAGATCTATAAAAAAAAACCTGTAATAACCTGTAATGAATCAATGAATGTGGGTTCTACATTGGTAGCATATATCAGGAAGTTGCAGGTTTTTTTGAAATAAACAACGGTTGTATCTATTGCTAACATACATCTCGACCTTAGAATTGAACTTTCAAAATTTATGAAAAGAACTTGTGAAAAATCCTTCTAAAAACCAGTGTTACGAAAAAATTTTCATAGATAATTAATGATCTTGCTTTGCTCAGTTTGGGAAGGAAAGAGAGCTAGCTTTGTGAAGCTTGTAACGCTGGAATAGAAACAGTAAGGGATGAAGCGGCAAAGGCTACAGGCCATCCCATAGGAGCCAAAAAGTTACTGTTAGTGAATGCTGGGATGTTGTTTGTTTGCGAGAGCTTGAGACAAAAGGAAGGCAAAAACGAGATATTCGGCTGTTGTTCGATGGTGACTTTTATCCAGAGTGCTTTTCTGTAGGTTATGTGAAGCTTATTTCAGGAAATTAAAAAGGAGAAATCCATTTCATTTTGTGTCAATTTGGTTTGTTAAATGTTTCTCTAATTTTTTTTTTTAGTCCACAAATATCTACAATATGCTACACATGTTTTTTTTTTCAGAGAATTCATCTTTTTATTATTTCCTTTATTTAAGCTGAAAGCCATTCATAAATTTTAAGGCACGAGTAACAAACTGGTATTCATCCCTATCCCTACAAAAATAATTTAAATCTAAACCGATGTGAAGATGTTCGTGAAAACTTATCAAGTCCCGAAGCACCTGAATTTATTCTTTTTATCTCTTACACATAATGTAAATGTTCCGATTTTCGTATCACGAAGTACAAACTGGTTATTTTTGTCTTCTGATGGTTTCATTGAAATTGTTCTTATCGGCATATAAAGTTGTTGCCTCCGTTTCATTTTTATTTGAGCATATTTTTTATTTTAGGTGCATTGACTAGCATTTAGTTATTGTTTTCTAAATAATTAATGGAAGCAGAAACTTCATTGAAGATCTTTTACGACTATTTATATTGAATTATGAATCTCATTTCTTATCCTATAATTAGTAATTTAATTCAAATTATTAATAGATCTATTGTTCGAAGAATTGTGAAGTGTGGAAGAAACTACGAAACTACATTCTGCGAAATATGACCTCCGCCCCCGAAGTCAACGAGAAAGAGGCCTTAGAGACATTTTTGTTGGTGAATTCTTGGCACACCGTGTTCAATGTTTTAGAGGAGTCTTCTTTCATACAGTTTTTGGCACTTGCCTTGCACTCTTATTTTCATGTTAAAATTCAATGTTGGTATACGAATACAACTTTCAGAACTTTTCGATTTCTTTAATTAAAAGAACATTTCGGTACTTTTTCTCTCGGTAAAAAATAAACCAAGAATGTCTTATAGCTGAATTAAATTTATATAATGCATCCGTATTTTATTTGTTTTGTAGTTTGTTTTGGTTCATTATGGCGACCTTTGAAGCGAACAAGACAAGCAGTTAGTTTTGGCAGAATTTCTCTCTGAATCCATGGCATGGCTTGCACCCGAGAGTGGGTTTTAACGGCCGTGGAATTTATTTAATAATATTATTAAAAAAAGGGATTAATTAAAGATTTCAGTAGGTTTTTGGAAAACCATTTTATTTAAAAATATTTTGAGAGTATATTAACTTGTATTTCATTTCAAGAATGCAAACTAAATATAAGAATATAATTGATTTTATCCGAACTGTAGCATGACTATTCAATTGCTTTTGATCTCTAATGTAACCATGTTAATTATTAATAAGGAATTCAGTCATTATTAATAAATAAAAGAAGTACAAATGTTATTTGACCTAAATATTTGCGCAATATAGCCAAATTAGCCTCTTACCTCTGCAATCTCAAATAACCAAATCAGGCCTTGGATTTTAATGATTGTCTTATCTCACTTTGGATAGGAAGTTGGGTGCTTATAGAGCCTGTTACTATTCGTTTAAAAAATGTATTAGCTATCGTATTTTCAGTTAGTATCTTGCGTTTGTTTTTTATATTGCTTTTGAATTACTACTTTCCGTCGTTTCTACCTAGCTAAGGAATGAGATACGAAAGGATGAGCGCATTTCCGGAATTCTTCGACTTGGGTCTCCGCTCCATTAGATACTTTTTCGTTAATTTTTTTTTCCACATGTGTGTGAATATTGTGTCATTTCCTACTGTACTATCTTAAATAAAATTTGCGTATTGATTATTTATGACTGGTTCAACTGGCAAATTAGCTTCCAAAAACGGCACGAAATTCAGTATCATTAATTGTGGTAAAAATTATCTATTGTTAACATCAAAATGTTATCAAAAAATTCATTAAAAAAGGTGTTCACATAAAAATCTATTAATCTCTTGTAAAAAGCGAATTATCAAATTTCAAAACATAAATCGTCTGGTTATTCATCATTTAATGTTTAGACCCCTTGCCTTAAATATTTGAAAATACTTAGTCAGAAAAATACTAATTTACAATAATGTCGCAAGCTATCTGTAGATTTTATGCCTCTCAAGTCCACGGATAATCTCGAGTTCACCTTATTGTTAAATGTATACATTTCTTCCTTTAATTTTTCTTTCATGCCTATTTTGACTGAATAAACTCATCCTTTAAGCCTGCGTGAAAGCCCGTAGTGTTTTGGAATTCGTGAATGAACAGAAATGCTTTTATAATATATTTAATCCATCTTATGGCGGCGAAAGAAAATGCTTTTATTTATTTATTAAGTCTAAAGCAGGTGAATATTTTTATCAAATAATTTTGTCTGACTTGAAATTAAGGAAAAACCAACTATGTTCATTGAACGATATTATGAAAGTTACAATGGATAATGTTGTGTCAATGGGAAAAAAGGACACAGTAGCTTCTGAAGGTAGGGACCTTTGAGCACCCGAGAGCAGAAGTCTGACTTCTAGCTCATATAAAGATGACATTCACACACTGGATTGCACAACCGCAGACAAAGGACAAATGGGGCTCTTTCACACACATCACAGAACATAGTTTGAAGAACAGCTATGCTCGAACTGGCACTCGAACCCTTTTAGCCCAGATCACGAGGAAAGCGCGTTACTCTTAAGCCAGGACGCAGGCAGTCTTCCAATCGAAATTTATTAGAAAAAAGGTCGAAACACATTTTAAGTAAAAATTAAAGGCTCTGGATTAGGTAATTTTGGAAGCAAAAAGTTATAATTAAATATTTTAATCTTTATAAGTCCCAGACAATTTTCATTACCTAAATTATCTCGTGTGGCCTAGGTGTATCTGCATTGAAACAATGTATAATTTGCAATAGCTAAAGAAATGTATGCATGAATTAACCAAATGATTTGACCTGTGTAAATTATTGTTCTGTTTGATACTAATTTGCTTAACTATAACAATTGTTTTCATTTTGATGAAACATGTATATTCGTGCATGTGACTTGCATCTTTGCCCTGTCTCAAAATTGTCCATGAACAAAAAACTGTAATTTATTGAATTATCAATATTTTTTATTCTGACTGTCCTTTCCGTGAAATCTGTGACCGACCGTTCCGTACCTGAAGGTTCTGATCGTTGCAACTTGTTTCCCACACTGTTGTTCTTTCTCGCTTGATTTGAATGCAGATGACACGTAAAGGTTACGCGATGGCGGAAATGTTTAGAGGAAGCGTCGCCTCATGCATTTTAAATCGACTTTTACTTCCCTGTGTGTACAACTTTTTATTTTTATTATTATCTTGTATCTTGAGTTGCTGGTGAAGTACGAAAGTGAAACCGCCCATTGGGCTTTGTTCTCATTTTGTTCTTTTTCTTCTCCGGCAGGTTCATGGGAGTGTGCGTTCATGAAGGTCAGCTGCATGCCTTGACGGAGGTGAGTATATTTTGCTTTTGATTTCTGTTGATTTATGTGTTTAATTTTGTGTTTGAAAGTATATGCTTTACTTCGTTGTACCGTGAGTATAAAGTAATTGCTTTACTTGAGATTTCTTAAAGATCAATAAACTTTTTTTTACTACCTGGACTATTTTACATGCCTTAAAAAAAAGAGAAAAAGTACTAGATGATTTAGAATGCTGGGAGAGGGGTTATCTGATGCTTTTAAACAGGTTGCATTACCTGATTAAAGCTGGGATCCTGACTGTAGAATGAAGTGGGAATTTATCAACCTTTTTTATAAATAAAAATTGTTTCGATTTTACTGTAATCACCTTGGCATCGAAAGAATGACATTCGAAATCACAAAATTTATTGAATTGGAGATATCCTAAATGCATTGTGGATGTAATATATTTATATTACTTCCTAAGGAAGTTGAAACATATGCATAAAATGCAATCAAATTAATATTATAAAAATATTTTCAATTTTTTTTGACAATACAGGATTTGTTTTATAAAACGCTATATTAAATTGAATTTGTCGACGTACAGAACTACAGGATTCGTTTAAGCTGTATAGGAAATCCATCAAGAGTTCTAACCATTTTCCATTGCACTATAAATGTTGAAGATTCAAATATTCTTGTATAAGTATGAATTACGTTATTTAGAAGGTTAACCGTTGAAAAAATATGTATTTGTTTGTTAAAGAATTGTTGAATTTTTCTCCATGTCTTCTGAAGTTTGCCAGATTTTAACTGCGCAATATAACTTGGAGATATCTCAATGTATACAATTATTAATAAGCATTTATGATATGCATCATCTTTTTTATTAGTATAGTACTCTAATAATACTAGCACCTATTCAATATTTGTTTGATAGATTGCTTTAAAAAATTCCAATAATTTCTCATTTAATAACTCAATCGTGCTTTCATTTGGCCAAATAGTTTTAAATCGCGTATCATGGAATTGAAAGACTGCCAGGAGAGTGCCTTTTTGATTTTACTGCCTCAGATGTTTTGAAGGGATGGGTTCCTCCAATAAAATAATGAATCATATCCTGCATCCTTCCCGGCCGAGTCATCAGCCCCTGCTCTCGAAAATATTCGGCTGGATGCTCTCGATCTTTTTACGGGGTGTCACACAAATGACATCTCTATTGATGGTGCCACCCAGTGTTGATTCAAGGAGGAACAATGGAAATACCTATTGAAAAAAAGAAAGCTTCCAGTACCACTCCCTTGAGCTTTGACAGATTTCCAGTGCGTTTTGCGGGAGATGTCGAGGGTCTCTCTCTGTGTGATGGAAATTGGTTTCCTGCGTGTTTGGTTCTTTTTATTGCGATCGACTGCCGCAGTCTTTCATTGAATTGAATCGAATCCAACTATACTGCTGAAAATCATTTTTGGGAAAGACTTAAAACCTTTTGTATTATGTTTTATTCTATAATAATCGAGCAGAAAATTTAATTACGAATAAAATATTTAATCTCTAAAATGAAATGAAATTTCCTTCTATTCTTTTATGCCTGCATTCTTAATATTTTTTACTCTCAATAACTTTATTTCATTAAAGTATTCATATTTCATTTCTGTCACTAACTTTTCATTAATTTTTCCTTAAAGTTTTCTTGGAATTGCCATGGCTAGGCTGTAAATGATTTCATTAATTTTGTTAAGAAATTTCATGTAATTAGACATCTTTTCACAAATAATATGATGGTGACAACTGTTGTATCTCTAAATATTAGCATTATTATTATGTTTATTATTAATTTGACGACATTAGTTCAGGAAATGGGAAATAACATGTATATTACCTGACAATTTTGCTAGTAAATGATCTGTAAGAAATCAATCCTTTATAATGTAAACTTGAATTGGAATGTAATGGAATAAAATTTTTCTTTTTCAAATGTTCTTCGAAATTGTTGAAATCGGCTTAATAGCTATCCATACAAAGCTGAAAATAGTTCGGCCATGGTTTTATAAAAAATGAGTTCGAGAAGTACCTTGTTCGTTCTATTGCGAGCTATTCTTTGAAATATGCATTTGCAAGATGTATTTATTACTCAGTATGCAGGTCGCTTCCTCATAATGTATAATCTTTATTGGCTAATACTTCAACAATATATGGAACACTTTAAATCCACTAATGTTCTACGTTGCTCAATAATCGACCGCTATCATATTTTCGCCCTTCTCTGTGTTTCTGTGTATCGAGGTCGAAAGTTTTTCTGAGTCGAAATCGCCATTTTTATCCCATTTTCTTTCTTTTTCCGTTCAAGACATGACTGAAGACTAAAAAACAACCGGCTTCTGCTGCGCAACCTTGGAAAAGGTAACCTTGTTACTGATCGGGTTAGGTGAGATTGTATCGCAGCCTTTTTTTTTTTAAATTTGTTTTCACATTTTTCGGATATGTTCTCGCGCGTGGCAAGCATTTCTTATTTTTTCCCCCTTCTATTTTTACATCGTAAATACGGATAGAGATGTAGCTCGATATCTAATGTTCTAACTTTTATCGGTATCAAATTCGCCGGTTTCCTTATTTTTATTGTTTACATCTAAACGCTTTTGTAGAATGCAGTAATTTATTTTATTTTGATCAATTTTTCAAATTGTATCTAAGCATGATTCTAACTATTGGCATGCTGTCTCCAATCTATCTTTCCCCCTTACAGTTGGATAAAAAAAAATTTACATTCATCAATAGAAATAAGAAAAATAATTTCAGTTCTAATATTTCTAATATATTCTATATCATCGGTGATATCCCGGTTTTTTTAAAAAAATTTAAGTTAGTTCGGCTTGAATTTAAGTTAGACCTTATCCGAACGACTCTCACTGGATTAATTTTTACCATCTACTGAACTATAAATTTAAATAAGGATCCAAAATTTGAAATCTTGTTTTAAAATTGCTTATTTTCAGATTTTAATATCTGTATTAAGTTTTAAAACATGCTTTTAAGTACTATTCGTTACATTTCATCTTTTA
Organism: Argiope trifasciata; assembly: GCA_026543055.1. Taxonomy (NCBI): domain Eukaryota; kingdom Metazoa; phylum Arthropoda; class Arachnida; order Araneae; family Araneidae; genus Argiope; species Argiope trifasciata. The sequence goes on along the minus strand of JAPMOQ010025972.1, from coordinate 242,580 downwards.
CATGTAAAATATGAAATTTATGCTTTTAAAAATGTGAGCATTTACGGGAAAGACAATTTATAAGTTTTATTCATAATTATATGCCATCAGTGAAACGAAGTTGCGCAAAATTTCAAATTCTGAGGAGAATGTTTTAAAATAATTTGGTTATATTCAATCTAAAGATATAAAATTGAATTTTAATTCCAACCTTATGCAATTTCTCGCCCCTTAATGGATTATCACGAAAATTGACACAGAAAAGTAATTTCAATACTTTTTTTTCATATTTAAATGCAAATTATATAGTTGTACCTAGAAAGAAATTCAGTCTGTTGTTTAAGGCACAACCGCCACAAATGAAAACAAAATATTTTTTCGACTCGCCTCCTTAAACACACTAATATTGTCATTCCCTGCGACTCCTTTCCTTGCAATTCATGGCAAAGATGTATAATTCTCTAGACATCAGCATTTCTTTGCCACCCGTCGATTCGCCGCCTTGTATACCACTTGTTAGGAATTTGAAAATCATAGGAATTTTAATAATTGTGACTTTTCTATGTTCGTAAAGGATTTTTTTAAATAAAAATCCTTATACATTTTCTACAGAAATCTAATAAATTTTTGTCCGTACTCTATCTATTCTAATTCCAGAATTGAATGTTGATTTGAAAATTTTAATTTATGTTAATTGCAGAGAAATTATAGTTCCATTTTCTCCTTCAAAAATGTATTAAGAAATTTACAATTTGAAGCGAAAAGTATTCGAAAGATTTTAACGTTATTTTTAGTCGAATTGCTGTATACTTTGAAAAAACTTATCTTGATGAGGACATTTACTGGTAATATAAGGAAAGAATGTAAACGTAGACTTTGTTTGTCGGTTGAGCTATTAATGTTTTGTCTAGACTTTTTAACTGAAGAACGACCATATAAAACATTCTAGACTATTTAATGCTGATTAGATAACGTCAGAATGTGTGACGCTTAAAACCACGCCATGTGCTTTGAGTAATGCAGGGTTTTTATTGTTTTATAGACTTTTTTCACGATTTTTGTTGTGATAAAGGACATTCGATCTCTGCTTATCTAATAAGTTTATTGCCTGCTTAAATTCTTATGTAACATTAAAAAAAAGCAAAAAATAAAAAATTTAAAATGCAGCGTCTACTTTGTAAGATTAGGAATTATTATGATTAAAATATTTTTCATAAGTAATTTAGTGTATAAAATTGCAATCAGATTTCACAACATCTGATTTCAATTATAATATTTTATAAATACCAGCGGGTGACCGAGCACCGCTCGGAGAAAACAGGTATCGAAGCTAACTCGAAGATTTAAATTTTCAATTGTGATTTATCAAAACTATACATGCCATAAGAAAATTTTTGAAACCATTGGTGAAAAGATAACTGGTTAAAGTGCACCATTGTAAACTATTCTAAACAAAGTTAGAGTTTGGAAAGGGAACTATTCTATACAAAGGTAAAGATTGAAGTATGTTGAAGTTCAATATTTTTGACAAATTTATTTAGAAAAACCAAACATATATACATACATAAGAAACATATTATAAACCTATAACAGCATAAACATAAAACTTTATTAGTTCGCCATATTGGCTATAGATGGTAGCACGTTACCGCTTGAAAATTTAAGTAGCCATTATGGCGAACTAATAAAGTTTGAAAATATCCTATCTGTTACTCCGAACTGCTCGACCGTAGCGCTTCAAAACCGGCGCCAATCGATTCCTCGTGGCCAAAAATCCCAGACCCCCAAGTTTACCGGAGTTTATTAATTCTGGGGCGATTTTCGACTTGACAACCATTCCTCGTATTATAGTATTAGATTTCCTTTGCATTAGTTCTTTTAATTAGCCAAAATAGTCATAATTCCATACAGATATTAAAAAACAGTTTAAATCTATATTGCGATTTCATAGTATTGATATTTCGCGTGAAAATCGTTTGCATCCACTCTCCAAATCATTCTTATATGCTTCGTTAAATTTTTAAAATAATCGTTATTTTGGCTGACTTTCACTCAAAATTAAAGATTTCAAATTCATTAAAGAATCGTCGTAGAAACTCTAAATTACAACTCTAGTGGCAGTAAATTATTCGTTAGTATTTAGTGACTTTTGCTTTGTTTAGTTGGGTAAAATTTCAGCTAAAATTAGTGCTTTTGAGAATTTTAACTTTCAATAATCACTCTATTGGAATTTAGAATTATAAATATATACTGTTAAATTTGTTTCAATTGGGACATTTTTTCAGAATTTCTTTTAAGGAAGTTGTGTTTTAAGGTTTTAAAATTATATATGTCCTTTGGATTAAAATTACCAAGAACTATGATATTGTTAAAAATGGCTATTGTTCCCTATATAAAATTTTAAATCTTGCATACTCCGAACATATTTGACCGTATTTGTTGCATTTGATGAAAAAGGCCGAGACTTTCGCTTTATATATTTTGGGATATTGTCCTGCCATTTAAATTTTTGATTTGCCCACAGTTACGATTAGAATGTTATCTAGACATAGATACAATATAACATCATCGGATTGTTAAACTAAATAACTATGACAAAATTGGAAAAATACTCTATCCTTCTAACTTATCATTTCTCGTATTTGTTCCAAAAATTTGTATTGACCTTGAAACTGCTATTTCGACTAGATAGCACATGTACACATGTGAAACTCTGTGTGACTGTGACTCATTAAATACACCTTGTGACATCGGAATATTATCTCCCCAGAGCAATGTATTATCTCCCCAGAGCAATGTGCCGCTATTTGGAAAGAATTAATGCTTTATAAAGTTATTTTTTGCACTAAGAATATTCAAAAATATTCAGTTTAAAAAACACGACTCGTGAGACGTATATTACAATTTCACCTCATTAATCAGTGGGAAAAAAATCGTATATATTTTGGTTCCCAATTTTAATAATTTATTCAGCGTTTATAAGTTTCTATATTTTATCTCGTGATGTTTTTGTGGCCCACTTGATGTCATGCAATCTTTTTATTTCAAATTTTTTTGTTTGAATTTATATAAGTTTCTGTCTTTTCTAAGGGTGTTTTTTGAAATACAGATTTACTTAACGTACATTTCACAATATTTTTTATGTTAATACTGTGGTTAGAATTATGTGCTTTTGCAAGGAAAAAAAAATTATTTTAAGAAAATATTTAAATCTAATTTCCAAGTATTTTATTCAATTTTAAGAATAGAAAGGTGATACTTTATGCGTCTTAAACTCTGCTTTAAGACATAAAAAAGAAAGTCATGTTTATTTAAATAAGCACTGAGCTGGAAAAATTCGGATGTGCCAAGTGTTATCCCAAAGTAACTTGGTCACAGAGATTTGATATTGCTTGAATTTTAATTTTGCATTATGATTAATTTATTTTTATTTTTTAGTACATCAATGGAGGTAGCTTAGAACAACTATTACAAAACAAGCATATCGAACTATCATGGGAAACAAGAATCAAATTATCATTAGATATTGCTAGAGGTATGTGTTACCTGCATTCAAGAGGAGTTTTTCACAGAGACCTTACATCAAAGGTAAGCTATCTTTGCATAGAGAAAATAATTAACTTTTAATGTTCTTCTTGATTTTGCAAGAAAAATCTCAAGCAAAAAGCTATTTAAAACATTGTTTATGCACAATATAAAAAAATAATTTTAGCACGATCTGTTGCTAGATTTCTAATTGAATTCCTATTGACTGAAAATGTATGGTTATGTATTTTTATTTGATGTATTACCTATTGAAGATGCATTTGAATTGTTACGGATCATCACTGGGTTCACTTGATAGTGGGTGTAAGGGCACTATCATCAGGCCTTAGTAGGAAACAACTACATTTATTCACTGGAAGACAAGACAGCACACAACAGTAGTCCACAAGTAGAAATAGACCACAACTCACAAAGAGGCTAGACCGAATTCAGCAGGGGGGGGGGATCCTCGGAGCTTTGCTCTACGATCTCTCCAGACAGCTGAAACTTCACGCTCTTCTTCGCTTTATCTGCATCACTACCATAAGACTAGCTACTCCACACAGAGGACTCGGCATGGCATTACTTCCGTTGTATACAGCAGGACTCGGCACACTGCAATACAGCACCCACTCCACACAACGTTGGCACTCCGCCGTTGCCTCTTTATCATCTCGAAAACTCTTTACTTATCGGCGACACCGACTGCAATTCCAATTTACCACACAGCAGAGACTTGTGCAGTTCAAGGAGCGCCGCTTCACTCAGAAGCTATCTCCTGTAGTGGCTTGGATTGGAGGAAACTAAGCCATGGCCTTTGTTAGATGATGCGAACTTTCATCTATCTTAGATGTTCAGTGATATTCTGACCCTGCTCTACGAAACTGAGCAGTACCCTGGTGGAGAGGGCAGAGGAGGATGGAACGTCGTCCAATAGGAAATCAGCTGCAGAAAGGAGGGTGAATTGGATTGCTGTGGAGATCGGAGAGTGTAGACGACATGAATTTATGTTTACTACTCTGGATATTTTATTTGTTCTGAGCCGATCAGCATGCTTTTACAGATGGATAACCCCGGTGAGGCACCTCTTAATTGAGGTTGAGATGCTTCCGACAAGGTGGTTAGATCTCGCCAACGCAGTGGGTACACATAAGGTAGGGATCTGGCTCCTCCCATCGATAACGCGACATACTTCCTACGAGGAGGGCTGTGCCTTGGCCAGTTCCAGCCAGTGTTGTTGAAAAGGTGGTCTGGGCATTCAGTAATTTTTCCGTATGCCTTCGGGCTGGACGGAGAGTAATGACTTTTACAGAGGGTTTGTATTGAGTTTAGATGCTCAATTTCTTGTTTAATTAGGAATGATAGAAAGAATAACATTTATTTTCATATCGGAAATGAATACATTCATTGAAATTGAATGATATACAAAGGAGAAATGTAAATAATGTATATTACTTTATTATTTAAGATTTTTAAGGTAGGCAATATTTTTTAGTTTTATCGTTTTCAGAAGAAACAAATTTCTTGACTGTCCCGACTCTTAGCATCCAGCCTACAACTAGTTATGTGAAGAACATGCATTTTTTATGTTCAGTCCGCACACTTGAAATGATTGACTTTGCGCCTTGTTGATGGTCGTCGAGAATGCGTCGAATGAGGAACTGCAGTCGTTTGAAATCAAAAAGAATGTTAGGGGGGTATAATGGGAATGTGTGGAGTGAGCACGTCTTCTCCAATCGATTTTCCTTTAAGAATAGTTGTCACGCTTTTTGCCTCATATAATTTTTTATTTATTTACTTTGATTCTCGCGAGCGAGCAGCATGTAAACATTGTCTTTAGGTTCTTGCCTCATGTTGATCTTGAGACTTTGAAACACCTGAATTTGCAATTTGTGAACGATTAATTTCTCTCTTATTGTTCCTTGTTTGTTTATGAAGCTCGATTTGGCTAATTTCTAAATGTTACGCTGTTTGATCACTTAATAAAGTGACGGACGTTGGGGAGCGTATTTTTTGTCGAAGTGGTCAACACGATATACATTTGTATAATCGAAATATTGTTTGTAGATTCACTTAATAGCAAAATTGCTGTTAGCATTGTAACATTTGCTTTATATATAATTACTCGGCATCGATAATAATAATAATTTTATTTTGTATGTGTGAGATAAACTCTAAAAAATATGATTTGCAGCAGACAAAATAATGAGCACTCTAAATGACTACATCCTTTGTGGAGACATTGACTCACATCAATCATGATAATTTTTTGTGTGATACATGTCCAACTAATTCCGAATGGGCTGTGCCCTTCACTCTTTGACTTTTGTCAATTATCACCTTTTAAATATAACTTTCGTAGTAGTCCAAGCAATAGGTTGTACGAAGTTTCATCGTAATCGGTTGAATTGTGAAGCAGCACGTAGGATACGGATTAACAAAAGTTCATTTTCATATAAAAAATATAATTGCATTCTTCCTATAACCTTCGCGCAGGTGCAAGCATTGAGTTGACCAAGTTGTATAGAAATCGGTTGAATAGTACGGCAGCGCATAAAAGTACGAAAGAACAATTCATTTTTATGCAATAGATTAATGTATTTTTTAAGAATTATAATTATAATTTGTAAGGGAAGCAGCTATTTTTTGTATCTTTCGTGATTCGTTTAATATTCATTGAGAATTCTGAAGATGAATGTGAGAAAATATTTTAAATCACATTTTCTATTAAAATTGATTAAACATTAAAAATATATTTATGCCATAAATTGGTTGTTATATTTGAATTAATACTTTTTTAAAAGTTAAAATGATGCACAAAAAAATGAGTACCTTAATATTTCCGGAAGAACACTGCAATAAAAGTGCTTAAATGTTATTAATTTTTTAAAATTTCAATCCTATAGGATTGATTCCTTTAAAGCTTTCTCGCATACTTTTAAATAATGTTACTTCAGCGAACTACTTACGTAGCATATGCATACAATAGCTACGATATATTAACCTCCATCTTGCATTAAATATTTTTACTGAATCTATTGTTCTCCTTGAAAATTTTATTTTGCCAATAAACCGTGGTTAATAGATGCAGTTAAATACATCCAAAAATATTTTTAATATATTAGATAATTTTGCTATGCCTATAACCGTACCGTAAGTGCAAGTAATACGTATTCAACGTTTGATTGCAATCGGATGAGCGGCACAACAACGCATAAGAGACATATGGACAAACTTTCATTTTTATTTATATAGATACATTAATTTAGCATTTATCTCGGAGATTATTTTTTTTAAAAAAATATTTTCAAATATACTTTGTTTAGTATGTTTAAGAAAAAAATGTCAAACTACTTATTAAATGATTCTTCCTATATTCTCTTAAAAGAAAAGAAAGAAAATGGTTTATGATGAATGATTAGGTAATATGATTTTTACTTAATTTGGATTATTTTTCGAACTCTACTTATGCTGTATTATACATCTTTTACTTTCAGAATGTTTTGATCAAGATGGATGAGGAAATGACTGCCGTAGTGGGTGATTTTGGGCTTGCAGAAAAGATACCTGATCCAAGGTATATGAACATTTCGTTTTCTTTATGTAACAATTATTTTTTTAACTTCTCAGGGAAAAAAATTTGGCTCTTACAAAATACTTCCGTTATAATTAGAAATGGGAAATTTAATAATTATTTATGAAACTTATTTGTATTTAATTCAAGTAAATTGGCATTGGTGAATTCTTCTGTTGAAATATAAAATATTGTTGACAAGCATTATCGACTATATCTTATTGGTATTGTAATTATATATGTATATTTTAATAAATTTTTGACATCAGAAATTTCAAATTAATTTGTTTGTCTGCAGGGATCGAAGTCAACGGTTGCCTATTGTTGGCTCTCCATATTGGATGGCGCCTGAATGTTTGAAAGGGCAATGGTATAATGAAAAAGTAAATGCATTATTTGAATTTTCTTCCTCAGTCATGCTGATGAATTAAAATATTTGTATTTGTAATGTTTTGTATTTTCTTGTCAGGCCACTGTTTGAATTACTGATTCACACTTAAAAAGTTTTTATTTTTCTAACAAACCTTCTTCTGGTATTAATTTTTTTCAGAAAAATGCAAAAGGGAAAAGCATGTTGTTGAGTCTGATACATAAACGGTTGATCACATTGATCTAAGATGAACATCAGTATTAACACATTGAAGGCGGGTGTCGTAGTACTACGATTTTATCCGTGTTACCTAGCATACTTTCGTCAAGATCCCCCGCCTTTAATGTGTTAAAATTTCCTGGTTATAATGCTATATATTAAAAATCACAATGGCATAGAGCATATATACTTTCTACATAGATTAACAAATTGTCTTCAGAGTTAATTATCAGTGACAGGAAACTGAAATTTTGCTTTATTTTTTCATGGTAAAGTCATAACTTGTACTTAAATTCCATATTAAAGTATTTATGGATAAAATTTATAATCCATAAATTTTCAATACAGTAACGCCTAAAATTTACTTTGTATAAAGTTTGAAAATAAGTTTCTTTAACATTGCCTAAATCCCATGACTCTTCATATGCAAAGCCTTTACTATCTACAATATTATTGTTAAATAAGAAGAATAATGAAAAAATTACTGTATTTTTAGAATATTTTGTTATAATATAGTTTGATGTGCTTATATTTCTAAATTAATCAATTTTCAATATATCAGGCATTTGAAATGAAATTTTTTGCCTCTTTTACCAAGTATGACTCATAGCCTTATAGTTTTCAAATCTTTATGTGGTTATTACTGACCATGATTCTTGTGATGTCCCCTTTTAAATTACCACTGTCAGTTTACATATCGCACACTGTATTTATTTATATGTATGAATCTAGTTTAAGTTTAAAGATATATGGTGATTACTGTTGAGTTTATTTACTCCTGAGTTATTGATAATTTTGCAGTATTTTTGGAATTATAAAGCATTAAATTATTTTGTCATTTCAAAATAGAAATATATTGATTAAATGTATAAAAAAATTAATTTAGAGTAATTAAGAATATTGATAGTGAATTTGACTATTAGAAACTAGCAATACCCACCCGTGGCATAACATCGAAGAGGAAAAGCTTTAAAATTACCATCAGATGATACGACTCATGAGCATTTCACACAACTGTTAAACAAACATAAATGCATTTAGAAATCATCAAAAATAATTACAAAAGAATTTTTAGCTAAACTTTGATATAAAAACTTTTGGCGTCTTGTGAGGTTGGCAATTGTTCATTGTGCCATTTTGCTAAAATTTGGCTATAAATGTTTTTTGGTGAAAATAACTGTAAATCAAAGCTTTCAGGAATATTTAAGCTATTAAAAAGATAAAAATATGATTCTTGTATATAAAACAATTAGCTAAAGATATATAGAAGAAAACTATTTTTTAAAAATATACAAGTTAGTCATTGTAATCATTGTTCAACACTTGTTTATCAACTCTGTATAATTCGATATGAAAATAAATTTCAGCTTGCTTCATAATATTCCTTTGTAAACTGTATAGGCTTGTTTATCCTCCTGTGCCTTTGAAAAAGATTTTGTTTGGATGCAACTCTAGTGCCATATAAAGTAATCCATGGGAAAAACATCTTCTATTAGTTCTATTCCAGCAGCGTGGAACATTTGTCCTTAGGTTTTATTAGTAAAATTGCAATTAATTTTTTTAAAACTTTGATATAATTTCAATATACAAAAACTTTTCCCAATAAATGCCATTTAAAATGGTATAATATCCCCAATATCAATAAAATTTTGGGGGCATAATGAATTTAAAATCAGTGCTAATGTTGAAAATCGAGCATAAACAAACAAATGTATCGCATATGCATACCACAGCTCTTACTGTCTGCATATGCACGATTATAGATTTTTGCATATGTGCGGATAAATACAACACACAATTTTAGGCCAATCAATGCCCAGAATTATGTCAAGGTTGATAATCAAATGAATATGTGTTGCGTATAAGAATGAATGCGCACATTTGTGTCTTAGAGTTCTACATGCCAGACCATATTATCTAAAGCTACCACACTTGGTATCTACATACTTACTTTGGAGGATAAAACAGTACCTTGACAGAGATTTTTTTGAAATTTAAATTTTTTAAAAATTAACTTAATATGTGGAATTTTTCTGCTATAATTTCTGAAAATATTACAACACAAAACTTTTTTTTTAAACCCTCTTTAAAAAACTTTTTTTTTCATTGATAACAATGTTTTAATCTATAAATTAATTTTCTATTTTTAATGAATTAAAAAAATACTCTAACTATTTTCTAACAGTTAATTTCTCACCACATAAGTAGAATTTAACATGCAAAAGCACTTTAAAGCATGTACTTTGTCGTCTCTTTGACCAAAACTCAAATGGAATGATTAAATTAACTCTTTTTGCAAATTAAACCGAGGAAAGTGTGATGTTCAGCACATGTTGAAATGGTATAGTATTGTTGTGAAATTATTTGGAACATATCACATATTCCATAATAGCTGATTGCAAATCATATGTGTATGTGTGTGTGTGTGTGTGTATATATAATATATATAATATAGTACAATGCACAAATAATTGTAAGACTTCTATAATAATGAATTACTTGACTATCGGAGTTTGAAGTTAAATATATTTAGCTGGTAAGTCATAAAGACAGAAAGGTAAGTAAGTATTTAATTGAAAATTTTAGAATGCATTACTCATGGCAAACCAGCTGGTTGGCAAAGGCGGCTAGTGTGTGTATATGTGAGTGTGTGTGTGTTTATATATATATATAGCTGCCAGCTATAAAATATTAAGATTTTAAGATTTTTCAAAATTTGATAGGATTTTTTAAAATAAAAATACTATTAAAATTTTAAAAATTTTTGCTTATGTCGTATTAAAAATTTGTTTTGTATTCATTGCCATGTTTATTTACAGGCTGATGTATTCTCATATGGAATCATATTATGTGAAATAATTGCAAGAATTGAAGCAGATCCAGATATTTTGCCAAGAACCGAGGTAATGAAAATTTTAGTCATTGTTAAAAACTGGAATAAATTTGTACGAACATTTTAGTGCCTACATTATATAGACTCAATATAAATACTTTCCAGAATTTTCATCAGAGCTGTTTAGAACTAATTTTTTAAAATATTTATTATGCATTAACTTTTTTTGTATTGTATTTCCATACTTGCTACTATTTAAATACAGATAAATTCTTACTCTCTTTAAGTAAATTGCATTCTTTTCTTTTTGCATTAAGCTATTGTACAATTGGTTATTTTTTATGTGAATAATGAAAAATAAATGATAGTCATAAATTGTTATCTTTATTACTTACTGTTATTGATTGCCTTGGGGGGGAAAAAAGGAGAAAGCAATGGAATACTGGAATACTTTTTAAAATAATATTAAAAATGATTAATCAAAATATTAAATTTTTAGATTCAAATTTATTGTTGCCTTTGGAACTGTTATTTGTGCCCATGTTTGCTACTTAATATTTTTTAGGAGTCGCTGTCATTGGTGTTTTATGAACTATATGCTAAACCCTATTTATTAATATATTTCATAGACCGAAAAAGATTTTGGATTTGTTTCAAAGATATTTTGAAATGACTTTCATACAGTCTTTTTCTGTATGATAAATTATTTTTGATAAGTATTTTATTTCTATTTTGTTCTTTTATCAATCATTATTATATCTATGAACATATTAAGTAAAATCATAACTGTATACCATTCCTTGGTGATCTTCAAATATAGGTCTTCTGTGAAAAGGCACAAATCTCCATTAAAATGTTTTGGGGCAATTTTTATTTATTGTAGGAGATATTGTACATCAAATGATTTAATGACAATAAATTTCAATATGTTAAACAATTATATTCAAAAAAAATTTTGCATTTCATTTAGGGCATTAACAAGAGGCCTGGCAGAATTTTCTGATTACATTTTTCCCATTCTAGCATGTTGTAAACCTCCTATATCTAATCTATCTATGCTTAGATATCATATTCATAATCATGTAAACTCGCTATTAGTTATATCTATTCTTTTACAATCGATTATCATATTCTAGATTTTTTTAAAATTGTAAAAGTTGCTGCTTCTATAGATTGTAATATTTTAAAACCTTTTGAATACTAAATAATTTGAATTCAAGATATTTCATGATTTCTGTCAAGAAGATGTTTTCATGTATTTCATTGCGATATTTTATTTTTAAAAAAGAAATCACTTTTCATCTAAGATTATTAATTTTCATTTAAGTTCCTAGATAATGAACAATGCATTTCTATTTTTCAGCAGATAATTTTTGTGGAATTTTACTTAATGCTAGCTTTTTTCTGTTTACAATAATGTAACTATAAAAAGTTTTGCTGTAATTACTCTATAGTTGCTGATATTAAGACCTTTGTATTGCTTTTCAAATTTTATTAATGTTAAAATAATTATAACTGAATTTTGTATTGAATATCCTGTTTATGTTTCAGAATTTTGGAGTAGATTATGTTGCTTTTAGTGAGATGTGTGAAGATTGTCCACCACAATACCTGGAGCTTGCTTTTACTTGTTGTCGAGTAAGTTGATAATATCATAGTGTTCAAGGCTTCTATATACTTTTAGTTTTCTTGATAAGCATCCTCGGATTACAGCAGCTTGTAAAAAAATAATAAAATGTGCTACTTCTAATATGAAATTTTTCTTAGAAGACAACTTAAAAGTATTTAATTCAAGCATTGTATTATTTCATGCATTTTCAAATACTATAAAATGTATTCTGTTGGGAAAAAAAATTATGTTTAAAAACATATTTTTTCTTCGAAATCTTAATTAGTTCTTAATGCACAAAAATACATGAAATGCTAATTAAGATTTCCTAAAGTCATATAAATATTTTGGTTTATCTATTTTCATCGAGCTTTATTTTTTAATTTTTGGAATGGAAATTATTCCTTTTCAAATAAGCTTATGGCATAAATTAAGAATTTTCAAAACGGGTTTTAAAAGGCAAATAAATGATGTTTTGTACTCCAACTTGAGATTTCATTAGTTGCTTAAGTCGAGATGGGAAGTCAGAAACTGATATTAAGGCACTTACTGTACATTTTATCTTAAATAGTTAATCACAAGGGTGAAGTTTTGTTGTAATTATTGAAGATGAAAATAGAAAATCTTGGTTCAAATTTAATGTGTTGTATTGAATTTCTTTTATATTACTTTGTTATTCATTTGCCAAAATGCACTTAATTTGACAATTCATAATGTGTTACATTAAAGGCCTCTTTAATTTAAATTGTACAGTTTTAAGTTATACAGAAAAACAAACATTACTGAATTTATAAATATCAGATTAATTCGTACTTCCTGGGTTTTATTAAATGTTAACTATTTAAAAAAGTGAAAGTGGAATTTCTTAAAAAAAAATCGTGTTTTCATTTAATAACAATAATTTTTCTGGTAATTTTTGTACTGTTTAAATGAACTATTTGTTTTATGTTAAAATTAAAAATGTTCATCAATGCATATTAAATTTTAAGATTCATCCCTCCCATTTGTATTTTGAATAGCATATTTAATCTATTGAATTATTTTCCATAGATCAATCCAGACAGCCGCCCAAGTTTCAAAGAAATTGTTCACCAATTGGAAAAAATGCTGAATGTTATCAGTTCTATGTCTGGTGGATCCCAATTATTTTATCCTCCAGTTGTGTATACATCTTGTTGGGATGATGGGGATAATATTGACAGTGTGAGAGCTATATGTAAGTCTCAAATTAAATCAATAAATTTCCTTAAGGGTTTACTTTTAAAAATATGTGTAAAATAACTGAAATTTTAAATATTGGAACTCCACTATAGAAACATCTTGCCTTCATTTAGAAATTGAATAGTATTGTCTCATTAAATATATTAAAATTTTTGCTTTTTACAAAAATTTAAATATTTTATTAAAAGTGGTTTTTATTAAAAAAAGATTATCTTTGCATTAAAAAAGATACATCATTAAATTTTACTACAACTTAATATCAAATTTATTAATGCTGAAAAATGTGCCATTTTTGTAGCATGAAGTTGCTTTGTAGGAGATTTAGTATTTTGTAGTTAACATGCTGATTGGAATGCAATATATCATATTGTATAAATAATGGCCATTTCTGCTGTTCTAAAATTCTTAGCCTTGCAATTATTTTTTTAAATAAGTTAAAAAAAGCTGTTTATAATAACTTTTTCTACCTTATTTGAGATATATTGTGTCCTAATGAATTTTTTGTGCAAGTGAGAAGAATATTCCCAAAAAGGAAAAGATAAATTCTAAGGAAACTCCACTTTAAATTTTTAAAAGATTTTTTGTTGCAAAATATTGTTGTTAAAAAATTAACACTAAATTCAAAAGTACTATTGATAGACAGTAAGGAATTTTGATTTGATGTCCTTTTTACAGTAGGATTCACAAAACATTAAACTTGCATGACGTGCATTTATCTTCATGTTGGAAATTTTAGCTAAGTGAGATTTGAAATTGTAGTGTAAAACTAAGTTTCTAATAATCCTTTTTTTAATATATATATATATAATAATCTTAGAAAATATTAACACCTTTTTATATTAAAAAATTGTTGAAATCTGATTTTCTATGTATGTAATATGCCAATATTTATATATTTTTATACTATATCCCATACATAAGAATACATGCTTATAATTAAATTATAATTTATGTATTTTAAAAAATTATCAGAATTGTAATTGTACCAAAATATAAATAATCCTTCTTATTTTAATATGAATTATAATATTAACTATTAATATATTATTCAACTTAGATAAATAAATCAAAGTATATTATTCTCCTTCTATATGCAGTTTCAAAAAAAAAATCTAAGATAATTTCAAGTATTAACTTTGAATATTTTCTGTTTAAAATACACATAAATTAATTTGATACCATTAGAACTATGCTTTTTTATTCAAGTTGATTAAAAAAACGAAAATGCTTTTGATATGCTCATTTCTGTAATTTTTTCAGATACCTTCCACTTGAAATTCTAAATTTTCATATTCCTGAAATTTTGCAATTCTGATGACATTCAGTGAGAAATTTGTACTCTCTTTTGCAATAACGATTGTGAATTTTGCTTGAATGCTCTTGAAATTTGCAAATAACTGAGTTTTAATTTGATTGGCAGGTCTAACAGTTTGCAAGCTTTTTTGTAGAATTTAGTGAGACAAAAATTTATTATTTTTTATAAGCAACTTCCTATAGTTCTAGTATAGATAAAATTGTATTAGCATTCAAAAAAATAAAAAATAAAAAAATCATTGCACCCTTCCTTTTTTTTCTTCTTTTTGCTTGTATTGAATTATATTTTGTATGAAATAAAAAATGATATAAATGTTTCTTGCAGTTGCCCATGGCTGGAATAAACTGGGTTCACCTCCAAATAAAATTCCACAGATTAATAATACTCCAGTTAAAATGACAAATTCCAGTGTTCCCCAAACACCAGTAACACCAAAACACATAGGAGAAGCAATGTCTATATGTGATCCTCATTACAAGCCTAACAATAGCTCTCATAATCCTTTTGCTTCTTTGCCAAGGTTTTGGAAAGGAAAGAAGTTCCTAGAGCCATCTGTCAATGACATTGATTTAGCTCATTCCATGAATTTTGATTTGATGTCTCCTCCTAAACGCAATACTCCTGCACCTTCAGAAACTAAGAAAGAACAATCAGATTCATCTCCAAGCAAAAAGCTTGCAAGAAATCTTTCTAAATCCTTGCCATCATCTCCCGTCCTCCGCAGAAAGTCGTCAAAATTACAAACTCGTTATACTCACTTATACAATGGGGATATGCCAGATTCTCCAAGATCTGTCTCACCATGTCCATATTCTTCTCCAGCATCTATGTCTCCTTTTGATGATGATTCCTTTTCCGTCCAAGAGCAAATGAATGACTGCAAACTAGATGATGCTTGTAGCCAATTAAGCAAGAGTCGTCTGGAGACAGTCCCTAGCATTGCCTGCGAATCTCCTGCAGTGGTAAATTTCAGAACAAAGACTCCTTCTCTGTGTGCCAAATTGAGACGGTCATCTGGAGAATCTGGTTTCTTTAGTGTTGGGGATAGAAGTAGCAATTGTGATCTCTCTTTGGAGATATACCCTACACAAGAAGACCTACCATCTTGGACCACTGATAGTAGTGCAGAACTTCGCCTTAATGATTCACCTGATGACCTAGGACATGTTGGCAGTGTGGATGGCAGAAATAGCACATGTGATTTGTCCCTGGACAGTTACAATGTACCAGAAGATATGCCATCATGGGTCACAGATGGAAGTATAGAACTTAATGATACTGATGATAGTGGGCAACTTAATAGCGTGGGTGGAAGAAAACGGCCATCATCATGTTATTCTGATGATTCTTGCTGCTGTGGGAACCACTCACCTAGCGTCTGTGAAGTCGATTTGGAATTGAACAAAGAACAATTTAGAAAATCTAAGGACATTTTTTGCAGCTTGCCTGTCTGTCAAAAGCCAGACGTTCAAGGTTTGGCTATGTGCGATTGCACGTGCCATTTGTGCAGCACTGACACTTACTGTAGAAGTAATGTTTCCTGTGCTGTAGAAGAGCTGTCTAGTCATAATGAAACTGTACAGCCCAATTTAGAAATTGTAAAACTCAGTGATTCTTCCCTTGCTAGGCATCATACTAGCACCGTGTTATCCAAGACATGTGAAAAAGGAAAGAGAATTGCAAAATGCATGAGAACATCTTCTGATTAAGTTACAGGTATGTAAGATTGAGCTTATTTGTTCATTAATAGGAATTCGGTCTTTAAAATAAAAACTCCAATTGTTATCTTTTTCTATCATTCCATAAATTATTTTTCAATAATTCTGCACTCTGCAAACAAATTGTCTATAAAACTGCTTTTTGCAAAAAATATTTATCTTAGTATGCTTTTATAGAGGCAAGAATAGGAAACAATTCAAATTTTATTTCTATACATTTTGCAAATGTTGCACTTTTCTGGGGAGAGGGTCATGAATTTTGGCAAAGAGAGAATTAAATTCTTAATCAATGAATTTCCTTTTATGTAATAATTCTACTTTTATTATATCAAACACTTTTAGACTAAATTTATTTGTTCAATCATATTTATGTTTAATGTTGAGGCTATAAGGTTCAGCCTCCCTTTTCTCTTTTAAATGACTTGAAATTTATTTATTTATAGTTGACAATTTTTCCACAATTTCATTTTTCTTTCTAAAAATATTGATATTGGTGCTTTAGATTTAATTCCATATAACTATTACTTTAAAATGAATCTTAAAATTATATACTGAAGATATTTGCAGCAAACATTTTAACTTTCTCGGTTTCATTAATATAAATTGTCTTTGCTCGCATACTTAAAACATTTTGAAGGACATCTAATACAAAAGTGTAAAAATGTCTTTTCTTTACGCTCAAAAAAATTATTACATAATTAGATTATAGATTATTAATAAAAATCTGGAGGATCTTTCTTTAGTATTAAACATTTTGATATATATAATTTTGGTAAATACAGCGTATTTTTATATTTTATTCTTTTTCTTTCAGTGCTTCTGGAAACTTGCCAAATATGGATTGAAGCAACATAATTATGTAAAACCAAGCCCACGAAGGATAGCAAATCTTCTTATTGATTTTTTTAGTTAATTTCTTTTTCAGTTGTATACTGTGTGTGAATAATTTTTAAATACTTTTTCTACTGTCAAAGATAAAGAAAATGAATGCCAAAGATAAGTACCTTAAGTAGATGTATAATAATTTATTGGTAGTATAAAATTTTTGTAAAAATTTGTATATATGTTGTACAGAATATCTAAAATTGCTTCCCTTGTAGCATTTACATACCTTGATAGATTTCTCAAAGAAATAATAACTTTATGTACATGTTTTTGAAATGTTGTCATTGTTTTTTCAAACATTTTTATGAAAGAAAAATCAATCTGACTTTTTTGTTGAGTTGTAATTAAAATTGTTTCATTCCATATTTTTCTTTTTACAAATATTTTTCAATCACAAAAGGTTAATGTTCATTTTTCTGTAATGTATCCAAATTTCTATATGATAATATTAATAATACATGTATTAAATTATAAAATGGTTCAATATCTATTCTAGGCTCCCTTGAATTGGTAATTTATCTTTTATATTAAATTACCAGCTTGTATACTTGTATATGATGGCAGGGATCTGTAAAAACAGCTAAGAATTCTGTTGTGAATTTTTATATATATATATAATGTTATTAAGTTAAAGAAAAAGTTCCTAAATTGAGTTTGTCTAACATTTACATGAAATTTATTTATTGTTTTAATATTTCTTTTAAAAGTTATCCAAGTAAATTTGGACAATCTAAGTGCAAACATATCCATTATATAAAGTTTTAAAAATACATTTCTAATCATGTATTTTAATATTAAACCAATATTATCTTAATATATAAATTAATGGAATTTAGGAAATTTGTGCTTATCTTGCCTTTTTTCCAATCTTCTAAATTTTTGAAATTTTAAGTCATTTGTATAAAAATTATTTATCAAAGTCACCATGGTACTAATTATAGAAATATTAGGCATTAGATATAAATGATTAAAAGTTGTAATTCTTAAATTTTAAGTAGCAAATCATTGCTTAATTTTATAATTTTGCTGGTCATTTGGCTAATTATTTAAGCACTATACATTTTAATTAACATCAAATCCATTCTAAAAATGACAAAGATTTTAAATTAAGTACAAAATACAGTGAGCATGTGCTGTATTATGATTATAAAAGTAAATATTTCATTCATATTAATCCACATTAAAATAAGCTTATGGGCAAAAATATTTTTCTAAACACAAAATTTATCACATGCTTTGTTTTTGTAAGTGACAAATAAAATTACCATAAAAAAATTATACTTAAAAATATTTATTGAAATCTGAAATTTATATGTATATCATTTGTTTCATATTTGCACACGGATGTGTCATCATTATTATTATTTTGAAATTTTCTAATTTATTGTATAAATTGATCTACGTAATATCCAAGAAAGGTTATTTTATGAAAGCTTCAGTGTAAATATGCATATTTGAATTTAATAAATTAATTATTTTGACATTAATAAAAAAATTCATAAATGAGATTTAATTTATTTACCAGTTTGCATTGTGGATGTATTTTGGATTTTGAGTAATGCGGGGAAGTGTGAAACACTGTAATTTGAAATAGTTTCTTGAAGTTTTATACTTGTTAGTTTCTTCTCTTTATGTCATATTATTTCTATAAAAATGTATTATTAATGATATTTTAACATTTTCATCATAAATACTGGAAAATATATTTTCTCCATATTGTGTTTTCTATTTGCGTTTGATTTGTTTTGATACTGAATTTGTTTGATTCATTACTTTAAATTTGAATGATGACTAGTTTGAGGATTTTTTTTTAATGTAAAATGTACAGATTAATATTTGAATGTGATTCAACTAAAGTATTTTTTAAGGATTGAACTCATTGACTTCAGAGCTTGGAACATAGTTGAAATAAAACTTTATTTTATCAGGTTGTGAATTGAATTCTATTTTTGGATTACTTTTTCTTTCTTTTAGTTTTAAATACAGTGCACAGTTTATGTACATTACACACTAATTTTTTATTGCCAGAGGTGGGCTCTTAAACTTTGCAATTGATGAAGTATTGCTTCATAAAATATATTTTAAGAATTGTGCTAAAGATACTAATTTGGTTCGGAATTTCAGATGTTCTACATCTATTTTTTTTTAAAGCAGCATTTAAAAAAGATGGACTTTATGATAAACTAGTCTCAACAAACCCTTTTATGGCTTAATTCTGTGGTAATGGGGTGACTGACTGTAATTAAGACTTTTATCTTATTAAGAGGGAAGTTCATTGCCTGTGATAATAAATGTCCCTGTTTAAAATGATTTTATTTTGGTCATTGACTGACAACTGCAAATTCAACCTTTACTGACACTAGGCTCATGATTTGTCTAAAACTTGATTTAATGCATTTATTTTTCACCAGCGGGTGACCGAGCTCCGCTCGGAGAAAACAGGTATCGAAGCTAACTCGAAGATTTAAATTTTCAATTGTGATTTATCAAAACAATACATGCCATAAGAAAATTTGTGAAACCATTGGTGAAAAGATAACCGGTTAAAGTGCACCATTGTAAACTATTCTAAACAAAGTTAGAGTTTGGAAAGGGAACTATTCTATACAAAGGTAAAGATTGAAGTGTGTTGAAGTTCAATATTTTTGACAAATTTATTTAGAAAAACCAAACATATATACATACATAAGAAACATATTGTAAACCTGTAACAGCATAAACATAAAACTTTATTAGTTCGCCATATTGGCTATAGATGGCAGCACGTTACCGCTTGAAAATTTAAGTAGCCATTATGGTAGCGCTTCAAAACCGGCGCCAATCGATTCCTCGTGGCCAAAAACCCCAGACCCCCATGTTTACCGGAGTTTATTAATTATGGGGCGATTTTCGACTTGACAACCATTCCTCGTATTATAGTATTAGATTAAATAGAGATATTTAACTGAAATATAAAATTTAAAAAAAATCGTATGTGGATGTGTAATGTATAATACATACAGAGAGAAAGAAAATGAACTTTCTTTAGTAAATGAAAATCTTTGGACATGAATCTTTCATAACATTACTTGAACAAGATGAACTTTTAAGGATTTTTTTTTTTTTCCCAGCTAGGTCTGTCATAGAAGAAATCTTGTATTCAAATGTTCTATGGCAGTTTCATTTTCTTAAGATTTCAGTTTGGATCTATTTTGTAGATTTCGAAATAATAATTGGATCTCTGGATTCAAAGTTTTTTTGTAAGTTTTTGAAGAATTTCGTCACACATTATGTATGCTGAAGTGTATTATTCAGATGTAGCAAATGACAAACCAAATAAAACTTGGATTTATTGATTGGGAAATTCTAATAATAACAAGCATTGTACTGAATTAAAGTACTTCCAAAACTAAAGTATGCATGATTTGAGCCTGCTACACCTTACGAATAATAGTTTACATATAGGTTCTGATCTTGTACTTTTTTGATCATCTAATCATGAAACAACCTTCAAAACTTTTTAATTTATTGGAAAAACGGCAATTTGCTTTGTTTCAGAACTATAAATGACAACCCATGGGATTACTAACCACCGTATATGCAGTTCTACTGGTCCGTACTTTATACTCTCTATACTGCGCCTCTATGTATGTGTTAAAAAAAAAAAAGGGAAACACATGCTTCAAAAACATTTTTGTTTTCAATCCAGAGGAAATTCCAACCTCTAATTAATTAATTACTTCACTAAAGAATCGGTAAAAAACACTAAGTGCCCGTGTTTAGTGAAATGAATCCTACTAGAATCTGCCTGCATAAAATTTGCCATGAGAAAACATGGAGTTTCGAAGTTCATTAGTAGCGATTTTAAAATATTAAATTTGTTTTAAAAATTGAACATTAACAGGAAAAGACTCATGGCCAACTGACTGTGTGCAAATGGACTTTATACACTTAAGACAATATAGGCTCTGCAAATACCAAAAGTTATCCACATCGAACCATTAAAAATTAACATTGCGACAGAGTTATAATTGGTGAATGGGAACAAAATGGCTATCTTTCAAAATATTAAAACTGTTTCAATCAAATTCAAATTTCTACTAGACGCAGATGTTTGGATAAAGTTTTGAATAGTCTTATAAGTATCGATTGTATCGGATTATATTTTTAAAACTTGGAAAATTACCAATCGATATTTCTTGATGGGATTTCGTCTGAATGTGATCAAATATCGAAAATTCCAGTTTCTTGCATTTATTAGGTTGGGGAATAAGTTCGTAGCGTTTTTATCAAAGAGAATAATTTAAAGAAAATCATTAGTAATAACAATCAAATAATCGTTTATGTATTCGTCGTTGCTATTTACTACCTCTTCCCATATCTCGACCAATTTGTCAATGCCATTCCTCCAAATATCGTCAGGTCTGGTATCGAAGTTGTTGAGCCAATTTTTGAGGTCCTTTACACTGTCGATGGTAACGCCCGTCACATGGTTCGACAGGGAGTGGAAAAGATGGTAAACGGATGATGGAAGGTCCGGAGAATACAGAAATGCTGAAGGACCTCCCATTCGAGCTCTTGTAGTGCAGCTTTGACGACTTGTGCAACATGGGGCCTGGCGTTGTCGTGAAGGAGTACGGTTTGGCCTTGTTGATGAGGTCTTTTCAGTCGCATGGCCTCTTTCACGCGGTATATCTGGGCTATGTATAACTCCTTGATGATCGTGACATTCATTTCGAGCATTTCCCAGTACACCATGCCCTCCCATTCCGAGGGGCGAGTCGTCGACGTCAAAATCGCCATTTTTGAATTTGGCAAACCATTTACGTGCTGTAGACTCGCCTATCATACCTTCCCCGTATACGTTGCAAATGGATTGTGCTGCTTAAGCAGGTTTTTGGTTTGTATGAAAAACGAAGAACAGCTGGTGTCGAAAATGTGGATTTTTATCTCCTGGATATTCCATTTCCAAGCCTTAAAAGTAATTAAAAATTAAATTACTCAAAAAGATTAGATGAAAAGAAGAAATCTGTAGAGAAGAACTCTATCGAATGAATACTATACACTTTTTCTAACAGCAAAAAATCATTGAAAAACAAAGATAATATAAAAACGCTACGAACTTATTCCCCAACCTAATATATCAAAGATTTCTAAAGACCGTATTCGTTAGAAACGTTATGAATTTGGGGAGCATTCCTCTTTACGTCTTTGGGGGATTATACGCCCATTGATTATGATTATTAATTAATAAATGTTTAATGACTAAGCATTAATTGAACGGATCTTCTCTTGTATGATTTAGTTAATAAATAACGTTTAGTTAATTTGTATTTAAAATATTTTCTACCGAATGTCAGCAATTATGTTTGAAAATCATGAGTAGAAGAACGAAAACAATGTTTGTGTTCGTGGGTCTTAATATGGTTCACATCAATTGAGAATATCAAAATAAGATTTTTCCTTAAAACTTTTGAAACATATTTTTGAGTTATAACAACTTTATATCAAACTTTTAAAGAATTGTGCTATTATTTTTAAAAAAATGTGAATATTATTGCTTCTTACTGAATATCTAATTCGTTCCCTTGAAACAAATTTTGTATTTATTATCCAATTATACAGTTCGTTTGTTACATTGCGAAACAACATTAAAGATTTCTTTTGTAGTGGATTACTTGCAATATACTTTTCTAATTTTGAATTGTTAATATATGGCTAAGAAATTTTCCTTCAAAACAGTTATAGAATTCGCAGAGAATTCGATAAATTATCAAATAGCCATATGTTATACAATGGCGAACATTTTCTATTACGCTTATCATAAAAATTAGCATTCCTTATTATTATTTTACTTCTGATAATATTATAGTATGCGCATATTGTAATTAGTAATATACCAACAAATTTTCAGATTAGGAATAAATAAGTTTTTTATCTGGACTAACAAATCTTAAGATGAAAATAATTTTATTCTTTGTATTAATGAAATATTAACTGTGTAGTTGTGACGAAACATTCGTCAAAATATTTCTACTTCTTACGTATTAATAAACAAAATTTTAAGATATGACAAAAGTTATGATATAACTTAAGACCAGGTGTTGTTGAGTTTGATATTAACAATAAAAAACAGTAAAGGTATATGAAATAATAACGTTTGGCAAGATATGAGTGAAAATTCAAATAAATATATTTTTAACTTTTAACTACAGATAAAACTATACACTTCTATCCAAAAAATAAAAAAAAATTAAAGCCCACTGAAGGATATCTGTATTCATCTGTAGGCGATCTCAACACATTATAAGGATTCTCATCTTCCAGCTTGAATCTCAAAAAATTAAAGCATTTATAATCAAGTATCATATAAAAATTAAATAATAGTAAAAGGAAAATAAGATGAAATCCAGTAAACAACTTATTAACAAAGATATTTCTAGAACATTAAAAACACTAACTTCCAGTCTTCAGGCTGCTCTTGTTTTCATTTTGGCCTTAACATTTTATCCAAATGATTCAATTCTGTGTTTCAAAATCTAAGTTAGTCCTTGACCTTCTCATATGGTTTTCTAGAAGATTGACCTGTTTACGGGTAGTGGCCATCACAAGAGCCCTGGGAGGAATTAAAACCTGTTCCACTTACGGTACTTTTAAAGATATTTGTTCAAATTTGTGTCTGAAAAATGAAACATCGTTTATATATATTAATTGATATACTAGGTGTTTCTCGGGAATAAAATCCTTTAATTTGAAATATTTTTTAAGTAAAAGCTAATTTTAAATAAAATATTACAATATACAAAATGCTTTAATAATCTAAACTTTATAATGTTTATTTTTGCTTAAAATGAGAATATCAGTGTGAACTAGATAACTTTTAAAAATCACTCATAGCTAATATTCTCCATTAATTATTATTATTTACTTTATTAACTACATGAATTTTGTTCGTAAGTCCTGAATTATGGGAAAAGTTGCTTGTGTTTGAGATATTTATTTTTTTATTATGAGAAATTTAAATTTAGCATGGTTTATCGCTAATGTAAGACCAATAATGACAAAACTTTAAAATAAATAGTGGTTAAGTCGTTCAAAGTTCGGAAGTAGTCAAAGAAAAACAAAATTAATTTTTGTTAATTTCTGATTAATTGAATATTTCATTGGTTTTTGGTCTTAAAAGGTGACGATATTCTTTTCCGTGTCTTATACAACAAATGTGTAAAATGTATTTCTATTCGGCCTAGTTGTTTAAGGAGTAGAATATACAACATGCATTGACTTTTTGCTTACATTAATATATATTTATAGCTCTGAAAAAATTCATTACTAAATAAAATCACTTTTTGTTTTCATAAATCTATTTGATTTATGTTATTCCTTAATATATATTAGATATTCGATTTTAAAATTCCAGATTATAATAAAAAAATGCATTTTATAACAATGTAAAAACAAAAAAATATTTTTGCTGAACTGAATGCACTGTTCTTATTTCCTCCCTAAATCTGCGTTAGGATTTCAGTTTTAAAATTTTAAAATCAGATGGTTTAAATCGAATTATTCATTTGTAAATTTTCTCAAAAGTACATTTCCACTAATAAAATACAATAATTACCATTTAAAACTCAACACACACATGTATACTCGACGCATATTCTGAATAAGCATTTATCTGTGAAAATAACGTTTTAACTCATAAATCGGTAAAGCCTAACATCTTATTTCCTAGTCGGGGCCTAGTGGCCTGGTGGAAAGGTCTCGGCTTCGGAACCGGAGGGTTGCAGGTTCGAGCACGATTCCACCGAAGATCCGTCGTGTGAGGGGTTCTCTTGCACGTTAAATTTGGCAGGCCAAACGTCCTCCCGCTGGTGTGGTGTGGAGAGGGGCGTGCCACTTCAGGTGTCGTCCTTGTCATCTGACCGTGGTTCAAAATTACGAGGGCCCTCTCAAAATTGCCCGCGTGTTGCTTTAAACGGGACGTTAATATAACTAAACTAAACTATTTCTTAGTCATATTCACTATGCAGTGGCATAGTGACCGTGGGATTTGCTAGAAAGTATTAATGTTTCGGGTACCGCATAGGCCAAATATCACTTCGTTTTATGCTATTTTTAAAGCTAAATATAGTGAGGTAGAAAAAAAATTAATGCCGCTTGCCAGGTTTTAATTACATTGGTATTAATTACATTTATATTATTACATTGATATTTAATTACATTTATATTTTAATGATTGATGAAAGGAAATCGCATCACTACGCCATTGCTTTTGGGGGGGGGGGTAAAATTGGATTTGTGTGCTGATTCAGATAAGTTGGACGTTGGATAGACTGCAGAACATATCCAGTTCTGCCTTTTTTTAAAAGTAAATAAACTATTTTGAGCAGATAAACCCGCACTAAAATTGTGCATCTAAATAATTTTTGCACCATGTAATAATTTACTTCAGTTAGTAATTTATTACATTGTATAAGTTGGTAAGCATAATTGAGCCCCCCCCCCCCCGATGGAAAATGACTCGACCCTGCTGCTACATCCACCAAAGATGGCCCAAACCAACCACCGTACTGGAAGCTTCTCGAACTCATAGTTTTTATTTACCAATTAACTTATATTCAGGCAGTTGGAAAGGTAGACTTTTTACTTTTTCGTGTTCGTTGTATAGAGAAATTACGGTAAATCGACAAAAAATTCGTACTCAAGATTTTGACGAATCTCCAAATTTTAGATCTCCCTGAGTTCAAAAAACACATTTTTAGAACATATCTGATAACTCAAAAGTGCTTTAAGCTTCACAGTTGAAATTTGATGCACGATCTTTACACCAAAATTGCATATTCCTATCAAATTTTGAGTAAGCAGAGGATGTACGGCTATTCGAATATAAGTTAATTCGATAATTTCATAACAAAGAAAGTTCTATAGGTAAAATTCGGTACACTGATTTAATATCTATAATAAAGACACCTATCAAGTTTTGAGCCAAATACAGTAAGAAATTGCCCATCTGTCTGTCTATAGGGTACTTTCAGAAACATGTAAAAGTGATTATACAAAAATCAATTTTAATATGAGATTGTATTGTATTTGATTTTGATTTGTTTGGGTTTTTATGGCGCAAGAGCCATGATGTTGATCATACTGTGCCAAACAATGGGTAAAATTATATTACTTTAAAAGAATCACTAAAGGGAATATGAGTTGAAGCTAAAATGTAATCAAGATTTAAATTAACGGATAAAACTTTATGGATTTTAAAAAAACAAAGAGTTGTACATAAGGTATCTTATCAAGCAGAGAATATAATGAAGAGTAAGACTTTTGAAAAAAGTGTAAGTGCTGGGCATTGGAATTTGAGCATTCTGACAAAGTATGCTGCACCTACACTTGACAATTACATCACGAACACAGTGGTTGTTTACCTAACAATAAATGAATATGGGTGAATCTAGTATGCCCAATTCGTAAACGTGTCACAACAGTATCTGCTTTTCTGTTCGCTAATGAGGGCGAAGTTGCACATAGGGTTTGATCATATGAATGTTGTTTATCTCCAGGTCCCATTGTCTCTGCCATTCAGAATAGAGAAGCATTTTAATGTGTTTCTTTATGTCGTTCAATGGGATATTGGTAGCAATTGAATTAGTCGCCGATTTGGCAGCTTTGTCTGCCTCTTAGTTGTCTAAAATTCCAACATGGGATGGTACCCAAAATAATAAAATATCATAATTACGAGAAGTTAATTTATCAAGAACATCTAAGACCTTTAAAACCAAGGGATGAGGATGAGGATTACATGATTTTAGAGACAAAACCCTCAGAGAGTTCGTATAGATGATAAAATTTTTTATCCAGACTATTAGAAATTTCTTCTGGAGCGCTTATTTTTGCAGTAAAAACTGAACAAGAAGGATGAAATTTAAAAGAAGAAATTGTATGAGGGAAAACGAGAGCAAAAGCAAGCAACTGATTTTGATCCGTCTGTAAAAACTGGAATAAAATTTTGATATTGGTGTTTATGTTCTAAGAAAATTTCTTGATAATTGATATCTGCTGTATCAGGCTTGTTAAAATTTTCAAATGGATTAAAATATTGTATTTCGGGTATTTTCCAAAGTGTAAAAGTATTTTTTGGCTGAGAAGCAACATGGACATCCCGTAGATTAAGATCTAAAAGAATGCAATGAATTCTTGTAAAAAAGACAGGAATGAATAACTTCCTTGCATCTTGCAAGCGAATTAAAAAGGGGTCGAAGTTTGAAATCATAAAATGGATGGTTCGTATTCGATTAGATTCGAAAATAATGATTCAATGACAAAATTTGACATCTTGATTCCAGAGCCGGTTCACAGGTTTCAATATATAAACTTATAACAAGGGATGTCTTGAAAGCTCCTGAACAATGTGGTGAATAGGGTACAATTTTTGTAAAATGCTTTTTCTTGCAGAGCCGTATATTGAGCTGCCATAATCCAGCTTGGAAAGAACAACGACCTTGTATACTTTAATCATAGAATTTCTGCCGGCTTCCCATGATGTTGTTAATAAGGCTTTTAATATATTTAAAGATTTTTCACACTTTTTACGTAAAAATTTTATATGAGAATAAAAGGTGAGCCTTGATCAAAGATAATGCCCAAAAATCGAATTTCATTTAACAAAGGTATTGGCTCATCGTTAAATTTCAGATCAGGATCAAAATGAAAGCTGTGTTTCCGACAGAAGTGGGCACCAGCCGTTTTCAATGTTGAGATGGTAAAACCATTAGTATTTGTCCATTGGGTAATATTGTTGATTGCAATCTGCAATTGTCTTTGTATAGAATTCATATGCGTTCCTGTACAGGAAATATACAGATTGTCAACATATAAAAATCTCTTCACAGAAATATGAAGTTGCTTTAAAATGTTATTTATTTTTAAAATAAACAGAGTGACGCTTAAAACGCTGACCTGAGGAACAATCTCCTCTTGTACAATAGAGTCTGAAAGTTCAGATTCCACTTTAAAACGAAATTTTCTTTAAAAAATTGCTGATGAAAACAGGAAGATTTCCTCTTAGCCCCAAATCATATAAATCTCTTACAGTTCCATATCTCCATGTTCGGTCGTATGTATTTTCAATGTCGAAAAAAATGGCAACTATGTGCTTCCTTTGTAAAAATGCTAAGTGAGTGTCGGATTCGAGAGCAAGAAGATTCTCAAGAGTGCTCCGTCCTCTTTGAAATCCACTCTGAGTCAGGTGAAGTAAGTTATTTGCCTCCAGATAAAAAATTAGCCTTCGATTTATCATTCTTTCTAACATTTTACAAAGACAACAGGTGAAAGCTATGGGTCGGTAATTTGATGGATTTGTTGGATCTTTGCCCGATTTTAATAAAGGAATTATTATAGCTTGTTACAAAAAAGTAGGAAAGTATTGTTCTTGCCAAATACGGTTTTAGAGATATAATAAGCTTTTTTTTTTCGACTCTGTTGTTAAGTTTTTGATCATAGAGCAACTAATGTTGTCAGGACCAGGAGAAGAATCGTGGACACTGGCAAGACATGATTGGAATTCTAAAAATGTAAAATCACTGTTGTAGGAGATAGTCTGAGCATTAAAATTTAGTTTTTGCTTTTCTGCATTATCTACTATTTTAAAAATGTTGGAGAATAGTTTTTGCTACTAGATGTATGAGCTAATGTTGATGCTATAGAATTTGCAATATCTTTTTTATATGATATGGTGTTTCCTTTATCAATTAAAATCCAAACAGTATTGGAATGAGAAGCACCGGAAGCTTTTTTACTGAGATGATGGCTAGATATTGTTGAAGCAATATCGGAAACGAATTTTTGCCTATAGCCTCTTCGATTTCGCAATTGAACTTTGCTGGATTTCGCTCTAAGTTTTTTTTTTTTTTTTTTAATGGATAAAGTTTTCAGTAGAGGTATACCGGTGAAAAATATTCCAGGCCCTTTTTTGTCTTTTATATGCTTGTTGACAATCAGTATCCCACCATGGCTTGTTTTGCTTCCTACAAATTCCAGATTTCTTTGGAATGGAGTTATTTGCTGCCTTAATTATTAGGTTAATAATATGTTTCAGAACTTCATCAATAGGGGAAGATTGATCTATTTCTGAATTGATATTAGCCAGAGATGGGAATTTTGGCCAATTTGCTGCATTTAATATTTATTTAGATGGTTTAAAAAGAACTAGCTGCGTTATGTCTGTATTAAGTTAAAATTAAAGGAAAATGGTCACTATTACAAAGATCATTGTCAACAGTTAAACTAATAAAGATGGAGAACAAATGCCAAGATCAGCAGAATGAAAAGTGTGTGTTGGTAAATATAAATGTGTATTTTTGTCAGAATTTAAAATGCAGAGATTATGATCTGCAAGAAACTGTTCAATTCGCTGACTACGAGGATTTGAATCGATACTTCCCCAAAAGGGACTATGTCCATTAAGATCGCCCAAAACAATGAAACGGGAGGGTAATTGGCAAATCAAGTTATTTATATCTGTTTGACTGATTTGTTGTTTAGGCTGCAATTAGAGGCTGCAGACAGTTCTTAAATTTTTCATCTGAATTCGCACTGCCACAGCTTGTAGATAAGTGTTCTTATTCAATTGCATTGATGGAATATCTGTGGTGACAAGAATTGCCACGCCCCCAGAAAATCGGTTTTGAGTTTTGTGCTTGGTGAAATTTTTGTGATACCATATGTTTTGCTAGTCTGTTTTAAGGTAAGTTTCTTGATGTGAAATGCAGGTGGGATGGTATTTGTTAATAAGGTCTCTGAATTCTGAAGATTTATTCATGTATCCTTGACAATTCCAAGAAACCAAAGTAGACATAAAGATTTTTTTAAAGTCAAAGAAGAACATCAACCTTTAGGTCTTTTAAAAAATTTGGTTTAAAATAAGCTGATGAAATATGAGTGGGATCAGAATCACTCTGTCCTCATCCATATCACTTATACTATCATCGGATGGATGAATTTTAAAGTTTCTTCGTTTTCTTCAATTTTATTTGTTTCTTTTGGTTTTGGTATCTTTTTTCCTTTTAGCATTTTTACCTTCATTTAAATATTTTTCCTTTTTGTCTTTTTAAGAGAGGAAGAGGAAGATTCTTCTCAAGATTTTTTTTGTCTCCAGAAGGGCAAGATAATCTGTTTTCTTTATAGTTACGGTATCAGGGTCTGCTGTTGAGCGAATTCCAGAAGTATTTGTTTCGCTGTTCATTAATGGCTGATTTTGTGAATTACATGATTCTGAAGTTGGAATGACTGAATTTATTGCTGAAGAGTATGAAAGGTTTGATTTCGGTGTTCTGTCGTTTATTAATTTACGCGCTTCTGTAAATGAAATGCCTTTTGTTATTTTGATGGTTTGAATTCCCTTTTCTTGCTGGTAGCGTGGGCAGGAACGAAAGTAAGATAGATGATCGCCTTCACAGTTATAACATCTTTGTGTGATGGAAGAATAATTTTTGCTATTATGATCCGGTAGGGAGCATCGAGCGCAAATTTCTTTGTCGCCCCTACAAGCTGTTAATGACCAAATTTTTGGCATTTAAAGCAATGCGTATGGTTTAACAGGCCAATTTATATAAACTATTTTTACAAATTTGTGGTGAACTAGAGTATTGAATGTAAGTATTAGGTATTTCGAAGGAAAGTTTTGATCGTGTTTTTTTTTAATTGGTATCCTGTGAACATCTATAACTTTTTGGTCTTTTAAATTGTCTAAAATGTCCTCTTCCAGATTTCTCTGAAATTCTCTTTCAAATATCAACTCTCTGGAATGGTTAAAGGAACGATGAACAACAACAGTAACATTGATCTCTACTATCTTTTTTAATTTAATGATATTTTCAGACTGTTGAAAGTTTTTTTTTTTTTAAATTTCAATAAGAAGGTTTCCGTTATTTAATTTTTTTATATTTTGAGCTTCTCCTACATGACCTAGTAGAGATTTGTGTATTAATTTAGGTGAAAAAATTTCAGAGAAGTAGGACTTTCAGCAATAACAATAAAGAATTTTTGAAAAAGCATTACTGCGGTGAATAACATTAAAAGCCATACGATATTGAGAAAAATTCGGGTCCGATGGCATCGCCCACCACGGAGCCCAACAAAGGATGGCAGGCACTGGCTCGAACTATCTCCAGCCTCGGCACTTGCCATAAAGTTAGACGAAACCTATACGCTGAGAGTCACTTCAACGGGCAGTGATCACTTTTAGCGCCAATTCCAAGAAGTGACCCCTTCGCTTGATCCCCTTGAGCAGTCCAGTCAAATGACTGGGATACCAGCCGATTGATACATCAGAGACCGAAATGTACCACTCGTCTGATGGGTCACCATGCACGGCAAACACGTGGGGTTTTTGACTGTCCATGAAAAGCAAGAAGCAAACAGAGCGGCGACCGCTTCTCATGGAGAGCTCCCTCGCTTACCGTTGAGGGATGGAAGGATGAAGGGGTATGGGGGAGTCGGAAATGAGAAAAGGGGGGAAGGGGGAGAAAAAGATTAAAAGATCCCTGGGTACCTCAGGATTGGAACATCCGTACCCACCTAAAGAAGGTGGGCCCCTGAGGGGATGGGATTGTATAACTACAAGTGCAGTTTTATGACAAATTTTATTTCAATCGTTTGAAGAAAAGTGTCTAAAACACCGGTTTTGGGATATTATTAACCATATACCAGTGATTAATTGCCAAAAAACTTGCCAAGGATGACACGAAAGATTCAGTAAAATACTAAATTCATGCAAAAAATTAATATTTCGTAATTATTGTACGTCACTGCCATGTAAGGTGTTCTTAGGGATGATAACTTTATGAGAGAGAGTGAGAAAAAGTTTTGGGGAGACCTCTCCGGATGTTTCATAATGGTTTTCGCTCAAAATTTGATAGAACTTTACAAATTTGAAGATAATATACCAAATGCCATTTGTCTTGTTTTCGGAGTTAATGTTCACAGAAAGACAAACTAACGGACAAATAGAAAATCACAATGCCAAAATTGTGTTTTCCTGTGCGAACTCCGGAAAATCTGTAATGTGAACATTAGCAACATTTCGAAATTGAATATTCCGGACATTATAATTTTTCTACTTTGTATATTACTACAAAGAAGTGAAAATTTCTTTTTTTTTTCTTCAAGAGAAAATTTTTTGTTTCTACAAGAGAAACAAAAAATTATTGCACAGTCAAAATTTTCAGTTCCGTGCCTACCGAGTAGACCATTTCGTGCCTAGTAGAAATATCATGGACCTAGTAGACATATCGTTTCTAATTTTGCATATATCATATTTTTCAAATTATATGGCCCTCTATAAACATTATTATGTTATCAACAAACTAAATATAAAAGTCTTTTTTACAATATGTGCAGAAGAAGGATTTTCAAACATAAAATGAAAAGGGTGTATTCATTTCAAGTAAATCTACACATTATATTCTGCGTGTATTTTTCCCCCATCATTTCTTGTCAGAATTGAAAAACTATTTTCGCACCAAATATCTCATAATAAAATTTTAGGGAATGCAGTTGAATCTTTTTTTATTACCTGACGTTATGCTTTTCTGCATTAATTCCCAATGCCACTTCAAAAAAAAAAAATTAACAATTCCAGTTGACAAATCCCTTTTGTTAAGGCTATTCAAATAAGATCCGTGTTCCATTATAAGAATATTTATTTATCTGCTGCATTATTTTTTCCGCCTTTATTTTAACACAAAGGAATACTTTTTAGAATATGACATGTGGCAAAAGTACTTAAAGCCTTTTATCATTCTTTCTTTCTTACCGAGTTAAAAGATTTTCTGAAATGTCCAAGGACGTAGATTTTCACATTTTCATTCATATTCTAAACCTTTCTCTTTGCTAAATAAGACTTGAAAAGGAACATTTGGAAGAAGATTGGCAACTTTATTCTTACATATTCTACATGTATATAAAAAATATATGTTGATAAAAAAAAACGATTTTAAATAAATTCGTCTTATTATCCAGTTTCTTAACCAAAAGATGGCCTTGAAAGAAAAAATTGGCGCAATTTATTTATTTAGAAATATTTATCTCTATTTTTATCCATTTAAATAGATGTAAAATCCTGCAATTACAAATCTCATTAAAATGCATTTATCATAAACAGATTGCAACGGAATAATAACAAAGAAAAAAAATGTCAGCATATGTCAGATTACAGAAAGAAAAATAAGTGATCAAAAAAGTTCTAATGCTATTAAATCTCTTGAAGAAGTTTTCATATAATGGCGAGATGCATATTAGGAACTACTACCTACCTTCCGTTAAAAAATTGCAGTGAAAAATAGACTGATGCCATGAAGAAAAATAAGTGCTAAGCCTGACTAAATGATTTTACTTATAAATCTTATAAGTAAAATGACTCAGAAATCAGGAGAAGATTTAAAATTAATAATTTGCTCGTAAGTGAAGATATAATGAAGTCTTTTTACTTTATCCTATACGAATGATACAAAGAGTAATTATTAATTATCAAAAAAATTCAAACTCGAGAATATGACTGACACCCGTTTTTCAGATACTCCTAAGTCTGAAAAACGTAGTTTGGAATTATGTTTCTTTGTATGGGAACATGATAATTAAAATATAATTTTAGCTAGAGGGATGAAATTTGATGTATGATCTTTTCACACAATTTGCATTGGGACAGCCAATTAAACTACTAATTCTGATGATTCTCATTCAGCTTTTGTTCCACCATCTTTGTACATGAAGATCAATTACACAATTAAAAAACCTTAAGGTATCTCTGCTCCGTTTCGAGTAGTGAGGAGGCTAAGAAGAAAATCTTTATAAATATCTGAGAAATAGCAGATTTTGCAGCCCTAGAGACAGAACATTATAAGATATCTCTTTTAATAAATTAACAAATTTCTTCCATACTTAAATAATTTAATTAATTT
Source organism: Argiope trifasciata (assembly GCA_026543055.1). Lineage (NCBI taxonomy): Eukaryota > Metazoa > Arthropoda > Arachnida > Araneae > Araneidae > Argiope > Argiope trifasciata. The sequence continues at coordinate 208,398 of JAPMOQ010025972.1, read as the reverse complement.
ATTGTAAAATTTTAAAAATTTCCAAACTCCAGTAAAAAATTCACACGACTATTAAATTGGCATCAATTTAAAGATATATTTTCTCAAATTTTCAAATGCAATAATATTTTTAGAACAAGAAGCTTAATAAAGCTGGAATTTAAGCTTAATCTGCGACAGATGAGTGATCGCTATGACTTGTCTATTAAAATTAATGTTCATTTCTTCAAAAATCATTACCTTACAAAAATAATTCTTACATATTAAAAATAAAGTTCTATTTCCATAAAACTTTTTTTAATACATTTCCTTTATTAGTAGAGAGAAAGATGACTCTTGATAGTAGAACATCCAAGTTTTTATACAATGTTATTTAAGTACTTTTTGAAATGGATTCTAAGATGACCACCGTTCGACGATTCCATCGCATTAAGGGGTGAAATAAAAAAACGATAAGTGCATTTCCGGAATGCACCTTTGGCTACAAGATATTCTTTAGTTCATTTTTTATCCCACGAGTATGTGCATGGTTTTTTTTTTTAAATTCCTGACAGTATTTTATTTTAACTCAAAATTACGTATTGACATGGGGAGCCAAAAGAGGTAAAAAAAACTTTTAGGAATGGTACGAAGAAAATTTTACATTATATCATTAAATATTATGACCAAGAAGCAGAAGACGGGAAATTAAAAATATTACTGAAAAAATGTAATAACATATAAAAAGAAAACTCTTAATACGAAAAAAAGATCATTATTGTTTTGTAAAAAAAGCAATTACAAAATTTTAAGAACAGAATTTTTTCCTTTATTCTTCATAATTTAATGTTTAGACCCGTTACATTAAATAAAAATTGCTCTGAAATATTTTTCTGTGACTTAGGACCTTTTTCCTTCTATGTTACTAATTATCTGTAACTTTTACGTTCCATAAAACCGCAAGTCTTCGTTGTTAAATGGAAACATCTCCTCCTTTCACCTTTACTCTCACCATTATTTTGTCGAATTAAACCCACCCTAACGTATGCGCAAAAGTACGATGAGTTTTACAATCAGTTGTCAAATTGTAGATGGTTAATGTTTCTAAATATTGCAATCGAAAATCTGACGTAATCAAATGGATCTAGAACTTGGTAAATGTTACTTGACAAAAAAGTAACATCATCCTAATATTTTAAAATTTATGGAGTTCGTTTTTATTACAAAAGAATGTATTTCGAAACAGATTAATAATATTTTCTTCTGAAAATTCCCTCGTACCCCTCTGAGCTGACTTGGGTGCTGCCTAGTCGAAAATCCGTCTATGACTGGAAATTTCTGGTTCTAATCACCCAAGAGAATATCAATGCTACAGCATCTCTACGTAATCTCCGATATCAATTTAATGAACTCGAAAATAGCAATATGTTTGAGGGGGAAAGAGGAATATTCTGAATATGGTCAGATAAGCGTTTTTGAAATCGTGGAATGCATTTAATAAACAGAAAGGCCAAAAATAAAACAAAAGGTTTTGGCTAGACTGTAAAAATATATACTAAGACAAGCACAACCAAACTTACCCGCAAACTATGGGATTTCAATTTAGACAAACAAATTTGAATTCCTTCCACCAACTTAAATGAGGACAACCTAATAGGTTATTTATTTAAAATTACAGAAATTACTATTTCCACAACAAATTTATTTTAACATGGTTGATATATGTTACGTAATCAGTTTACCTTACTTATATTCAAATTAGAGAAATTTGCATAGTCAATATTAATTGGAGTCATGATTCATCAAAATACATTAATTGCAGTTCAATCACTTCATCCCTTATTTTACAGAAAATGAAGAATGCTTCTTCATTTTGCTTCGCTGCAAATATAGCACTATAGATATTTGATAATTACGGTACAATGTACGATAATTTCGTACAAGATAATCTTCTTAAATTTAACCATTTGTTTGACAAGCTTTACAGTAATATTAGTCATGGATTTCCTCCCAAATACAGCTTCCAGTAATTTGGTACTGTGAAATCATCTGAAAAGTTATTTCCATTATAAATATATAAACAGAAAAATATGTGATTAGAATAATATATAAATACAATTTGATTACAGTTGTTAAATGGATGTTTCTGCAATATATCTCCAGTATTTTATTCAGTATATCAATCATGATTTTTTTAAGCACATTATCCTCAACGAATTTCAAAATAATGTCATTATTAGGAAAAGTTCTGGATCGTAAAGCAGAGATTGATCTTGAAATTAATTAAAAGAATAAAAGAAATTGATTAAAAGAAAATAATCCTTGCGTTGAACAAGTAAGATAGATGTCATGCGTTGTATTCTGGCTTGAGTATATGTATTTCGTTTTAAACAAAAATATGCAATTTTAAATTGATTTTCTATATGCTAGCAAATCCAACGCAGGATTTAATGACTAGAAGAGCATTTGTATAAACGACCGGTAAAGAAATAATAATAATAATAAAGATACGTTTGATATTTATACATTTAGAATAGTAATGGTTATTTTCACCATTAAAATCTCCATGATTAATAAATTAGATTTATTAACAGGTTTTGAGGTTTTTAATAATGTTAATTTTTATATGTGAGTTCGTTACATCAATCAGATGTATTAAACATCAATTTTGCCTTTTCTTTTCATCACATTTATATGCATGCCCTATCGCAATATTTGAATTAAAAGCAGCTCGAAATGCAGATTTTCTGTAACATTTTTTCATGTTTTGAAAGTTCTAGAACTACCTCTGTATAAATAATCTTCTTTAGTTTTCTTTTCTTGAACCAGTAACCGTACCCACATTTTAATGATAAAAGCACGGAGAACGATACATTTCTGAAACAATGCACGCAATCGTTATTTAGATCCAAATTTCAATAGAAGTAGCAATGCGTTTTGAAAAAAAAGTTTCCAGAAAAAATATCATGGGGAATTTGAACGCTTTATTGTTTATGAAACAATTTGAGAACAAATTAAATGATCGCTCAAATTTGCTTGTCCGAATTGGATCTATATCTCAACGGATTATTTTTAAATATTTTATACACCAAGATGTACTCATTAAATAAAAAGTTATTTTTAATGAGTTTTTTAAACAATATTTAAAATATTTTGAAACAAAATTTAACGCATATTTGCTCTATTACATTTGCTATTTCTTTACTTAATCAAGAACCAATGTATTGTCGTCTATCGATAATATGAAACATAATTCTGAGATGCTTGATTTTACATTAACGTTATATTGTGAGTTGCCTGTAAAAGTCATAAGAATATTTTATCTAAATTTAAAACTATCTAGTGTATACAAATTTTGAATTATACATCACATTTGAATTATACACATACATCACATTTGAATTATACATACATCACAGTACTACCGTAATACTTTTTTACAACTTACCCTACACCCGGGACAAGTTGCAACAGCTGTCAAGTTTTTAAAATATGTTTCTGATGTTCTGAATCAATAATATTGCTGAAGGGATTTTTTTTGTGACTGTTATGAAGGAATAGTTAAGATAGGGTATATTTATCCCACATGCATGTAGTATGAGTTCCTATGCTGCTCTCTGTCTCGTCAGCGATGACAGTAGTACTGCGACTAGACGAAGAAGCATTTTAAAATAGCATTAAAATATTTTTACAAATAAGCTTCAAAATTTATCACCATAAAACTTTAAAATTACAGTCCATTGAGTATTTTCTTATCTTCTCTAAAAAACGCAATGAGTTTTAGTTTCAGATAATAATTTTGCTAAGATCTGTTTCAAACAGAAATATTTTAATGGTAAAGAATGCCATTTGGGTCTTTTAATCAATGTTTATCTATACTTATAATAAAGCTCAACGTGTGTGTGTGTGTTGGCGCTCTACAGGCCAGACCGCTGGACCTACAGCTACCAAATTTGGTATATGCATACTTTGGGAGTTGGGAATGTGCACCTTGGAGCCTGTTTTTTCGAATTTTTTTATTAGAATTTGAATTAATCTAAAATCAAGCTAAATTTCGCCGTTTTTCCGCTAAAAATTCGGAAAATATTATTGCACAAAGATGTTTTTTACATCAAATTAAAGATTACAAAATTATCTTCCGGATAGTATCAGAGTTTTAACACATTTTTAACCTTATTTTTCAACAATATATTTCGAACAAAACAAGAAAATTGCACGAACACGTTACGAGTGAAAGAGGAAAAATTATCGTTTATCAGTATGTTGCCATCGGATTTAAAAAAAAAAAACTGAAATTAAAAAATAAATAATTATTGGAAATTAAACATATAAAAATGTAATTTTCTGCTCGTGTCCTGCATGAAATGAAATAAATATGAAATATGTTTTTCCTAAAAAGAAAATGTAAAATAAATTTTGTCTGACTTTTACAATATTATAAATTAAATAAATCAGCTTTATTTAAGACAAATATGGTTACATATATATATATATATATATTCAATTTCAGGTCCAAGTAAAGTTTTACAGCTAATTTGTAAAACTTTAATAATAGAAATGCATCTATAAAAAGAGACTGAAGGAAGTAAATAGCTACATAATATGCAAGATGAGTCTATAAGTGCTTTAAAAAATGAAGAATGTTTAACTTTTAAATAGAAAAAGATTAACTTCAATCAACTTTGTCTTTAAAATTGACTGATTTATAAATATTTGAAGATCACTATTCGATAAAATCGGGTAATTTTAAACCACTTCATTGACCATTAAGTACACCTCAATTAACGTCCAGGATTTCTCAAGACTGACTGGGCTAAGAATGAAAATGCTGCAGATGTTTTCCTGTTATTTATCTATTCTTATAATAAAGCTCAATGTGTGTGTGGTGTGTGTGTATGTTGGCGCTCTGCAAGCCAGACCGTTGGACCGTCGAATATTCGAAACATTTCTATTCAAAGCTGTATAAGTCGATCAATTTTGATAGCAGAAGATACAAACCTTCATTTATTTTTTTGATTGTTGAAGTATCAAGAATACTTCGCAGAGTATGATTCCTTATAACCAAAAGATGTACAAAATTTAAACTTAATAATTTTTTAATTATGCTTATAAACTAAACTAAAATAAAGTATTATTCGCATCATTTAAATCCTTTTGAAAGTGAAACGAAATCCTGAATTTTATGATGAATCTGAGTAATTTTTGTTAACTAATTCTTTAAATATTATATAAATTATTGTAATTATTCAATAGTACACACAATGATTCTCTTTTACTTATATTAAACAAATTCTTCGTTTCGGCAATAAAACGTTTTTATATCAATTTGCAGTTTAATAATTTCCTCTTCAATTTAGAGTTGATATTTTGCGAGATCTGACTAATAATTAGAGAGACATATAGTAAGTACATTACGGGCTTAGGACCTTTATAAATGCATGAGTGAATTATATGACTATCAAAATTTGAACTTTAAAATTTTTGTGATGATATAGTTATTAAAAGGCAAGTAATATAAAGTATAGAAAGTTACATAAAGTATTTAATTGACAATGACGTTACATAAAGTATTTAACTGACCATTTTAAAGAGTATTAAGAATGGCGAATCGGGGGTGGCCAAAGACGGCTAATATGCAATAATTAAAATGCAACTTTTGAAGTGAAATACTGATGTCTGTGCTTATGTTGGAATATGTAGAAATTATTACATATATTTTATTTGATGAATTATTAATAATGTCATATATGACTCCGATTGGTTATATCAGCGGTCACCAACCCTTCTTTACTCCCAACCCTCTTCAATTAATCTTTTTTACTTTCGAATACTTAAAAAAAATTCTACAATAAAAATCTGATTCTTTAACCAAGCATGTCCCATTTGTTGGTTCTCACGTACAATCTCCAGCTTCAAAAAAACTTTCTTATCAGAGAAGATGCCAAGAAGAATGGAACAATAGCTGAAATGGAGCAACTTTTTCCAAATTATACCCAAAATCTCTTTTAACGCAGCACTGTGAAATAGGAAAGGCATAATCTTTATAACTGTTCCCAGTCCATTGCCCTGATGCTTCAGGCAATTCCACATAAAAGAATTCTGATTACTGGGGTTGCAATTAAATGGGCAATTCATTTCATTATACCACTTAGAGCTTATCCACCACATTTTTTCACCTTAGCAAACCCATCCAGGATCTGGAACCAATTTAGCGGAACAACGAGATTGAAAACGAAACAAAAAATATCTAGACAAACCGAATGCTGTTCTTCCAGGACAACAAAGATTTGCTTTCTCTAGGTCTAGGTCCAGAAAATTTTGTTTCATCGATATTACTAACCTATCTTTTTCAAGCAAATTAAACTTTTCATCAAATTCAATAAATTCATCGGTCCTTGACAAATATATAGTGATATGTTTTGCATTATATAATAGCTTTTAAGCTGTTTTCCTATTTTTTAAATCCTTTTTTTATTAAATCTTTCTCCATATAATTCCATTCAATTGACTGGGAACACTAGGGGCTCCGAGTTCAGGGGTATAATGCGATGGGAAGAAAATAAAAGCCATTTAAATCTCATTCCTCCGAACTTAGCAAGATGAAAGACTAAGGAGAATAAGATCCTACATATTGAGATCAAAATAAAAACTATTTCGGAATTCCTAAGAATAACTTTGATGAAGTTCTTTGAAAAAAAATCTCAGACTCGCAACAGATAGTAACAATGAATAGTTAGTGTTTCAGGATATTTATAGGTGGAAGAAAAGACAAAGAGAAATACCAGTTGAAGTATTGATTTAACTGTATGTAAAAAGAAACAAAGTGATAGCAGTCTAATCTGGAATATTTAACTTTAAAATTTATGCCATTTAAGCTCTAACAACCAACCTCGATGAGCTAATTGGATCTTATATCCATAGAAACTAACTATGCATGGAGATGACAGGACACGTGACCTGGTTGCGTTTGTCAAAAGGAACAAAATTAAGGAACCAATTAAAAAGACCTTGGCATCAAACTAGACTGAAATAAACTCGAAATATTACATATATTTTCATTCATTTTAACCTAGATTAATAAGCAGCGAATATCAACTGTATTCTGAAAGCCGGATCCTTTGGAATGTGGACTTACGCCTTTATAATGCAAAAAACCGGGATTGATTTTTATTAAAGCATCTAACATTGAAATTGTAAGCAATAAAACTCTGTGCTATGACTTAAATCAATCGAATATTTTTTATCACATATACTCATTCCAAAATTTGTGTCTTTACTTTTAAATTATGTGAGGCAGCTTTGCTTGTGTTTTTGACAGTAGTAATAGTAATAAGCTGCGAAAAATCTTTTGGCCAACTAAAGCTTATATTTTCGTATCTCTTAACAAAAAATACTGCACATTAAATCTACAAAAATGTAACTTTCAGCCTGACACGTGATTAAATAAATATTAAGTGTTATATTTTCTAAAAATAATAAATGCAAGCAAAGGTTTCTATGATCATTTGCAATATCTATATCATTAATTCTATAAATCATCTTTATTTACGGTAAACATAAATGAATTTATACAGGACTAACTATTACCCGCGACTTCGTTCGCTGGCAAATTTGATGTATTTGTTTGAGAACTGACTGTCTGATCAGCAAGCAGCAATGGCTGTCTAAAATCGTCTGCGAGCAAATCGACAACGCCGCCCATCAGCGCGTGTGTGCCTCAGATGTCCTAGAGGATGTGGTTTAACGCCTATATACTTTCTTGCCACATGCTATTAACTTGTCCTGGCACAAAAGAATTCCCCGATCGCTGTTTTTGGTCTGTTAATGATTAGGCCATTGTGAAAGCCATATCTTCTGATAAAGCGTCCTTGTATTTTTTCCACAGTCGGATGGGATTTGATAGTCCGCAAAGGCTCTCTGAAATTGCAAACAGATCTTCTAGCTACTTTCATAGCCAGAGCATTATTACTTCTCTACGACAGATTAGATTTGCGTTTTCTGGGAATTTCGAAAAACTATCAAGTAATAACAAATGAAAAAAATCAAACCTAACCTAAAAACGATACATTTAAAAGTATAAGCATATACGAAAAATATACAACATAAATGCAATCTAATAATTTAATTAATTAAAAAAAATCGATACGTTTAAAAACATAAGCATACACGCAAAAATAAATATGCTTAACATAAATACATTTTAATAACAAAAACACACATCAAATCTAAAAACAATTTATTTATATAGTATACCCGAAGTTAAGCAAAACAAATTTGAATGTGTATACTGTATAAATTCAATTATGTTTACCTTAAATGAAGTTAATTTATTGAATTAATGATATAGATTTTGCAAACGATCATAGAAACCTTTGCTTTGCATTTTTATTTTTAAGAAAATATCACATTTAATATTTATTTTATTTTATCTAATCATGCGCTGAAAGTTACCTATTTTAGATTTAATTTACCATAATGGTTGATTTTTTTAAAAATTTGAACTTTTGTTAATATGATGGCATCACTTTAATAAAAGCTAATTTTTCCATTTGACATGCTCGTGTAGATTAAATTTTATTGTTTTGTCCGAAATATATTGGTGAAAAATATGGTTTAAATATTTTTTTAAAAATTCGTTAAAAATAGGAGCTTAGATTATATGTTAAAACACTGATACCATTAAAAAGCTAATTTTTTAAATTTTTAAATTGATGTAAAAATTCTGTTTGTGCTATAATATTTTCGGAAGTTATAGCAAAAAAAAAAAAAAAAAAAAACGCCAAAATGTCGTTTAATTTTTAATTTGTTAATCACGCATAACGTTGTTCATTTTCATTGTTTGACAGCTGTTATCGTCTTCTATACTTATAATAAAGCTCAATGTGTGTGCGTGTGTGTGTGTTGGCGGTCTACAGGCCAGACCGTTGGACCTACAGCTACCAAATTTGGTACATGCATACCTTGGAGGTCCGGAATGTGCACCTCGAAGCCCTTTTTTCGAATTTTTGATTAGAATTTGAATTAATTAAAATTTAAGTGAAATTTCGGCGTTTTTCCACTATAACTTCCGAAAATATTATTGCACTAACATGATTTTTATATCAATTTAAAGATTAAAAAATTAGCTTTCTAACGGTATCAGTGTTTTTAATTTATAACGTAAACTTCTATTTTTAACGAATTTTTAAAGAAATATTTTAACCATGTTTTTAGCACGTGACTGGATAAAATAAAAGAATGCCGGAAATTCGGATAAAAAAAAACTATCATCGCAAAATAAATCTAAAGAAATGCAACTTTCAGCACGTGACTGGATAAAATAAAAGAAATATAAAATGTGATATTTTCTAAAAAAATAAATGCAAAGCAAACGTTTCTATAATCGTTTGCAATATCTAAATAATTAATTCAATAAATCTTCTTTACAGTAAACCTGATTGAATTTAGACAGGATGTGCATTGAAATCCGGACTTAATGGCATATTTATGTAATCGTTTGCAATATCTGTATCATTAATTCAATACATTTTTTCCCTTTCTCGCTTTCTTTTAAAAAAAAAACATATTTCATATTTTGGCAACATCATCGAAAAAAACATTTTTAATATTTTGGAAGCATAACCGATAGTTAGAACTGATTGATTTATAAAATTAAAGAATATTATTAGGAAAGCTAATGAATATGTGATTGAATTGAAAATTTTAGAACGCATTACTCATGGCGAACCAGCTGGTCGCCAAAGGCGGCTAGTTATAAATAAAAGAAGAGAAAATCGAGGTATAGAACATTTAATTCTGCATAGGTGTTGAAGGTGTTAATTTAGAACCAATTTTTAAGCACTTTAATTGATATAATTCCATCATATTTTTTTTAAAAAAATGTAATGAAAGTGAATAAATGTTATATTTTTTAGCAAAGGAAAGATAGAATTTAGACCCCTTGAAATTAAGCATATTCTTAAACAAGTTATATCCTTTGAAGTAAATTTTATTGACCTCGTTTTAATACTTATTGTAGTGGAATTTTATTCAAATATTTTTACATTAAGGTCCGGTCATTCTTTTTGTGTGTGGGGAGGAGGGGGAGGGGGCTCTCCAAAAAGGGATTAAATTGGAATTAAATTTTTTTTCCCCTGAATTCGAAGAATTCTATTGTAGATCTCAGAAAGCAGCTGTAAACCTTATCAATAATTGAAATTGGAAAAGGCTAAAGCAAAAAGACAATAATTAGTATAAAAAGATGTCAAACAATAGAAAAATTAACGTTGTGTGTTTTAAATCTTGTGGAACAAACGAATAAAAAAGGAATTGCTACAGCTCATGAAATATCAAACTTGAGTTCAGATTTTATATGTTAATATAAGCTTGAAAATCAAAACCAATTTATTGAATTTATTGTTGATTAAAGATATAAAAGTGTAAATTTCAGCAAGTATCTGTATGACGCGAAAAACATTTGAAATATATTTTCTAAAAAGTAAACTGAGGAAAAGATTTCTATGACCTTTTACAATATCTATATTATTAATTAAATCAAACAGTTAAAAATAGTTTTATATATCTATTGGATAATCATTCAAATTTGCGCGTATAGTTTAATTTTAATCGGAGGGGGGGGGGCATGCATCTACTAAAAAATAGCCTAAATGAACTAAATATATTTTATGTAACTTGAATTAATAAATGCTCCATGAATTAAGAATTTTTAAATTTTACATAGGTACTTGAGAATACCCTTTGTAACCCTTTTACATTGCCCTTTGAATCATATTTAACAAAATTTTTTGAGACACCAATATTTTAACCTTTAGCACTCTCAGGTACCATTCAAGGCTGTGTATCCTTTTGTCGTTTTATTAAATTATTTTCTTGATTTTTGTCTGGTAAAAATACTAAAGAGTGGTAAAAATATGTATATTAATTTTCCCTGAAAATTCAACTTAACAAAATTCATATATATAAATTTTTCGGAGTCATAAACAAATCTCTTATTCGGGAAATATGCATTGAATTATTTTTCGGAGCGCTAAGGGTTGAATAAAAATCTTCGACCTCCAATCAACTAAATCATTCACTAAAACTGAATAATTTATGAAATTTGAATATAGCTCTTCTTTAAAAACTGGCGATTTTAGACCACTTCATAGACCGTTTCAAAGGAGATACGCCAATCTTTTACCAGGGTTTCGCTACAGTGATTGGCCCATGATTATGAAAATATTGATTTTTCTAATATTGATATATAAAAACTGACAGATTTCCTCTCAGAAGATAGAAAGATTATTTATTAAACTTGAGTTAAAAGTAGAAGTTTCAAGAGTATTTCGCAGAATATGAGCTCCTTAGGACAAAAGGACTATATAAAATTTAAACTTCATGATTTTTTCTTAATTGCATTTATTAACGAAAGTCAAATAAAATATTTTCATTTGCACTGTTTAAATGTTTTGAAAGTAAACTAAAAACTGAATTTTAAGATAAATCGGAGAAATTTTTGTAGAATAATCCTTTAAAATATTATATAAATTACGAAAATTATTTTGCATTGTATATAGAACTTCAATACTGATCGACTCTGTAATCATTTTTCATATTTAGAAAAAAATGGGCTTGGTGTTAGTAAAATTTATTATAAATGTTAACTGCAGTTGAACATTTCCACTCTAATTTAATGAACAAATTTTATGGGCTCTGGCAGAAATTAATAAGAGATAAATAATACAATGAACAGAACTGTTTAAGATCAACATATGACTGAATTATATAATTATCAAAAACTTTGATACCTCAATATTTTATAGAATGAGACTATTATGAGACCAAGTTACATAAAATATATAACTGAAAATTCTAGAGATCTTTTATCCTGGCTAACTGCTGGTCACCAAAGTTGGCTAGTTTCTTGATAAATATATGGCCTAGTGAATTCTTATAATATACATACACACATACATTTTTCCTCTTTTATGAGTATAGATAATAGCAATTTTCAAGAAAATTCATTCAGAAGCATGAGAATATTCAAATATTAGTAAATAAAACAGATATTCTTATATCTTACTTTTTTAAAAATGAATTTAATTCCGCTATTTATTTTTCTGATAAAAACAATCTTACTTTTTTATTAATAATAGAATTGTTTATCATTTATTACAAGATATATGAATAAGATAAGTGTATGTAAGAAAACTCGTAAAGGCAAGATCAAATACATACGCTTAGCACCCATGTTGATGCACACCAAGTTTTCTTGCCAAAGGCAAGAAAATCCCAGTAAATCTATAAACTAGGGGTAGGGAAATATTTATTGAGCGCAAGTTTCCCAATCCCAATATATTGACTATTAGAAGGAGAAATTTAATATCAAATAACCGGCATTTAAACAACATTCAAGGGCAATCTATTTCTCAATAAAAGAGAAACACGAATATTCTTTTCACGTCTGTTAATTATACCTGATTCTCAATCAGAAAAAACAACAACAAAGAACATGGAAGACGCTGTTTCTTAATGATATAAATCTCGCGTATTTGCAGAAACAAGAGATAAAAAGAACATAGTTTTAGTTTGTTGTTTGTTTGTTGAAAGTCTTAACAAAGCGAAAGCGTTTTTCCCGCCTCAGGGCAACGGAGGCAAAGCCAAACGACTTTTATTTCATTCCGGAGTTAGCAGCCTACTGACGAAAAAGAGTTGTGGAACTTAGTGAGAATAACAACACATTTCAGTATTTTATTTCAAGGTAATCGAGTTTGCAGAACCTTATTTCTATGGTAAAGATGATTTTCCATGCTCTTTGACATAAAACAGTTGCCAATCTAAAAGGCTTTTTTTCTTTTTTTTATTCACGTTATTGCTACACTTTTTTCGTGTTAAGGATTTCCAAGTCTTCGAGCGTTTTGCTCATAATTCTACCTGGATGCTGACTGGTCAACTGCTTGTCGTTTCTTACCGCTTAGCCTTACTACGAAACGTGAAACAATTTTCACAGAAAATGCGATATAATTTGTGCTTTTAAATTAATGATTCTTGTTTCGTTGATAGAATATCGAAACCAGCGAACATGTGATAATAAATATAAATCTTCAGAATATTTGTGTTTTTGATGTAATATTTAACAATGTAAGTTTTTTTCCTCAACTTTCTAATGAATCGTTATAAAGTGTAGTTAGAGAATATATCGTTTCTATTTTCGCTGTTAATTTTATTTTATTTTCAATCTGGATAAATACATTTCTAATGTGGAAAGGTAAAAAGATTTGAATTTCAGCTTTCATTTGTGCAATATGAAGCCTTGTTAATTGAAATTTATTTGTTGATTTGTAATCTTTCAAACTAAAAGAGGACCATCATGATAAACAAAATGTTTATTCCTTTTCTGCTATGTTTATGTTCATCTGCCATTTTTTGTGAAGATAACATAACTGCCTTTAAACCAGTTAAAGATGAAAACGGAAAAACTGATGTGCAAGTATATCGACAAAGGCTTGATAATCAGACTAAAGCGTTTGAAAATGGATTGAAAAAACTTATTAGAGGTGGAATCAAGAATTTATTGCCAAGGATAATGTCATACAATGATGATTCGATATCGTCGAATTGTTCCAGTGGTATGATGAAATACATTTCAGGTTTAAGCAGTGTAAAATTTTGGGCAATAAGAAGTAAGTTGATATTATTTTCTTTTATGTATGTTTTAGATTTATATTTTCATTTAAAATTGATGGTAATCTACTTTCGTATGAGGAGATCTACTCGAAAGAATTTCCAGGGGAAAGATTGATTAAATATTGTTGTTATTTTCCCAGAGATTCTTATATTGCAATTTATAGAACAGTGAATCTTATTACGGTAGAATTGTTAGATTTTTACATTCATATCATTATTTTTATTCTTAAAATTTATAATTCTTTTCATAAAATTATGATTAATGATTTAGATACTGATGCTAGATGAATAATAATTGCTTATGATCATATATAATGTATAATATGCCTGTCTCTGTATAATATACCTAGTATTGTATCAGTTCATCAAATATTCAGTTTAATGTTTGATTTGGTGAATAGTTATTAATAATTAAAAGTAGAACATATTTGAATAAAAATATTTATGAATAAGTTATCTTCTATAAAAATAATAAAATATTTATCGAAAAAAAATGGTTATTCTTTAACATCAAGTTGCAATAATTTTTAATACTCTCAAAATAAAATACAATGTAAATATGGTTTTTATTTGCTGTACTAAATAAAAATTTAAATAACAATGCAAGTTTAAAAAATAAAAATGGTGTTTAACAAAAATTAAAGCCAAGCGAAAAAGAATTTAAAGAATTTCAATATTTTTTTATTAAATTATTTTTTATAAATTGATTTATTTTATTTTGTTTACACACTGCCATCTATACTTATAATAAAGCTCAACGTGTGTGTGTGCTGGCGCTCTACAGGTCAGACCATTGGACCTACAGTACCAACTTTGGTACATGTATACTTTGGACGTCGAGAATGTGCACCTTGGAGCTCTTTTTTTCAAGTTTTTCATTAGAGATTGCATTAATTAAAAATTAAGCGAAATTTTGACATTTTTCTGATATAACTTTTGAAAATATGCACAAACATGATTTTTACATCAAATTAAGGATTTAAAAAATTAGCTTCCTAATGGTGTCAGTATTTTAACATATATCTTAAGCTTATATTTTTAGCGAGTTTTCAAAGAAATTTTGTAAACATATTTTTCAACAATATACTTCAGACGAAACAATAAAATTTTACAACAAACGAAAAATGATAAACGAACAAAGGGGAAAAAGCTTTAAATAAACTACTGCCATGATATTGACAGAAGTTCAAATTAAAAACTGAATTAACTATAACTGCAAATTAAATGGAAAAAATGAAACTTTCAACGAGTGATTGGATGAAATTAAATAAATATTAAATGTTATGTTTTCTAAAAATAAATAAATAAATGCAAGGCAAAGGTTTCTATGATAGTTTGCCATAAATATATATATCATTGATTCAATAAATCAGCTTTTTGTTATGGTGAACATGTTTGAATTTATACAGGATACGCATTCAAATTCGGGTCAAATGACTAATTTGTAAATCATAAGTAAGTGGCATACATATCATTTAGTACTGTTAACTTGGTTTAAATAATGACAATAATAATAATAGTTACATTTTATGTAACTTGAGTCAAAAAATGCATTGATAACTGTTAGATTTTTTCATACTTTGCTCTGTGAGTCATATTTAACAAAATAGTTTTACTAATATATTAAGCAAAGTCGTACATCAATCACTCTTCCAAATAAATCATTAAAATTGTCTGATTTATAAAGAAAGCAATATTATTGTTAAAAAATGCTCTTTTAGATTTTTTCGTCAGCCGCCTTAAAAAATATTCCACTTTCAGACCAATTAAAGTCCGGAATTACTTCAAGGTTGATAATAAAATGAATATGTGTTTGCGTACATGAATGAATGTGTGTGTGTGAATTAGTGCTCTACACACCAGACCATATGATCTAGAGATACCGCACTTGGTATGTACATAATTACTTTGAAGGATAAAAAAGTATACCTAGACGGATTTTTTTGAAACTTTAATTAATTAAAATTACCTTAACATTTGGAATTTTTCTGCGATAACTTCCGAAAATATTACGGCATAAAACTGTTTTTTAAATCCTCTTAAAAATGACTTTTTTTCATTGATACTAATGTTTTAACCTACAAATTCATTTTCTATTTTTAATGAATTTAAAAAAAAATATTTTAACTATATTTTCCAGCAATTAATTTCTCACAAAATGAAAGTAGAATTTAACCTGCAAGAGCAAGTTAAGTGTATCAATGATTGTTGTCACTTTGACAAAAACTCAAACTAAATAATTAAATTAACTCTTATTGCAAATTAAACCGATGTAAGAGTGATATTCAGCAAGTGTTTAAAAAGAAGCGTTATGTTGTGGAACAGATATAAAATGTTATATTTTCCAGATAATTTCATGACAGCTGAGTGCGAATCAGAGATAATATATTGTGCAGTGAACAAATAATCGTAAGGCTTCTATAATAATATGAGTTACGGGGCTATCGAAGTTTAAATATATTTGGCTGAGAAGTTATAAAGAGAGCAAGTTACATAAAAATTCAATTGAAAATTTTAGAAAGCATTACTCTTGGCGAACCAGCTGGTTGCTGAAGGCGGCTAGTAATAAATAAAAATAAAAATGAAAGTAAAGATTCCAATGCTGTACAACACGTCTGATAAACGTTTAAGAATCTAAATTTCATCGTATTGAGTTTCAAAAAAATGATCGGCATATCGGGTGCATTTTATTTATTCTACTACTAGCCGCCTTTGGCGACCAGCTGGTTCGTCATGAGTAAAGCGTTCTAAAATTTTCAATTAAATCACATATTCATTAGCCTTGAAATACTTCCGGGCATTGATTGACCTGAAATTAGTATTTTCTTTAAGATGATGGACGGAAAGTTCTAAAAGTACACCTTTTTCTAATAATCTTAAATTTTATAAATCAGTCAGTTTTAATCATCGGTTATGCTTCCAAAATATTAAAAAAAATTTCGATGATGTTGCCAAAATATTAAATATGTTTTTTTAAAGAAAGCGAGAAAGGGAAAAAAAAGTATTAAATTAATGATACAGATATTGCAAACGATTACATAAATCTGCCATTAAGTCGGGATTTCAATGCACATCCTGTCAAAATTCAATGAGGTTTACCGTAAATAAAGAAAATTTGTTGAATAAAATGATTTAGATATTGCAAACGATAATAGAAACGTTTGCTTTGCATTTATTTTTTTCGAAAATATCACATTTTATATTGATTTTATTTTATCCAGTCACGTGCTAAAAGTATCATTTCTTTAGATTTATTTTGCGATGATAATTTTTTTTTATTTGAACTTCCGGCATTCTTTTATTTTATCCAGTCACGTGCTAAAAACATGGTTAAAATATTTCTTTAAAAATTCGTTAAAAATAGAAGCTTACGTTATAAATTGATAAATCTGATACCTTTAGAAAGCTAATTTTTTTTATCTTTAAATGGATATAAAAATCATGTTTGTGCAAAAATATTTTCGGAAGTTATAGCGGAA
This sequence comes from Argiope trifasciata, assembly GCA_026543055.1. Taxonomy (NCBI): domain Eukaryota; kingdom Metazoa; phylum Arthropoda; class Arachnida; order Araneae; family Araneidae; genus Argiope; species Argiope trifasciata. The sequence continues at coordinate 191,296 of JAPMOQ010025972.1, read as the reverse complement.
AAGCGTCGAAATTTCGCTTAAATTTTAATTAATTCAAATTCTAATTAAAAATTCGAAAAAAGGGCTCCGAGGTGCACATTCCCGACCTCCAAGGTATACATGTACCAAATTTGGTAGCTGTAGGTCCAACGGTCTGACCTGTAGAGCGCCAACACACACACACACACACACACACACACACACACACGCACACACACATTGAGCTTTATTATAAGTATAGATAACAGTAATTTCATTTCGTCATTTCAACAATATTTGGTATAAAAAATAAAAATATATAAAATAAAAATTACGGAAATATATAATAACTAGATACCATTCAAAAATACCAATGTTCCGATTCAATGTTTTCTTGTAATTCTATTTAAAATTTCAAAATCGTTTAAGCAGAACTTAAGATAGATTAGATTGTAAATGCCTTCCTATCATCACAATCCATCTTTATATCATACATCTTGCATTAATTAATTAATCTATTAATTTGAAAATACGTGTTTTTTCCCTGTTACTTGTGTTTGTTTTTCTTTTAATTCAGTAACATTGTTCTGTTTATTAAATGGTTGGAAAGAATTCAAAACATTTATTTTCCATTATTAAATATAAAACTATGTTGGCATCATACGAAAAAAAAAAGATTTAGGGAATTAAAAGTATAAAATCTCCAGAAACTTGATGAGCCTGAAATATTTTCATGAAAATTGTTTCCTAGAAGTAGTTAAAATACGATGATTTCGCAATTTACGATTGAATTAAACAAAACTAAATTCCAAACAGGAATTCGTTTGACTTATTGTTAATAATTTTTGTACACAGTAATAATTTTTATTGGTCATTTAAAAAAAGTTATTTTTTAGAAATTGCTTATAAAAACACTTGGCTAATTTTGAATGTTTTTTCTATAATATTATCATTTGCAATAAATAAGAAAACTATGATTGATGTTTTTTAGAACTTTATTTAAAGTTTGAAAATAAATTTAGAAAATTTAAATGCATTTTTGATAATTTAAAAATTTTATGCGATAATTAACTTTTAAAAAACTTTCTTTCAACATTTTTTGGGGAGAGGAGGGGAAACATACTGTATTTCTGAACTTTGATGTTGAAATTCGACAAACGATGCAGCTGTAAACAGAATGAATAAAGTTCAGTATAATTTAATTATTTGAAACCTTTTAGCTTTTGTATAGTCCAGATAAATGTTTACTAATTTTTTTATATTTAAATTGTCGTATTGAGATGGTAGATATAATTTAATGAGGAAGCTTAGAGAATTTGTATTGCTAAGAATATTGGATGAAAAAATCTATATTCTTAGTTTCGGATTGGAGCAATAATAAAAGCTAACAGTTTCGTAAATAATTTCAGATATAAAATTTATTAAATATGAATACTTATAATCCCTTATAAATTCATATATTTAATATGGTATTTGCTAAGCATGTCTCTGAGAACCAGCATGACACATTAATATGCCTAAATTGCATTTCAGAGTTATTGGCATATGCTAGATGGCTATTAGGGCCAAAGATTTTCTGCATATAAATTAATATAATATATGCAGTATTTCTTATATGAAATATATTTCTTTAAAATAAGTACACAAAAGTAAAAAGGCAATTATTTTTTTAAAAAACGTTGTTACCACTGTTTAGAGCCAGTCCCTTTATCAAAATAATATAAAATTGGTAATCCGTTTGTCTGTTTATATGTTTGAACTTATTACAATTTATCATTCCTTGACGTATTCAAATGAAATTTTGATACACCGGTTCCTTACACCTAGAAGGATTTACTGAGATATTAAAAAATCTTTATAATCATCTAAAGGGGAGTAAAAGAGTTCATGTTTTTCCTACGTGTTTTCTTCCTTTCATGTTTTTTCTACGACTTTTAAGTAAGTCATTGTTATTTTTTTAATTAAAAAATAGTTTTTTACTAACATAAATTTCCTTTTTAAATGGCCATTTCTCTCATTTTAATCAATTTTATAAAATCAATTTAGGTGATTTTAAAATAATTTTTACCCTCTATGAAGTATTGCGCGTATTATCTGTTTAATTGAAAATATCTTTCCTGACTTTTTATCGATGTTGAAGATAAGTAATTTTCTCTAATAATTTTTATTTTTGTTTCTGTTACGCAATATTTTTTGTGGTTGAAATTCAGTTAAATTTACTATGTAACAGCTTCTGATACAGGTTTTAGAAAGCTGTCTTCTAAACTTGTTTCAATTGTTTTAACTGTGCGTTAAAATTTTGTTATATATTTTTATGATTTTAAAATTTTAATACTCGCAGTGAACACTCATAAGCTATTTTACAAACTTTTAGTACCAGAGTTCTAGGATTTTATTTAAAAATAAGTAAATAATTAATGAAAAACATTTTCAAAATATTTATTTTTTTATATGCTCATTGGTGATTCGAACACTAGCACTGCATATTACTCCCTCAAAACTATTTACTTACAGGTCATCTGAATGTTTTATTGCTGGAATTCTGTTTTACTTCTGTTTCTAATCATTACAGTGTTACGTTTTTTATTGGCTCTCTTTTTCTTATCGAATTCATTCTATTAATTCCGTCTTAATGGTCGAATCCTTAGATGGTTATTCCTCAAGCCACACTTTCAGTTGAAGACTGTTTTTCTAATGACATCTTATTTTCAAAAAGAAAAAGAATAAAATGTCGTTTCTGATAGTAAGTTTTATTACTCTTCAAGTTTTGAAAAAAAAATATCTTTCAAATGATTGAAAGTTATAATAAGATAGAATATTTAAAAAGTGCTTTACTTCAAATACTCACTTGAATTTTTAATTTTTGTTATTTTATTTGGATTCTTTCGAATTGTAATTAACTAAATTAAATGCATTTCATGAAATTCCGATAAATTTTGTTTTAAATATAGAGATTTAATAACTACAATGTCGATCATTGAGGTTTAAAACTAAAATGTTTCTAAATGTATCGGTTATTATAAATGCATCACTTTCATGTTCAGATATTTATGAAAGGCCTAATGATACTCTATTTAGCTATCTATGCATCGACAAATGTCTTTTAGACAATAATTGTCAATACTCTTAATTTTACTGAAATTTAAAATGCAAACGATACATATTATTTAAGCCTAAAATATTTTTAGAATTTAAATATGGCAAGATCTTTATCATTTCACAGCCTTATTTAACATCCACAGAAAAGAAAATTAAGGGAACTTCTAATCTTTTGTTTGAAATACTACTCATAGTGTGTTTATGTGATTTCATTATTTTTAATTTTCGATTTAGTTAATTATTCTGTTTGTATGTCTATTCTTTGTATACTTGTTCATATGTAAAAACGAAACTGGTGCAAGCAGGCACCTCGCTCGCTTTCCGTTAGCGGCAAAAAGTTTATCTCGTGCGCTCGTTTTTTATTTTTCAAATGTATTAAATATTTAAAAAAGAATTCGATGTTTACGTTGTTCGCTCTTTACTTAGCGGCATTTTTAAATATATTATGTTTTGCTTGTTCGCTCTAGTTAACGGCACTTTTAAATATATTATGCGTTATCTTGTTAGCGGCATTCTTCAATATTATATTCAGTATTTCCTTGTATATACTGTGATCGTCGTCCATGTTTTGTGTATATATATATATTTGTGTGTGTGTGTGAAAATAAACAAGAAAAAGTAAAGAAGAAGTTTTCTTTGGATTAAACACACTCACACACAGCTCTAACTATATACGTGTAAACATAGTGCTTTAGGCTAGATTCGTAAAACTTCATTTTATTTTTAAAATTTACTTTTAACTATACCAGCGGGTGACCAAGCTCCGCTCGGAGAAAACCGGTATCGAAGTTAACTCGAAGATTTAAATTTTCAATTGTGATTTATCAAAACAATACATGCCATAAGAAAATTTGTGAAACCATTGGTGAAAAAGATAACCGGTTAAAGTGCACCATTGTAAACTATTCTAAACAAAGTTAGAGTTTGGAAAGGGAACTATTCTATACAAAGGTAAAGTAAAGGTAAAGACTGAAGTGTGTTGAAGTTCAATATTCGACAATTTAAGTGCTGTCATCTATAGCCATTATGGCGAACTAATAAAGCTTGAAAATATCCTATCTGTAACTCCGAACTGCTCGACCGTAGCGCTTCAAAACCGGCGCCAATCGATTCCTCGTGGCCAAAAACCCCAGACCCCCAAGTTTACCGGAGTTTATTAATTCTGGGGCGATTTTCGACTTGGCAACCATTCCTCGTATTATAATATAGGATTGTAGCAATAAGTGTACCGAAGAAATGAGAAATCCAGTAGTTTAAACAAAGAAAAGCGTTGCTATAAGATACATGAAAATATATTTTTATAAAAATTAACATTAGAAGAAAAAAACGTAAAGAAATAAAATGGAAATATTTTTCATAAACAAGGCTTAGTTGTTGCTGTTTCCTTTTTTTATTTTAATAAATTTTTATGTAACAAACTTTAATGAATGAGCTTACGGACATTTTTAGTTTTATTTAATAAGGTTGCACACCAAACGTATTTGAGAAAAGTGCATCGTTGTGGGACGTTTTTCAGTTTTGCATTAATTTATTCTAAAAAAATATTTGATTTGCCGCTTATCATTGGTTTAGCTCGATTGTTTTAGTATCAATAATTCTTTTTATCAGTCTAACTTATTTCTGCTTGACAACAGATATAACGAGATAAAAAAAGGAGGAAGAATATAAGTATTTAATGTAACCAGAATTTAAAACACTGCATCTTCAAAATTATTATAAAGTAAATACTAGTTTTATAAAACAACAAAAAGCAAGAAAATAAAATTTGAGTTTGGGCTAATAACATTCACTGGTCGACAGTCTTGACTTCTGGAACCAGAATGATATCAGTCTGGATCGAGAAATCAAAACCGACGACTCGTGAATGCTAATACGCAAACTCATTTTTATTATTTGAATTTTAAAGTTACTTAAAAATGAGTTTCATAGAATGGTCTGCTTTAAAGCTATTGAAGAAGCATTCTAACATTTTGGTTAGTTTTTAATTAAAAATATTGGGTTGTTCGGAAAGTCATTTCGTATTTTTTTGTCAAAATGAAAAGAAATTTTCGTTTAATGAATAAATTATTTATTAAATTATAAAATTGCCATTCTGGTCTAATACCTTTTGCCATATTTTTGGTAGTAACATGATTACACGCTCATAAAAGTTTTGGTCTTTGCTGTAAAAAAAAACTGATCGAGGTGGTTTTTGGCCTCCTCATTTGAAGGAAAAATTTTGCAAATCAGTTCTGGTACTGATGTACTGTTAACACATCTTCTCCACACATATTGGCTAATTTATTTCTGGCTTGAACAGCATTTTTACCTTTTATAGCAAAAAAGAAAAAAATGACGAAAATGCTGTTTATTGCTCTCCATATTTAAAAGGGCACCATCCAAAAATTACTGCGAAGAATCAGCTGCACTTTTTCACACTCAAGCCTTGCTATATCAGCTCTTAAAACATAAAATGATTTTGCGGTTTAAGTATGAAATTGGGTGCGAAAAATGCAATTAAATCCTTTGTCAGGAAAAAACGAAATTACTTTCCGGACAACCTAACAGATAAAAAATTTGTACTGTGCTTACATAATTCAACTATATTGCAACTTTGGAAACTATATCAAACATTTTTTTCATCCTTTATGTCTAAATTTATAATTAATATGCAAGCCTTTGAATATTAACATGTTAAAAATATTATCACAGGGCGCCCTCGTTTCTTTTATTTACATTACACATATTTTAAGCACAAGTAAAAAAATTAAATATTTCTTCTGCATTCTGAGCTAACGAGAATCAAAATATAAATATACAGTCTCATACAGCTTTGTAACCCTGCTTTCCTGACACGATATCACTTTGCCTGAGGCCATACATATTAAATCTCATGTAAAAAATAAAATGGAAAGCGGTCTAAACCGCTCAATGAAGACGGCAATCAAGTGTCTCCTATCTGACACACGGAAATGGGAATCCCAATACTTTCAGTGAACCATTACTGATTACCTAGTAGTATTAGAAGGTTATTTAGCTGTCATTTAAAGCCAATATTTAATAATTTATTTAACTTTTTTTCCTGTGTCTTGTCAGAATGCATATTGATTTCAGCCTTTTTAACCTATTCGACCCTGATGATTTCAGTTACTACTTCCCCAATTCGAAACTTTAAAGCACGTCTGACGAGTGAACTGTTAAGAACCTAATCGCTTTGAGGAGGATGTTAGCCAACAGATTTGTTTGTAAATCGATCTTAGATTTGCCATAGATTTTTATGGAAATTTGTTCTGAAAATAAAAAAGGAATGACTTTAATTTTTTATTATGTTTATTTATGTGGAATAACAGTATACTATGCAAACATAGATTACCTTTTTCTCCCTCATTTGACTCCTCCCAAATACAGTCATGTAAAAAATAAAATGGAAAAAATAAAATGAAAAGTGTTTTAAAAGAATATGTCCATAAGGTGGAACGAAAAAATAAGTTTTTGAATTTATAATTATAAATATGAAATTATAATAAATCTGAAAAATATTGATTGTAAATTATAAATATGAAAAATATTGAAGTACGGCTTGATGTGTCGCAAGGACGTTAAAGTTTGATAAAATTGAAATTTTTGCTACATTTTGGAAAAAATTTTTAACGAAATAATCAGCTTCTGATTTTTAATTTGTAATAGCACGGAAAAGTTGCCTTTCGTTATGGATAAGATAAATAAAAATTATAAAAAATATTAGAGTATATCTCGAGGATCCACATGGACGTTACAATTTCATAAAAACACACTTTCGGAAACTTTTTAAGGATTTTTGTATGCTTTGATTTCGAAATAAAAAGCTTTCATTAAGCCTTGTATAATGAATAAAAATATAAAAATAGTTTTACTATGGCACTGGCATAACACTGCTATCGTCAGAGCGGTTGTTATTGAAGTAAGGGGAGATTTGTCTGCGTCCGGTAACGAAGACACAACTGGATTCAAATTAATAGCTTTGCAGAGTTCAGTTGAGTTGGCGTCTCCCTTCCTCTTATTGTGCTACAGATAAGCGTAAATGATTTGTTCGATTGTGCTTATGTGTTTTGCTGTAAGTGAAAGACAAGACAAATATAGGAGTGGTTTTTTTTTTTTTTTTTTAGAATTTTAGTAATTTTTTTGAAGATGAACACGCTACTGACGAATCTAGTGCTACGGTTATATTAGACATAACCTCAAAATTGCTTCAGGGGAGGATCTTTCTGTAAGTGAAATCTATGATATTTTATTTCCCATAATAGAACAAATATGATCAAGAGCTTCTATTCCCTTTGGTACTAACGAAAGGATTTTACAAATGATAAAAATTTACCATGCTAAAGACAGAAATTTATTAAAGTCGAGAGCAAAATAAAAATGTTAAAATAAATTTAATTTCAGCCTCACAGGATTTAAAGAAGAAACTAGACGTTTATTTAATATTACTGATTTGCATTTAAAAAAGTGACAGTTATGGAATAAGAGATTCTGTCAGGAAAATGGTTATAGGCAATAATGATATTGGTACCACAAGCGCTTTGAGGAAGAAGAAAACAAGAAAGCGTAAAGAACTACAGAAAATAGTTAAGTTTTCAATTAAGAATGGGTAAAAAATACTACTGCATCAGAAACAATTACTGGCAACAATGACAACGCTGACGAACAACTGTGTTCTTTACATAAAGAGGAAAGCAAACCAGATCCATCAAATAGACAAGAAGCGATAAACTATCAAGTGCCTATGAGGTTTAATATTAAGTTAAGTTATTATCGACTTTTCCTGGCTTCCTTGTTACATGCAAGCAATAGAAAGAACTGTGAAATTAGTGACCGAATCTGTTTAAAATGTTTGTAGTTCAATCGCAAGAAAAAAATTATTACCTGAAATTGATTTCATAACCACAAATGTCTCGGAATAGCTGGGGAAGAATCGCACCTCTAGCACTAAATTGAATTAAATACAAGTAATTTCCTTACACTTTCAAGTGTCTGAATTGAGATAGAGAGTTTGAGTGAGATTTTTGATTTTTTCTTCTTTAAGAGCTTGCTTGCCTTTGAAATTTGTGTAATATTCAGTTTTTAAAAATATTTTTTTTCTCTTCCAAAACCAGTCAAATTTTCAGCTTAGTGAGAAATGAAATGCATTCACGCATTAAATTAATAATTTACAAGTTAGATTTTAAAAAGGTAACGAGTAGGTGCAATTGCTTTAAACACATACTATGGAATTCGTGAAATCTATTTTTAATATTCAACAAATATGGCATGGATAATTTAAAAAAAAAGTGATTTCCACTTCAGCTCAATCTGAATGCTATATTGCTCTTATTAACTACATGAAATGTAACAGCTGGCCAAGATCGTTGGATAGAGATAAGATAGCCAAGAAAGCTAATTCTTCAATATTTTTTGCCTATCTTATAGGAGTTAAAATATTGAGAAGATACTGTTGATCCCTCCTGAGTGTTTATTGGTCAACATAGGGTCGTTGGTAATTTTTGAGTTCATTTTCATAAATTAGCATCCCTCGCTGATCAGAAAATGAAATACTATTAAAAAAGATTGAAAGAAGCTTTAATACAATAATTTATGCGTTTTTCTTAAACTTCGGTTTATTTTTATTACTTCAAGTTTTTTGGTCATTCTCTCCAAATTAGCAAATGACATTTTAATTTTATTTAGCTTAGTTTGCTAATGTTTTACCAAAATCATAGAAAATCGTTGAATTTTATATATTTTAGACCCAAATAAGATTTTACTATATTTCCAATTAATTGACCAAGTAATACATGGTACGATGATAACTAAGAACTAAAATTGCATATTGAAGTAACTTCATATAATTTCACAATGTCCATATGAACGAGTGATTGTGAATCCTAGAAAAGAATTTGAGGTCTGTATACAACTAATGTTAAAAAAAAAATAAGAAATCGTTTTAGAAAAAAGCAAGAATTAAAGAAAAACAATGTGTTTTTTTTTTTTTTTTTTTTTTTTTTTGCAAATTTAAACGACTTATTAGACCTAAAAACGGAAAATACCAATCCATTTTGTTACTCCTTTCTTCCTCTCTCTCTTTTATTTTTCACCAATTCAGAGGCAATGAAAAAAATGATTTTCTTAGTTTCGACCCACTTTAAAGCAAGGCTCTCTTAAACTTTTAGTTTTATTTTAGAAAACTAATCTATAAAGCTCACATAACTTATCATTTTACCCAATTAAAATAAGTATTTAGTTTTGTTTGTCTACCAAATAAACAATTTTATCTCGACAGGAAGGAAGTTAAACATATAGAGCTGGGATACTGATAGAGGGAGTGCAACCCTACTTTGGTGTGGGACAAGATAAAATCACTTGATCTTGGGACAGAATTTGGGTTCGCTATAACGGCATTCTCCGTTTTCCATTATATTTCAATGACAAATTTTTTCCAGCTTTTAACTGTTGGATTTTAAAGGTTATTTAAGCCATGGTTAACTATTGCTGTGCAACAGATGCAAAGAAAAAGCTTCTAAGGATAGCCCTGTATCATTTCATTGGTATTTACAATAAACATATTCTGCTTATATGTTTTAAGTCAATTTAAAATTTCGTAAAAATTCGATTATTCAGTGATTTCTCGGTTTTAACTGAATAATATTTCACAGTTTGGTTTAGTTATTGTGATGAATTTATTAAACATGCTATTAAGCTTCATTTAAACTGATGTAATTGCATTATATTTTGCTACTTGCTTTATTTTAATCTCGAATGTGTTGTAAGTACTTAGCTACAAACTTGGCGTGATTTTTTTTCACCAATACATGTGTTTACATAAACGTTATTGACCTATTAATAATTGTGAGATTATTTTAATTCAAATAAAGTTCCGTATTATTTCCTATATGTTGTTCCTTTTTTTACCATAAATATTCGAATACGATATTAAATCTAATCTAAATGTGGCAAAACAATATTTTTTGGAACGTTTACTTTATAGAACAATTTTCTTTAACACTTGTTTATCAAAAAAAGCATACAATAAAATAGCACTATTTAATTACAAATGTAAATTAATAATTAACATATTAGTAGTTTTTATCGTTTTTTTTTGTTGTTTTAGGGATTTTAATAAGCACTAATTTAGCTGTAAATATTCCATTTGTATAAAATGCTTAGTATTTATAATTTATATTGGAAATATGAATGAAAATGTAAAAAAAAAAAAAAAAATTATTAAGCTTTCTGAACGAAGAAGAAAGGCGAAAATTATGGTTGTCAAAATTGAGAAGATAAAATTTCGCTGTGACAAACAATAAATTTTCTGGGCTTTTAGTTTAGTTTAGTTTAGTTATATTAACGTCCCGTTTTAAAGCAACACGAGGGCTATTTTGGGACGGACCTCGTAATTTTGAACCATGGTCAGATGACGAGGACGACACCTGACCTGGCACCCCCCTCTCCACACCACACCACACCAGCGGGAGGACGTTTGGCCTGACAGATTTAACGTGCAAGAGACCCACTCACACGACCGTTCTTCGGTGGAATCGAGTCTCGAACCTGAGACCCTCCGGAAATTTTCTGGCCAGCTCTTAATTATTGTTAGAAATAATGTTCCTAATTTGAGTGTAAATAATATTTACAAATGAGGGATTTATTTTGGTTGGAATTTTTTCTTCAGTGAAGTCATATTAATTATAGTTTTTAAAAATCATTTGTTGGAATCTATTTTTTTTCAGGGTAGCTCTTAATTATTTTTTTAAATAATGTTCCTAATTTGAATGTAATTACTTGAGTCATTTATGTTTGTATCGTAAGTTATTATTTGTGAAGAATTTAAAACAAAATATTATTTTTCTTATGTTTTATTAATATTTTTATTATTTTTTTATGTTTATTAATAATGATTTAGTGTGATATTTTGTGGTTCTTTTAATTGAAAAAAAAATTTCGCAACTAAATCATAAACTTTATTTAGTCACAGAAAATTTGTTTACCGACCGGACCCAATGCCGGGAAGCAAAATGTTGCTCATTAGTTTTTGAGTTTGCCAAGATTTGCGATATGGCACCAAAAAAGGTGTTTTTACTGCTAGATTTTCCCTAAGTCACATGACTCGTGTTGGGTACACTTGCTTAGACTGAAAACAAGTAACTTTCTCCTTCCATTTAAATATCAGCTCTATGGTTAAACATACGAGAATCTCAACTTCCATGTTTAAAAAAAATTGTCATTTTTCTTTCTTATTTTAATTCCACACAAATATATTCATATAGGATTGTTTATCACTGCATTTCAAAAGATTTGTTGCACCAGGGACATACACAAAACAAAAAAAAAGTATTCATAGACGAATGAATGAGATTTTAATTACATGATGACATGATAGTAATTATTATATGTAAATGATTCGTCGAATGTTTTTCGTTGAAAGCTTATTTCTTAAAAATGATTATGTTTCTTTATAATTCGTAATCATTTCCTCGATTGTATCAAATTGAATGGCATGTATGTCGTTTGTTGAATTGTTTATTGCTATCTATTTTATTTTAATTTTCTCTTTCGTCAGAGCGTAACGAATACGTTTATTTACTTAATGGATTTTTTTTTGTAATGTTTAACTTCATTTTATTTGTGTCATTAACGGAACTTATTCGAGTTTAGATACTTCGTCAAATTAAAATATTTTTTATTCAATAAAAGAATGTAAATATTTTTTTTTATTTTGAATATCGTTTGCATTTTATTAAAGGAAAGTATAAAATTTCAGTGTGTTTATGAGGGAAGAGAGTAGCGAAAACATATTTTACGAAACGGGTGGTTTCATATTTGAACTTATTTCAAAATGTTTCACCTATTTAAATAAAAAATTAAATTTCATAAATAATTAGTACAAACTAATGAACAAAAATTACTTCATAATTTTTTCATAAGCGATAAGAAGGATAAGAAAGATAATAATTCCTTCATATTTAATTAAATGTCTATTCTTTATTAATTAAAAATACGATACTGGTTTTTTTAAAATGAGAAAAGTTTTGTTTTATCTTGATTTTTAGACTTTCTATTTTGAGGAAATTTTGTTCATATTTTAAACATCTTATTTATTTGTTTCTGATTAGCAATTTGCAATGTTTTATATTATTTTTAACAAACAAATATATTAATGAAAAATTAAGTTTCGGTTGCATTAAAAAATCTTTAGTTTAATATGTAATGTCTCGATAAATTCTGATATTTACAAATGAGGGATTTATAATTTACCTCCTCATATTCTTATAGTAGCTACACATAAAAATGCTATAACTTGATATAACAAAAAAAGATTAAATTGATGAATTTTACATTTCTCATCGAGGGCATTTCAGAGATGAGGAGGAGAATCTTTCGGCATGGTGGTTGATTTTCGCCACTAGAATGAAACAGAAATGGTAAGTATTTGCTACCTCTTTCCGATGATGTGATACGTTTCCAAAGGAAAAGAATGTACCGTCGCCGGTGATGGCCTTCAAAGCTTAATCCTAATTCATGCTAATGCTATTGTGGCGGTCATTCAAATTTAATCTGAATGCTTTTAATTAGCCAGGGCCTTGTGTCGTTATGCAATCGCATTCTGTGTATAGAAGACGTTGATTTGTTTGTTTTAAAACAGTACAGAAAACTAAATAATATGCTTGAGCTTTTCTTTGTTTTTCAGTGTTGGATGCCACTTCAAAACCTGCAGCTGGACTCTTTTCTGGTACCGTTGCCGATTTTGGGGATTATGACGAATGTTTGGAAGTGGAACTTCCCAAAAGGAATGGGGGGATCGAGTTCCGTGGGAAGTACTGCTCCATTGAAGCCAGACCACTCATGCCACCCACTCCTAGAAACTTCTCAATAGCCAAGAACACGCACGCAGAACCGCTGGATAACGTGAGATATCGTATATTATATTTCAGAAATTAAATAATTTGTAATCTTATTATTTTCTAATTGTAATAAAAAATTTATATTGTTTTTAATTTATTGTGAAATTATTACTGATGATATTAAATCATAATGATAAATTATATCTAACCACGATCAAACAATCTGTAATCATACAAGTAAGTCATTGGTTCATAAATCGATTAATTAATTACGGGTTTAAGGCCTTTATAACTGCATGAATGAACTGTATGGTTATCAGAATTTGAACCTTAAAAATATTTTGATGAAGTAGCTATTAAAAGTGAAGCTACATAAAGTATTTAATTGACAATGATGTCACATAAAGTATGTAATTGGCAATGACGTTACATAAAGTATTTAACTGATAATTTTAAACAGCAGTAAGGTTGGTAAACCAACTATTCGCCAAAAGTGGCTAGTAAAATAATAAAAAAAGCATGCATCAAAAAACCTTTTGAATAATATGCAATTTAACATATAAAACTTTGATTCAAAATAAATAGTCCAAAAGTTTTGCTTAAACTCATTCTGCGTGTAATTATTCCTATTTAGTTGTTGCTTTTTCTTTCAAAAGGCCCTTTAATCGTAGAATTTTTCATTTTTTTCTGAAGAATTTTATTTCTTTTTATCCAGTGATCCAGCTTAGTAAATTATTGATTACTTTCGAACAGATTGGGAAGGATCTGTGGATTGCAGGAGCAGCCTTCCACTATCTGAAGTTCCGATTCGGTGTATGTATCCCATCTACTTGCAGCCTGGAAGACATGCAGGGTATATTTAAAAGAAGTAAGTTATTTTACCAATTTATAAAATTATCACTTGTGATCAGTGGTGACTCGTGCTTTGTAGATACTATCTACTGTAACATTTACTAGGCTCGTAATGATGCATTTAGGTGTAAGTTAAATACTGAACTTTTTGATAATGAAGAATTTAAACGTTGTTAAACATTATTATCGAATATTTGACTTAACATAAAGCATTTTTAAACTATTGCGGGCTTTTAAATAATCTTAAACAAAATTTAACTATTGAATCAATTGTGTTAGTTACGTTTCTCGTTGTCATTATTATCAGTTATAAAAGTAGCTGTTGCACAGCAAGAAAAGTACGAAAACGTATGATTAAAATACATAAACATGAAGGGATGTTATTTTATAATTTATTTACAAAAAAATGCAATATTAAGTTTTGATGCAGTTCTAAGTAATTTTAATAATTATTGATAAAATTATAAATAATTTTATCAATAATTTTCTCTTTTTTTATTTATTACAATTATCAAGGCTTCTTTCCGCAGCAGTAAAACATATAAAGCTTGCTTCTAATTGAAGGTAATTGTGAGTGGGTTAAAAATTTCCATATGGTTTCCTTATTGCTGAAGTGAAGATTGATATGCTAAATCTATAGTTTGAAAGAATGACAATTCAAATGTCAAGTTGGAAGGATGGGGACGGCAATATGCACGGGAGGCTTGATTTTTCAAAGTAAAAAGAGAGTGAGAGCATGTGCATGAAGGAGTCATTGCTTATTTGGAAGACAGAAGACTTTAAAACCATTCCACCAGCATGCTGAAAATCCTTATAAATATATTCATACGAATACCTTATTTATTATCCAATGAATGCTTGATAACTCAAAAAATGTGTTAGTCTCAAACCTTTTTTAAAAGAAAGATTGAAAAATTAAATATGAATATTTTATAATTTTTTAAATTGTATCATTTTTTCTGTTTTTGCTTATGACATTTGACCTAGACAAACCCGCTGATGAAGTCACCAATTTTACGCCGAGTTTTGGAGTCTCTTGTTTCAGTAGCGCCATCTCAGGCCAATAGTATGTTTTAGCTTCTCAAGAGTCACAGCCGTTTTCCCGAGCAGATTTCATTCATACATTTCATCTACTCATCCAAGAATCTTAATTTAGACTTGAATTAGAAAACAATCACCCTTGATTCAGTATCTCCAATTTTAATCGATTTTTTTAACTACAAAAATAATTAATCCGAATGATGACACGCAGTTATGTTTTTCTATAAAACTGAATTATTTTTAAGGCATTTTCTTTCGGGTGTAATACTCACTATGGCTTGGAACCAAAGTGATTATTAAATCTGAATTTATAGATATACGCTACATACAGTTGCAATGTTTCAGCAGATAAAGATAATGCAAATATGAACCGAGCAGTGAAAAATTAAAAATTAAAGTTTCCTCTCGACTGATTCCTCCTCTCAAAGAACTTCAAATTAAGGGCAAACAATTATTGAGAAATAAATACAGCAATTAGCATTGTAGGAACTAAATAGACAAGATAATTTTTCATTTCACTGTTTATTGATAAAAATCAATATCTTTCAACTAAAGTACAAATAAGCTTCTCTTGTGTGGTTCAACATGTAACATATTATCAAGGAAAGTAAAGACAACCAAAAGAGTGCAAGTACAACTTAGGCTATAACTTTCAACAGGTGTTTCTCTTTGAAAGAAAAGGTATTTTGTCTTTAATACTTAAATAGTGGTGTAGTTTCAAAATCGCACTGTTGCTCTGAATATGCCTGTTACAAAATGCTGTATAAAAATTTATCTTATATACATTGTTTTAAAACTAATGATAGACTTTAAACAACTTCTCTGAATAGTTCTTAATGTCTGCATTTGCAGTTTCAGATGTCATTGAAATGGACATTCAGGTACCACAGTGTTATGTTAAAGAACAATCTATGTTTACAACAATCCATTTTGTTGTGATGTAAGTACAAATTTTTCTAAATTTTTTCTTTGTTCTGTTTAGGTGCTTAGAAATTCAACATCTAGTACTTCAATTCTGCAACTGCATGTTTTTCAAATTCAGTAATAGCAAACAGGCGAATTGTCAATTATATGTAATAATATAATGTAATTTATTACTATAATTATAAAAAGTAATAGCATTTCGCCTCAGAAATCCTTGACTGAAGCTTCAAATCCATTAAATCAATACCCGCGTAAATTTATGGGAATACTGTGGGAATATTAACCTTCGCTTTTACATAGATGTCCACCATCTTTGCTACAATATTTTCAGTACATTGCTTTGTATTCAAAATATTGAAAAACATTGTGAAAATACCGCACATTATATCTTTATACTAATAGGACTATCTTGATCATCATTTTGCAATTCTGCTATATAATTATAATTATCATTAATTTTCTAGATACTTTCGTTAATATTTCCACTTCCACTACTACTGAGTACAATATTTGTAAGTGATATATTTAATTTTTAAAGTCTCTTTATTCACTCAAAGACTTTGGCTGCTGTAGAATGCAATTAATCTAAAAAGCATGATCATAAATCATGAGAATAAATCTTAATGGCAACATAAACGGATGATTTATGCTCAAGAGATGCACACCATATGCTCAGCACCAATTTAATTTTCGAGCTAATTTCTTTATTATTTGTTTGGTTTTGCTCTACTTGAGCGTAATAAAACGATGAATTTGATATTACAAGGCATGCGCAGGCATTTTTGATCATATCGGCTTGATAGTATGTGACCAATCTGTTCATAATGTGAAAGAAATCTGTTAGAATTTTTAAAAATATATATAGGTCTTGCGATTTTTTTGGGATTTTACAGCCTTTTGTATCGATATAAGTTTAACGATATTTTCAAAGTAATTTAATTTACGCTTTCATTGAAATTACAAGGATCGTGCTTTCGATATCATTCAAATGGAATGAGAATTCTTTAATTATTCAAACAAACAAAAATTCAAATTATCCTATTGTGATAATATACCAAGCTAATTATTCTTTGCAAATTTTGCATTTTTTCTGCATTGCAATTCACGAATGAAATGTTGTTTTGTAATCAAAACTTATCGGATTTTATAATAAGTATTTAAATAAGATTAAAAAGTTTGTTGCGTTTAACATTATGTAAAAAAAACGTCTATTTTTTAATTTCAATTTTGAATTTTTTTATAGACGAAATACTGAAACTATGCCAACATTTTCTTGAATCAAATGTTTTGTTATTTCAGCTTGCCAAATTTGCTACTTAAAATTATTTTTAAGGAAGTTAAAATCAATATAAACTATTTTGTTTTCAAAATTTAGGAGGAAAAAATTGTGATCCTTTCAATTGCATTGTCTTTAGTTTTTTGACTAGGCTTAATCAACCCCCTCAAAATGAGCGCATTACTAAGATATTTTTAAAGTTTTTTGAAATTGAAAATTTTTTATATTTATTAGATTCTTAACATCTGAATATTTAACATTTGTTGTGATGAAGTAAAAAATGTCTTCTATTGGAATTAATGATACATGGTTTCAGTACGGCGATTAAAATGTATTGTGTTTACTGAATTACCACTCTAATGATGTTAACTTCAAAAACTATTGAGACATTTAATATTTATTCTACAGCATTATATTTAGTTAATTAAAACACTGAACTAAAAAATTCGAATTAATTTTCTTTATATAGATTGATTTTGAGTTTGCTTTTCCTCGTTTGCATAATTGGTTCCGTCGTAGATTACCAATCTGCAAAAGCATCCAACGAAAATTTAAGTAAGTATTTTCCATTTTTTTACACAATTAACAGACTGTTGTAAATTTAGAAAAATTCATTTCAAAAAAATTACAAATCAAATTCCTTTGTGTAATAGAAAGGAAGAACCCCGTGTGGTGACCGGGGTGCCCCAATGGTGACCATGTGGTAACTAAGGGGTAAGAATAGTCACAATGTATCCCAATGCATGTCATAAGAGGAGACTAAAATGGGGTTGGGCGTAAGGCTAACTCCCCTACCCCGTAAAAACTCTACTACTGTATTACCAAATCTAAAGAAGAAAATACCCGGCTGCCTAAAGGAAATAACTGGCGGGGCAGCCTGGAATTCGATTCTGCGGAAGGCCATGGCCCATCCTGGGCTGAAGTGCCACTGAAGAAGAAGAATAGAAAGGGGGAGCTTTTCCAACGATTACAGTAGTGTCTAGTTTCTATTTTATGATTTATATGAAAAAAAACTTTTACACATTCACCATTTTATTACGCTAATATTTATACGTCGGCGTTAAAATTCATTTATAACTACTGTAATCGTTAACTATGACGCTAATATTAGATTATATGTCATCTTTCGGGGATGGATTTTTTTGGAAGAATATGAGAAAGTGATAACGATATCATGACCTTTAAAATATCCACATCTGATAAATTAATAAATGATTAATTTCTGGATTAGTAATAAAATAAATTTGAAAAAATTCTTCTATTTTTTCTTTACCAAAGATCCCAATGAAAAATTTTGAAATTATTATTTCATACGCTATAAATTAAAAAATAGAAAACATTCGTTGAATTTAAATCGATTTATAATTTACGAATTAACAATTAGTATGTTATTATACGGATTAGCAATTAGTATGTCAATTGGCTATTCAATACATTTTAAAATTAAATTGACTGTACAAATTTTATCATATAAATAATATTATTTTACCTCTTCTATCAGTCTTATTTTATATATCGTTAAAAATTGAAGCTTACGCTATAAATTAAAAAAACTGATACCGTTAGAAAGCTAATTTTTATCTTTAAATTGATATAAAAATTATGTTTGTGCAATAATATTTTTGGAAGTTATAGCGGAAAAACGTCGAAATTTCGCTTAAATTTTAATTAATTCAAATTCTAATTAAAAATTCGAAAAAAAAGGGCTCCGAGGTGCACATTCCCGACCTCCAAGGTATACATGTACCAAATTTGGTAGCTGAAGGTCCAACGGTCTAACCTTTAGAGCGCCAACACACACACACACATACACACACACACACACACGTACACACACACACACACACACACGTACACACACACACACACACACACACACATTGAGCTTTATTATAAGTATAGATTAAAACAAGAAACATAAAATAACCAGAGAAAAATTGCACGAATCTGCCACTGAAAGTTTGATAATATGTCCTGTAACAAAATAAAGGCTTAGTGAACATTTCTAATCCTTGCATTCAAAATTTGAATACATCGTGGCTTGAAGTATTTTTTAAAAAATAATTACAGCTATATCCCGTTGCACAATAAAGTTATGAAATGTTGGTATTCCTTTTTATTCAACACTGTAAATGAGCACTTCTTAAGTTTACAAATATATATATATTATCACTAAGTATCCAGTTTTCACCTAAAAAAAGAAGAAAGGTTCGACGGACATCCAACCATTGAGAATGGCACCAAAACTGATTTGATTGAACCATATTCTGAGAGTTTCAGAACCACCTGAAATTTAAAAATTTAAATGCATTGAAAAGGAAATGTTAAATCGAAAAAAATAATATCATAAATTTATTTGAAATTACGAACTTTTTAAAAATAATAATTTTATTAATAAAATAATAGTAATGTATTGAAATAAAAAAATCTGTTTACTGCACAATTTTTTTCACATTTTAATAAAATGTTTTATTAATAATTTTTTAATAAAATTTTAATTAATAATACGTTTTTATTAAGAAATTTTAATAAAAACGTAAAAATCTGTTGTTCTGTCCGTAACAGGATATTGTCTTTGAATAGATTAGGTATTATAGTACATAACTAATTGTTTTATTAAATTGAAAAATATTCAAAATAAAACTTTTTATTGTATATTATTTTAGGCTCTCTACGCAGAATACTCATTTGCTTCTCAATGATAACCAACTTCCGACGCCTAATGTGCTCCTCTAAAGGCTCTGAAGAATTGAAAGCACTGCATGGAATGCGTGCTCTGAGCATGGGCTGGATCATGCTGGGACACACCTACGTATGGATAAACTATCAGCTAATACGTAAGGCACTGTTTATTTTTTTAAAAAAGCTTATCTATGAAGTTGATTAGTGTGAGACAATTTAGATTTTACTTCCTTTTTAGGACGTACTTTAATGCTTATTTATCAACTCTGAGAGTTTTGGGCTTCGTAATACAGAAAAAAAAGGAAAAGGAAAGAAAAGAATCAGATACGCGTTTTGGGTGTATTTATTTCTGCCGATTGCAATCAAGACGGCATAGAACAGAAATTTTAGTTTCAAGATCACATGCCAAATTTTATTTATCAATGTCATAATGTTTTTGAGCTTTCGCGTTTACATGTCTGCTATGCTAATGGTTTGTACTTTAAGTGATTCTAAATTTGATAGAGATCTATGAGTTAGATGTTTAAGTTTTTCACAAATTTGTATTGACATTGTTTTTTATTTTATATAGTTGGATGCTTATCTTATTCGAATAGACAGTCAGACAGACTTCGTGTGAATGGATCTCATTCAAAATGTGATAGATTCAAATTTAATGTAAAGCCCAAACTCCAAATTTATATATCTAGATTGAAACAATTTGTAGCTATCGGGCTCACAAACAGGCAAATACTATACTTAAAATGTGCCTTTTGTGCAGAGGAAAATTTAAAATGTAGAGACGCATCAAAATCTCGAATTCGGTTTTTGGTAATTTATTAGCTTTCTATTATGGAAGCAGACATTTAAAGGTATCGATATAATAAAAAAATCATTCTTTTTGCTTTTAATTAGGGAAAATTGTCTGTAATTTTTCATACAATTTTTACACTGCATAGTTTTCAATAAGAAATGTTTCATACTATTGCATAGTTTTTGATGAAATATTTCTGAAACAGTTCAAGTAATTTTTGATGCGCTTTAGCTTAAAAAAAGTTTTATCTTTCTGTATTACAAAATGTCATGGACCTTGCTGCCAGATTTCAAATGGGAAGAAACAAATCGAAGAGCTATTAAAAAAATTTCAAATGTATCTTAAATTGTCATATGTATCATACTTCATTTAGATTTTTTCAACTGGTTTAGAAAAATGCTGCTTTGTTATTTTCACTAACTTAAAATATAATAAGGGACATATTATATTTTGGTAACGATAACAGTTTTTAAAAAAAAAATAGAAGTTGATTCTAAGGGAAAATACACACTCACACACAGAGAGAGAGTGATTAAAACACTTTAAATTGACTATTATTGAAAATGAGTCTGATAAAAATGTATACAAGTTATTGGATATAAAAAAAAAAAATCTGATATTAATTTTTAAATATTTTTTTAATAAAAAAGAGTTAATTTAATAATATATTGTATGTATTTATAATTATTTTCTCATTTCAGAAATTTCCTTTATATACGTCATTCGTAGTTATGTATTAATCCAGATTTGTGCTAATTTTTTCTTTAATTTTTTATAGAAGAAAGGGAGGGGGTGGGAGTTACAATATAGAAAATTTGTCATTAACTGAGCACTCGAGTTTGTGATTTTGAGGCCTCTCTGTGTCTCGAGACACAAGACGAACTTGTTAGGAAAACCGTCGTTGCATTCAACCTTTCAGATCTCTTGGGTGCATTTTTCATTCATGTTTGAAATTTTTCTTGTTAGTAGCTTTTCTCCGCTTACTCTACTAACTTCAAAGATCTCCGAAAAATGTGCATTAACTAAGGCCTTATCACACGGCGAAATATCGTTGTCACTTTTCGTCAGCAACGACAACGAAAGTGACATCACTTGTGTAACGTCACTTCAAAGTTTCACATGATTGGTTGAATTTCGTTTGCAGCCAATATTTACGTCACTATGATCGGCATTTTAAAACTGGTCAGAAAAAGTTGTCGGAGACGAAAAATTTGCTTGACTGGTTATTAAAGGTTAAAATGGAAAACTATTGATGATAAGTGCTGACGATATTTCGCCGTGTGATAAGGCCTTAAGTTTCAACTTCAATCATTTATCACCAAACCTTAGAAATCATGATTTCAATCTCTGAAGGCTCTAGTATTTCTCTCTCAGTTTTATTATTTTCACATTTTAACCTGCAACCTAAAAATGCGCAAGGAAGATTTGTCATCAGTGTTCTTCCATAAAGTATTAAGAATGACTGCCTGAAACAAACACAGTTAATTCTGGAATTTTTTTCGTTTTCGTTTTTTGATGTTCCCGTAAGAAGTACAGTTTTTGTGACAAGAATTACTTACGGTTAATGCTTCGAAAAACTTTTGCAGCATTAAGGTAATATAAGTGTGCAAAAATAAACGCATTTTAGATATTTGATTATCAAAATAAAGATTCAAACTTTATGGATTAAAGAATAGGGATCTATGATCTGAGAATGTAGTATGAGCTGCCTCTAATGATGGATTAAGTCGCATTTCATGAATCAGCATCAGAAGTTCTCAGTTTTGTAGAATCATATATCACATTAATAAGAATTAAAACTATGTATCAAAATTACATAGTCAGTGCTTCATGAGTGAGTATTTATAATAAAAGTATAAAACATACTAAATTTATCTTATTATAATCTTTTAATAATATATTATAGCAATTATTATTGAGGAGGAAAAACACAATAAATAAGCCAATAATTTAGTTTCTTCATTTATCCTAAAGACCCTAACAAAATATTGAAAGGAACGCCGTTTTACTTTGAGGTCAAAGATTCGCCTAAATTTTTTGCATCAAAATAATGTAATGCGCCATTAGTGGTGCATATATTACAATTTGATCCTGATCGACATGGCTAAATCTTTTTTTGTGAGTAGCAATTAAAATGTGAAAAAAAATTGTTCAGTAAACAGATTTATTATTTCAATACATTACTATTATTTTAATAATAAAATTATTATTTTTAAAAAGTTCGTACTTTTAAATAAATTTTTGGTATTATTTTTTTCGATTTAACATTTCCTTTTCAAATCATTTCAATTTTTTAATTTCAGGTGGTTCTGAAACTATCATAATATGGTTCAATCAAATCAGTTTTAGTGCCATTCTCAATGGTTGGATGTCCGTCGAACCTTTTTTCTTTCTTAGGTGAGAATTGGGGATACTT
>JAPMOQ010025972.1:129820-158422 GCA_026543055.1 Argiope trifasciata | reverse complement strand
TATATATATATATATATTTCTAACTAGTAAATAATTCCCATGAATAAAAATTTCATTTTGAAATGCATTCAAAATCACACCCATTTTTTTTTCTTTAAAAAAAATTGCAATGCGTTGTATTCGTTTTACATTTAATTGGAATTTTTAATCTGTTCCTAACATTTGATTCGATTAAAATATTGCAATGAAATGCACACTTTTTTTACTCTTGTTCCTGTGAGTTACTTTTGTATTTTTTTTTTTAACGAACAAATTTTCAAGTAATAAGGAAGATTGTCATTACTAAGTTTTTCAGTTTTCAGTATAGACCAAGGTAAACTTTAATTAATTCGTTTATTAACACCTCATAAAAGTTTTAAGAAATCTAAAAAAGATTTCAATTTTTTAATGGATAGTAGTTAAAGGCAACTCTCTGAGAAAATATAAGATTATTGTAATTGGAAAAAAATGTTGTGATAAAATTGAGCCTTTTAAAGTAAATGATCAGTATTTGTATCCAAATCAATAAACACAAAAATTTTAAATATTTTTACATTGAACATTTTAAAAAAAATTTTAAGTTTTCTATAAATATGGATGCAATGGGGAAAGTGCAAAATAGCAATTTACAATGTCGTGGCGAAGTAAATTTTTCAGTTAAATATAATTGTCTCCTTCCAATTTTTACAATATTTCCAGGCAATATTTTTGCCTAGTTAAAAAGATTTTCCAAACTTTTACAATAGAACAAGTTTAATTAAACTTAAACATAAGAATTTATGTCATTTCACTAACGAATGCAAGTGCATCATATGAATTAAATATATATGTTTTAAGTACTGACACCTTATTTTTTTGTATTAAAATAATTAAGAAGTTCCAAGGTAAATGAAAAATTTTTAACTTATGTTTCCTCACCCGTTGAGAATTTTTCTACAGTTTATTAATAAAATGAATCTGAAAAATAAAAGTTTAGTTAGTAAAATTATTTATTATAAGAGCCGGCGTCTCTCATAGGGATAGCGTGTCTTCCCCGTGATCTGGGCTTCCCGGGTTCCAGTCCCAGTTCGGGCATGGTGGCTCTGTGTTCTATCTGTGATATGCATGAATGTGCCCCCCTGTAAAAAGGGGCTGTGCAAGTGAATGCGTGTGTCATCTGCATTTGAACTAGAAATCAGACTTCTGCTCTCTAGGTCCTCAGGGGTCTTTACCTTCGGAAGCTACTGTACGTGGAAACACGGACATGACATCATCATTATCATTTATTATGAAAAATGGCAATGTGCTCATGGCGCAAGGAAAAAAAGTGAAGTACAGTCAAATCTCGCTTAAAGAGTATCTCTTATAAACAGTAAACCAGAACACAGAAAAATGACTCCTTTAATGAGCGATGTTTTGAAAAACTATGATGAGGCGATATTGTGAAGTCGCATTTGATCGGTATTTAAAGCTTATTTGTTGATAATTTATTTTCTTATTCTTTTCTAAAATTCAGTGGAACTGTGAAATATGCAATCCATTGAAGCTTAATAAAAAACGTGACTCTTTACTGAGCGACTTATTTTCACACTGCGGTATGATGGAAAGATAGGATTTCATATGAAGCTAGCACAAATTCAAGCTCAGATAGGAACTGTATTCTGTATCACTACATGCTGGTTTGGAAAACATTTAATCTGCAGATGGAAATATATCTGTCTGAGTAAAATAGTATCCTTTTTATGAAACAAGGAAGATACTGAAAGCATGGGTAACAACTGAATATATGTTGAGAAGCATTGTTCTAATAAGGCAATAGCTATGCGTGCTATATATTTATTCTATTCTAATATTGTATCTCATTTTCGCCATATCTTGAAAAGATGCAAATGCTTCTTTGACGACTTTCTCGCAAAAGTAATGCAAGTAAAAATTATATTAATATAAATTAATTTCAGTTTACTTTTCGGTATGAAATGTTTTTTCCTATTTACATGGGATCTAAAAAAATTATTTCATTTAATGAGTGTTTCGCATTATGAATAAGGTTCAAGTACAAAATTACATTCTTATAATTATTATATCATATTAATGAAATTGAAAAATAATCTCCATTTTCTCCTTTCTCCTGCGTTAATCATTCAAAAATCAAATGAGCATAAATATATTCTTCAATATATTCAAATTCCACTTTTTCTTTTCACTGCAAAATAAGTTTCTAGTTTCACATTTTCAAATTCAAATTCTTGCGTGCTTTGTCTTGTAGACCTCCAACCTCTCGATTCATATTATTCTATTATTTATTCTGCAAATATCATTTAGAATGTAAAAACGACAGAAACTCAATTTTGAGAGAAAGTTGAATTAAGTGGACTGTGCAAGCAATCCAAATTTATCCAAATTACAGCAAATTTTCCTAGATTCTGTTTAGCCATTACTATCCCCACGAATCTAATCAAAGAGGAGTAACTTGATTAGACTGAATGAAAGATCACTCTAAGTTAAACAATCGTTTTAGTATAAGCTTTGGATATGAAAGTAAAGAAACTGCATAAATATTTTAGGTAATTTTGTGAAACGATTTGATTTATTGCCCTGTGAAAGAAATAAAATAGTTTTTATTCCATTAACTCACAAAACATAATTTAAATAAAATTCCCTAAAATGGTATTTTAAAAAATGTAAGCTTAAATTTTTTAAATTTTAAAATAAAATATTTTGATTGTTTAAGATGAAGAACGTCGTTATTTAAGTGATTTCCACCTTTTTTCCTCATCAGAAATTAGTTACATCGCTATATTTTGTGTATCAACGTGTAATATTATTTTGGTTTACTAAATGTGAGCTTAAACCTGTAAAATAAATGAAAGAATAATGTTTTTAAATTATGTTATGTTTAAATGTTATATTTAAGCTTTGTTACTTTCACGAAATTAAACATCAATTTAAAAAAAATCTAATTTTGGGCTTCTCTGAGTAAAAAAAATTGTCTTTGTGTATGGAAACACGACAAACCGTAAACTCAATGAACTAAATGGATGAATTGCAGCATATAGTTTTAAGATATTGTAAATATGTATCAACTTTGGTGAATCGTCTTTACAACGCAGTTGTGGTCAGTGAAATTTTTTTAACCAAATTGCACTGTAGGAAAACGAGCTGTTTTAAAATGCTTCCAAAATACATTAAAGCGAAACGCAAAACTAGGCAGTATGATGAAAATGTGAAAGGGAAGAAATCTCCGTCAATTTTGTAAACATTGTTTGGATCTAAGCGTCATTTTTATGAATTAAATACTTTTACTTTCTCCCATACGATGAGAGAAGGCATTAAAATTGCTAAAATATTTGGATTGAAGATTTTGACGAATCTCCACCTTTTAAACCACATAAGACTGTTAAATACATTTTTAGTATTTTTTTCTCATGGTAATTAAAAAATGCTTTGACCCATTTGGATGAAATTTAGTATATGAGTTTTACATCATATTGTAGATTTCTTTCAAATTTTGAGAGAAATCTCTTCAGAGGATGTCTGTCTGCTAGGCTGTCATAATATAAGGTAAAACAGTAATTACAAAACAAAGAAAACTAGATAGATAATATTACTTACATCGATTTAATGCCTAAAATTTTAAATATTTCAAATATGGAACCAAATCCGTCAAGGGGTTAGCTGTTTGTCGTTCTTTATTTTCATTAACATGTAAACTTGATAATTAAAAACTCAGTTACTTAAGGATATCAAATTTAGTATGTGATATTATGACTATAATTGTAATACTGTGTCACATTTTTAGTTCCAATTGATCTTAAAAAAGACATCTAAAATATATAATTATTTTATAGTGCTTTTGAAGTGATTTACTGTGATTTTGTTTCCCCAAAGTTTGTTCTCTGATAGGTTGTTTTGTAACTACTGTTTTCAAATAGCGTAAAGCCAATAAGTTCAGATGATGTACATTTATTACAGAATATACGAGAAATTCAAGAGTCACTACTTTAACTGATTTGAATTTGTGTATTTTTATTTCACCATAAAGATCGTGAGTAAAATTAAAATACATTGAGAGCAGAGAAAATAGTTTGATGCTGATGAAGAAATAAAAAATATTTTTTTTCAGGTATCCGAAGCTTGGATTTGGCCTGATATGCTCTCTTATTTTAGCATGCAGCGTAGTGGTCGGCGCTTTCACCTATCATTGGGACCTGCCTCCAACTATTCAGATATCCTCTGGAAATCTTGAGTAAGTAAGACATATAGACACATTACGCAGAAAAAAAAGAATAGTTTTTTAATATTTGATACAAAGAATTGATTATTCTAATGAAAATAGACATAAATAGGTTGGCTGGATATCTGTTATAAAATATAATTAGATACAATCTATTATAAAGTATAAATTTTTCTAAATTAAATTATTAAAATTGTATTGTGATTGAGTAAAGCTTAATATTTTCGAATATTTAAAGCCTTTTTTTATTTAAAAAGAAATGGAAACATTGCAATCAAAACGCAATAGAAATTGCTCATTAAATTGCCGATAGAAATATTTACATTTGTCAGATAAAAATTTGGAAATAGTACGGAATAAAAAATAGTTTAAATTCAGATATAAAAGCAAGAAAAGTTTTCTCTCCATTTCATTGTTGCACTTTGCACAAATATGCTCAGAATGCCCAATACATAAATTTCTGACAAATCTTATGTTAAACTTAGTGATTCTAGCGTCGTTGTCATTTTGACAAGTTTATCACCAGATGACTTCTACCCTGCTATTTTCTATTTCTTCCTAATTCTGCTTTTCTTTTCAACGTTTTTAATTTTAGCTCGCTTCATAAAGTAGAAGACACTCATAGCTCAACGTATTTTTTCATAAGAGCATTCTTCAGCAATAGCAGATATTTTTTTGCTAGATTCCTTTTTTTAAATTGTTTGTCAGATAAATAAGTTGTTGATAGCTGTTGCATTATTTTTAAAGCAACATAGAAAAGAAGACGTAATAAAAAACATCTCAACTTTCGTATGCTTTTCTGAAATGCAGATAGCTAGAGTTTTACTAATCCCTTGAATTTCAAAGATTGACCAACAGTTCGTCTTAGAGAAATATATTAAATTTGAATGGTACAGCAGCCAAATTTGTCTATCCTACTCCATAAGTACACTTAAAAACTGAAAAGTATATGAAGTATTATAAATCTGATAAAATTTCCAGATTATGTGTGATAAAACAAGACATAAAGTCATATAGTAATTGTTTAGTGGATGCATGTGAAGAAATAAAATATCAAAGAGTAAAATAGCAGGTAATGTCAAAACAGTAAACAAACTTAAAAACTCTTATAAAAAATTTTTAATTTAAATTAAGTATTAAAAAAATTCCTATAAGAAAGGCAAAAAATTCCAATGTTAAAAGTAAGTACAAACAAAATATTAAAATACGGGAAATTTGATTATATGTCCTTAACAATATCACCCACTTTACGTGAAATGCACTTGGTGCCAAATTTTAATAGGTGCTTATGAGTATTTTGTGTATGCCTGATTCGGAGCTGAGTACATTTCGTATCAGAGTAACGAATAAGTAATCCCAAGACAGTAAAATATTTGATGTTATGAAGCTTGTTATTTATTTGAATATTCCAAGATTCCTGTGATTGAACTAGAAAACATTTTTCCACTATGTGGTGTTGTCAAAATAAGGGACACTGTGATTCACAGAGATTGAAGCAAAACGAGTAGCATTATCTGCTTTTTCATTACTTGCAATACCGACTTGACTCAAGATCCAACAAAATACTACATAAAATTCAATTCTTGAAGTTGAAGGAATTCATGCATGCTATCTAAACCAATTTCATAGCATTTAAAAATCAGTATGATTCAGATGTTGAAGAACACTCATACTATGTTTATAAATGTAGAATTTTCAGAAATGATTGCTATAAATTTTTCGCAAGGCATAAAAGGTTCTCATTACTTCTGAAAAAAAGACAGAAATTTTTTTTGAAAGTCTGTGGCTATAAGTGGTGTTGTCTATAATTACACCAAAATCTATTCTCCAATCTGCTTTAGCTCCATAGCCTGCTTTTAATCCAATAATTCGTCTATAACAAGTTGCACAAATAATTAAAGTCTTGCTTTCCATCAACCTTGCATGAAAAAGATAAGTGATGTTCTCTTCATGTATATGAATCCTATATACACCTCTTTAGAAAGAATATATATGTGCTTCCTTCATTTGATGCGCATACAAACGGTAGTTCAAATCTTTCTGGAGATTATGGAGCATGTCATTGCCATGTGGCTGCATCGTTAGTGTAGATATCCGCTTATTGTAACAACAGAGATGAAAATTCGTATTCATTTTTTATAATTTTTCTAGATCAAATAGGTGATGTAAAATCATTTAAATCTATTTATTGAGGAATATCTCGTTCACAATTCGCAAGACATTGATTCATACAAGAGCAGTCCTCATCTTACATAATCAAAGCAAGATTATCTTGCTTTGATTATGCAAGATGAGGTCTGCTACTTTACCTATTACTTTTGATAAACACATTTAAATCAAAATAAAAAGTGATTTTCGAAAGAAATCTATATATTTATAATGTTAATATACGTGATACTGAAATCTCTCTTACTACTTATCATTGAATGCCAATAATCAAATCTAAACTACCATCTGTACAAAGATTTCAGATTGTTTATTGAACATTTTCAAAACTTTCATCAATTCAAAGCTTAGCTTTGATTATTTATAATTCTGCACATACCTACAAAAAAAAGCTGAGGAATGATCACGCTGTGACACCAAAAACTCCAAATCAATATGATAAAAAAGCATCAAACAAAAAATTTAATAAAGCTTGAATTTAGTTTAACCTTCGCCAGATGGGTAATCGCTTTGACTTGCCTATGAAAATTAATTTCATATCTTCAAAAACTATTACCTCATAAAAATAGTTTTTGCATTATCTTAAAATTACAAAAAACATCCCAAAAATACTTTTTAATGATATCAATTCTAGTTAAATGCAATTATTTTTAATACATTTTTTTTAATTTAATGATACACAATATAAAATTTTTTTAATGTTATAATAAAATTCAAACTAATCTTCCCAAAGGATTCAATCGTAGGCTTTTGTGAATGTTAAAATTAAGATTAAAAGATTTTTTTAGATATTAATTCCAAAATAAGATTTTCTTTTCCGTTTTTATTTCCAAGTACATATACTTTTTTTTCGTAATTTACAAGTGCATAAATTTGTAATAATGATTCATTTAAATTCATGTGCTATCAAATGACAAATTTAAATTTAAATATGCATTCTATATTAATCTTTTAATAATCAGTAACCAGTAATGCATTCTATATTAATCGTTTAATAATCAGTAATCAGTAATACATTCTATAATAGTCTTTTAAAGTCAGTAATCTGAGAGAAGGATCTATTCGCAAAAGATAGCTGACATTTCAAAACTGTTTCATATTTTTATGCCTGCTTATAATCTGAGTTAACAAGATTTAATTTATTTTCGCAGGCAAATTCAGGAGACAGTGGATTATGTTCATATGAAAACATTCACCCACGCTGGTCCTTATTACGTGGGAATTGTTTTAGGATATTTGATGATCAAATATAAAGACGTCAAGATACATTGGGTAAGTAAAATATTTTTAAATTTCGAATAGCAACTTTTCAGTGTCGATTAGGTAGTTAAATATTTTGTCTTTACCATAAGCTCATTAGAAGGGTGTGGATATTTGAAAAATGAAGGCTGGGCTCTAATAATTACGCTGCACTGTTTATCATGTTTCTCGTCTTCTAATTGTTATTTCAAATTACGAGATTCATCCCAAAATAGTTCTCCAGGTTATTTTCGAATGGAAAATTAACGTAATAAATTTTGCTTTTTGATTAAAGGATTTTTAATCTAATCTAAAGTTACAGAAGGACGATAATAAGAAGAGCGATATAAAATTTTTATATCTTGGTTCGAACAAACATTTGTTATCTGCTATGGAATTGAAATGTATCACTCAGAAAGACGATAAGAATTTTATATTTTGCTTACAGCAAAAATTTCTAATCTTTTTGAAATTACATAAGGCATAGGCTCAAGAAAAAAAAACAGTGGCGTTCTAAAAATTGTTTAAATATAAGGAGTACATTCTATTAAGGAAAGCAAAGTAAAATTACTTTAATATATATATTATGAATATAAAACAAATAATTTCTTCCGAATCGAAAACTTATTAGAAACTAGTAGAAATATTTTTTAAAATCAAAACTCACCCTTACTTAAAGTTCTGGTGGCGCTTAACTTGTTTAATGGGTAAATTAATTTTTTTAATACTGAAGTATGATTTACAAATAATTTTGATTTTAAACTGAAAAAATTACTGCATTTTCCTAAAAGAAATAACTTGTAGTAAACAGTTTATATATAACAACTTTCTTTAGCTTTTCCTTTTAGTCGCTGCATCCGTAAACTCTTTTTTCAATGGATTGTATTACGATTAGTATTCAGTTATTTTTTATTTTTATGCAATCAATCAATCATACAGCTGAGCATTTTGGAACTTTTCCTTAATTTGTGCCTTATCTGTGATGTAAAGAATTTTGTCTTTGTAAAACACAATTTTTTTCCAAAATCTTTCCTTCGTATATAAATTTAATTAAAAATAATTAATAATTTAGTTAAAAAATAATAAATAAAAATTTAGTTAAAACTAATAATTTAGATCAATGAATTACTTTCAAAAGGAATTATATTGTATTGGATTAAAAACGTTTAATTCTTCTTTTGCATTATATCATCGGATTTCAAATTTGACAGCGCAATTAACAGATCATTCATATATACTTCAGTTCTTTAGAAATATCTTCCATAGAATATATCAATTAATTAAGTTAGGGAAACATTTCCGAATATTTTGAATAGTAAGAATATAAAATATTTAATTTCTGAAATTAAAAAAAAAGAGCGGGGAAAAAGAGAGAAGGGTGAGGGGAAGTAGAAATTGAAAATTTAACCAGACAAATTTTTTTTAGATTGAGTTTTTTAGAACTTCATGTTTTGTAATATGATATTTATACAGCATATTATATTTATATGCAGCACTGAAAAAGCAAAAGGTTATATTTTAAATTTGGTTGAAATCCACTGGTCATCACCAATACAATCCCAAATTCAAGATAGGTGATAATATAATATTGTAAATACAGAAAATCCAACTTTTGAATGTTCAGAAATGCAAAATTATGTACGGATTCTTCGGTAAAAAGGAAAATGCTTATAAACTTTAAGCTGTTTCTTTTTAACTGATTTCATGGATTTGTTTCTTGACATTAGCAACCATCTTGATTATCATCATTGGGGATTTGGCATCCATTGGCGATAAGAAGAGATATCGGTTAGTGAAATTTCGTGCCAAATAGAACTTTTCATGTATGAATATCTATAATTTCAAAGACTATATTTTAATGAACAAATATAAAGTTAGGCTAATTTTAATTTAAGAGTAAGCGTTTTAAGTTAGATTATGAGTTAACAAAACGAAACATCTATCTTACTTTTCACTAGATTTTATCATTTGATTTCCTCTTCTTGATGTACAGAATAATATTTGTAAAATAATAGTACTTCATGTTTTAAGAAAATTTAGAATTTGGGGGGGAGGGAGATTATGAACGGAAAATATTACAAGATTATGCTAGACGTGATTTTAAATATTAATTAATTAATTAATTTTTTGATTACCTCATTTTTAGTGGGTAAATTTATGTGGTTGGTGTTCATCGACCATTCTTTGTCTGTCATCTGTGTACGGCGCCTATCGATGGAATATAGGCGAACCTCACGGGCCCCTGCTTACAGCCATCTATGCTGGCCTTCACAGGACAACTTTCACCGTAGGCCTTGCCTGGGTGACATTTGCCTGCGTCACAGGACACGGAGGTCAAATTTTATTATTATTACTATTGCTGTGTATCTCCTATTTTTCCTCTCTTTTTCAGTTTTATTATGAAGCATTGCAGCTTCATAATAAGATGACAAAATCTAGTGATTTTGTCATTAAAAATTATCCTAATAATGTTAATAGTTCAAATATGCATTTCTGGTCAAGGAAATCATTAGAAGTCAGGGATGCAGTTAAAAAGCGGTCATAAAGCACAATTACCTTTCACAAATATTCAGGATCAGATTTACTTACTGGATTAGCTAACCCAAGACAACATTTGTATGGTATAACAGCAACATAATTGTTCACTGCTAACATTATTTCAAGCATTTTTAATAACAAACACGTTTACAATTTTTTCTAATAAGAGATATTAAATAGCATTGTATTTTAAATTGTAAACGTATTAAAAAATTTCAAACAATAATTAAAATTAAAAATGGCCTGGTTTAATAAAAAATATTAATTGTTTTGGGTGCAATTTGCATAAAGTGTAGTAAATTATAAAAATTTCAGATTTTTTTAAAATATAAGATTGTTGAAATATGAATACGTAACTATGAGGGGTGCATGGATTTACCATTTTTTAGAACTGCTTATTATAAACTCGTTGACTCTATTTTTACTATGATTGATTATAAAAGTAGGTATTCCCAAACTGTATGTCACTACCTAATAATGAGTTGCGATTTCTTGTGACTCACCACAAGATCTTCAATCTACCTGAATTTTTATTCAATCTAAAAAAAGTGTTAAGTATTTTTAGCATCTTTATCCAACAACATAAAGAGAGAAAAACGGAAAAAACAGCAACAATGAAATTCTCAAATAAGTGACTCAACTTTCTGATTAACTCCGACTTAATCAGAAATTTCTTTTTGCTAAATATTTCCAATTTAATTTTAATGCCCATTAATTAACAAAAAACCTGTTTAAACTTTTATTATAATTAATAATAGATATTTCTTAGCAAATATTCCATTTTGGACTGTAAAATTTCTTTTGGAATGAATATGCCCTTTTTGTCCCAATAATTTTTTTTGTACCATAAATTCAGTATCTAAAACGTGAGTCGCAAAGTTAACAAGTTTGGGAGTCTTTGAGAAAAGTATTATTCTTTTAAGTCTTAATTTGTTTATATCACTTTAGCAAAAAGAAACATTAATCTAATTGATAGATATACATATCACAGAAACGCGTTTTAAAATTAATTCTTTGCTCAGTCAGCAACTGAATTTCGAAAATGCTTTATTTTATTTCTAATTACATCCGTTTATAGTTGTTTAGAAAAGAGATTTTCTGTTACAATTTTTGCTTGGATAGAGATGTTTACATAAAAAAAAAGAGGCAAATTAATTTTTACTTGAGGACAAAATAAAATTATATGTTGATAGGATAGTGAATTTCAGAATGCCAGTTCTCTTATAAAATATATTGTAGATAATTAATGCTATAAAATCGATGTTAATTTGCCTTTGTATGAATAACTAAAACAACAAACAAAAAAGTAGTGTTCACATATAAATAACAGTTTCATTATAGACCGAATAGCACTAAATGTAATATTAAATAAATAATTTCAACTAAGCACCGAGAAAATATGCATATTTTATAGTAAATTAATTTCCGATTACTCTAATATGCTAATTTTTGTAGGCAAAAATTTTGGTCATATCATTATCACATATCATATTGGTTATATCATACCGAATTTCAGTAATAATATATATTATTATGGAATGATGCTATTAACTGTGATTTATTTATAAAAATTTTTACAAAGCATTTTCCATTTGTAGGTGTTGTGAACAAAATCCTTTCGTGGAGTGTGTTGACTCCAATCAGTCGGCTGACTTTCATGATTTACCTATTGCACAGCCTCGTCATTTGGGTGAGAATGGGCTCGCTTAAGGAGCGGATCTACTTCAGTCACTACAATATAGTAAGAACCTACACCATCATGTATGTTTTCTCAAGGACAGATTAAGAATTAATTTTTGTCGTAGGTCATGAAACAATTTTTTTTTTTTTTTTTTTTTTTTTGTTGATTGAAGTTGTATTCATTTTGAGATGTTGGGGTGATTTTGTTATAAATATTTTTGTCTTCCAAATTTTTTTCATATTGAGACCATTGTAACTTTCTGTAATCGAAATTATTGCAGACAATGTTTTTAGCCAGGATGACATCGGCAATGCATGAACATCACCTTTCTCGTTTAGTGGGTGATGATTTAAAATCCATCCTAAAGTTGGAAAAAGTAGCCTAATAGGTTTACACAGTTTCGTTTTCGCTTTATTTTTAGTCATGAAATAGGACAAGGTTACAACTCGAAACTTTAAGGGTCCAAATCCAAGATAAAAATTTCTTTAAAGTTAATGGCAAAATATACCAAAAATAATGATTGTATGTGTCCACACACATATAGGGAGGGTAACACAAGTAGAGGGAGACTGAATCCTTTAACGGCTTTCGAAATTCTCGAATTACTACCTGTTTATGTAAATGCATCTTAGTTCATCATGGAGTATAAAATATAATGTTCTGTGCATTTTTCTAAAAAACAATCTTTATTGCATTAATTAGAGATTAAAAATAACGATATATCTACATTAAATTTCTTAGAAAATAATAATAAAAATCTAAGTTACAATTGGTATTAGTTTTTCTGTTATTTACAAATTTTTCAAATCTGCTTCGTTTTTCAATTCGATTAGAATTTTATGTGCTATAGTGAGCACCTAGTTTTCTAATTGTAATTCATAAAAAGTATGGCTATAGCTAATAACACTCTTTTATAAAGCTGGTGGTTATGTCAGTAACTCTCTTACCCATTATATCTCATTTTTTATTATTTCATTTCTTTGTGTAGTTATATTAACTGGAATAAAATTACTTTGATATTATCAAGGAGAAGAAAATTAAATCCTAAGAAATTAATTAAATTGCTACTGAATTAATATTTCTAAAAACTGAATTAACTGAGAGTTCAATTTAGTGTTTGCCCTATTTTTTTCTTTGTTATCATTTTCAATTTTCGATAAAAAATTTATTGAATAGTAGTTTTGATGGCAAAGATTTAAATAATTTAATTTTTAGCATTGAGTTCTTGCCAAAAATGCATGGCTCTGATAAAATCTTTTTAAAATCTGTCTAACTAGCATAATTTTAAATAAATATATGGCTTAATTTTGTATCTAAAGCACTTTTCTATTATGGTTAAATTAAAATAATAATAATAAATTGACATAGTTTTTTTTCCGATTTGGAATTACTTGATTTAGAAAATATATATTGCAACTATTCATTGTAAATGTGGCATATTTTTTTGATGAAACATGCGAACGAAATGATTTTAATGAAACTCAAAATAAGTTTAATTTTGAAATATTAACTACTTTTCGTCGAAACATCGTAAGGGCATCATATTGCAAGTTTCTTTAAAAAGTAGTTCAAAACAATGAAAGCAAGAATGCTAAATCCCTTTTAAAACAAACAATCGAAATTTTTAAAAAATTATAGATTTTATTAAGTATGCCTTTCACAATTTCATTGAGATAAAGGAACAATACTTGTTTAAAAACAGTGAAAAGAATTTAACATTTTTGGATTTGCAAGAAAGTGCAAAATCAGACACATATTATTAGCAGATCGAGTTAGTTTTCTATTTATTGTAAAATTAGCAGGTTTCAACCTGGTCATCAAACTTCTTTTTCAGACTTCAATAATGAAATGCATTTTGAAACTGCCCGTTTAGGACGCTCTAATTCTATCACTTTACAATTGAGTGTCAAGAAAAAACAACCAACAAAATATTCGACCAGGTATATATTTTGAAAACTTTTTTCTGTAATGGCTTCACGGATAATTAAGCGTTATTATCCATGCAGCGTCATCATTCTTACATGCAGCCTCTAACAGATCTATACTGTTAAACGATACTTGTTTATTTTCACGACTTCTGGATCTACTTAACGATTTTCGGTCAATGCCAAGATCACATAGATCACGTTATACATAAAATACCAAAAGGATTACATTCCCATATTGGCGATTTTCATATTATGTGAAGTTCCATTGTATACATAAGATACAACGGTTTGCACTGGCGATGATTGGCGACGGTTTCCACTATTTATTTATTTGGAGATTTATTTTGGTGATCGTAATGATAAATGAATACTTGTAAAACTTATTATAAAATAAACTCCCCTCTAATATTTTTTTTTGTTTTTCCCTAGTTATATGAATATGTAGGGAACATAGTGACAACTGTTATCCTTACTGTGCCCTTTTATTTGCTGTTGGAGGCCCCACTGTCTAATCTGGAGAGACTTGCATTCTCAAAAATTCGGCTGCCTAAAGATGAATCTCCTGAGAGGAAGCAGAAAGAGCAGTTGGCGGATAACGTTGTTGAAACGGGTCATTCCAATGGTACAAGTCGTTCCAATGGAATAAGCCATGGCAAACCAGAGATCAAGCCAACAAATGTAGAACTCGTGGGTGTGAAAAGCTATAATTTAGTGCAAAATGAAGTTTCTCTTTTTGGGAGTAAGAATATGAATGGACGATGATTGAAATTATCTTATCATTCCATTATTACCTCATTTATTATTGGTTTCATTGTAGTTTTGGGTTGTCGTGTTCTTAATGTCTAATTTTTTTGTTTTTGTTTTTTTAATGGTTGTTGAATGAATAAATTCCAAATTACAAAAAAAAGAGTCTTTAAAACATGAAATATACGTTGTTATTTACCAAAAAAAACATAAAATATACTTTTTGTAATAATAATGAATTATAAATTTCTTCTATTACATTTTAACTGCCCTATTGGCTTTTACTTTCAAAATTAAGTACTGAGCACAGTGAAAATTGTAAAAGTCAGTTTATACATATCATTTCTCATACAATAATTTTAGATTTGAAAAGTAAAGTGACACATATTTCCGTATATTGTAATAGAAAACGGGAAATTAAATCACCATTTTCCTATTTCGTTTTTTCGCTTCTCGAAAAAGCTTATTCACAGACGCAAACATTTTGTAGGTTCGTTATGCAGACAAGGAATTTCTAAATTCGTATGAAAAAAGATGCAATTTTTAATTCAATTTAACATTAAAAAATATATATATAAATATCTTTCTACAAATAGTGAATGTTCAGGCTAAACAAAGAAAACTTTTCTTATTTGCTGCATTATGAAACCCAGAAAGATTTTGTTATTCATTTTTATTATTGTTCCAAGTAAATGCCTGTGCATTACATTTCATCAGTTTCTGTTTATCTATTTCTGAATTTAAACCAGTTTAGGTCTGACTTAAATATAATCTCCGTCGGACAATGCAGAATTCCTTTGAGACGATTTTTCAATAATCATTTTTATTGCAATCCCAAAATCGATTTGTTCTCATTTTTTGTATTTATATAACTTGCGCGTTTTTGGCATGTTTTTAAATGTTGACACGATTTTATCATGTTGCAAGAAACCGGACAATAAGCTTAAGCCTTATCCTAATTTCATGTCAAATATTTATTTTTTAATATAATTTTGGTTGCCGCATCCTATTTTATTTGAATAAACATTTTATCTTATTATAGATTAATTATATGTCCACCAAATGATTCTAAAAAAATAATGTACCAAATAAAATATTTCTTTTTGGGTGTAAAATTTAAGATTTTAAATGTTTTTATTGCCAAGCTCTTCAAAATTCTGCAAATCGTAAAATGTTCGCCTAAAATTTGTTATTTCTGATGGCTACAAGAAATGGTAATAATTAGCTTCTAGGGTAACAAGAAAAAATGTCATTGGGACATTTGGAGGAAACTAGTTCCAAATTAATTTAATTTTGGTAATAGGACATTATTCTCAAGCCTTGTCATTATTGGCTTTTCAGATAAGTGATTTGTTTCAACTTATGTTTTAAAACTTTACCTCAATATTGACGTCATGGTATTACCAAAACAAACTTATATATAAATAAGCATTGTTTGATTAATGTGAAAATAATATTTTTAAATTTTGACAAATTTTGAGTACTCAGTGTTTAAACTGATACTTGGTTTCAAAAGAATAGAAATAAATTACAGATTTTTAATAAATTGTGCAGTTAAACTGGATTTATAATACAGATCATGCAGTAACTTTACATTAATAATTTAGTCACTTAATTGTTTTCAAATTTCTGATGAAAATTAACTATATATTAATAATTTCCTCTTTTACAATACTCATAAAGTTGAGATTTAACTACTTTTTCGTGGCAAATTTGCCACATTAAAACAACTTTTAAGAATTCATAAATTGCAAAAATTCTTATTGTTCAGAATGCACCCTGATGATTTTTCAGAAGATGCTGCATTCGCTGGTCTTTCAGTTATTGCTTTGTCCAAGCTAATCTCCGAAATTTTGCTGTCTTTTTAATTTGAGCATCTTTTATTTTCAAATCGTTCTGAAGGTATCCTTGCCGATTGTTTAGTAAATTATTTTCCATTTCCCGATATTCAATGACAGAATCCAGCTTCTTACACTGTGCTAGTAATTTATTACGTTCTTTAAGCACTGAAAAATATTGACGTTTTGTGAATTTAAGTTCATCCTGCAACTCGGATTTAGAAGTTTCAGCGTTATCTAGCTTCATTTTCAATGATTTCATATTTTCGGTATTGATTCCCAGATTTCTTTTCCAATTTTGAAATTCTTCAGATAAAATTGCATTCTCTCTCTTTTTGTTTCGTAACTGACGCCTGCAATAAGCTAGTTTTTCATTGGTTTGTTCCAAATCTGTCGTTAATGATTTAATCCTTTTATCACGATTGGCCACCTGAGTTTTATAGTATTCTAATAACTTGGTCTGTTCTAACATCTCACTCTTCTGTGATGCTTCCAGACGCTTGCGCTGAGATTCTTGTTGATTCAGTTGAGTTTCTCTTTCATTTAAGTCAGTTCGAAGTTTATTTATCGTTTGACTGAGAACATCGACGTCTTTCTTAGCTGTTCCTAACTGATCCCTGTCCATAGTCAAGTTTTTTTCGAACGTGTCCGCTCTTTTGATGGCAATTTCCTTACTTTCCTTTAAAGCATCGAGGTTGCCCTTTAACTTTTCAATATACGAATTTTTTTCCTGAATTTGAAGAAGTAAAGCGTGACGTTCTTCCATGGCATTCTTCATATCTTCTTTTAGAAGTCGTTTTTCATCTTTAAGAGATTTCAGATCATTAACTAAATTATCTATCAGCATTTGTAAAGAAGAGTTCTTAATCTGAAGATTTTCTTTCTCTTGCCTTTCTAGCTCTTTTTCTTTTGAAAGTTGCTGTTTGTACTCAGAAAAGTTTTTGTCTTTGCTCTCAATGCGTTTCTGTAAACCAACTGCTTCAGAATGAAGTAGTTTCGCTTCAGCTGAAATTACCTTGGTCTGATGATGCAACCTTTCGATCTCATCTTCGTATTTCTTCTTCATGAATTCGATTTCTTGAGGCATTGATATTCTGTCGATTTCTCCTTTCTTCTTATTTTTTTCCTGTATAATACTTCTTGATAACTGCAAACTTTTAGATGAACCGACAGCAATTTCTCTGAAATTTGTGCGTTTCCTTGGAGGATCTGTTGGTCTTCTGTTGATGTATATATCAGATTTCGATTTCTTTGTAATATTCGTAGCTTTCAATTTGTTAATGTTTTCTCTCAGTTCATCAATTAATCGAACGAGTACCATTTCTTCTTTTCGGTGATGTTCCAAACTCCTACTCATTTCAGACAATTTTAGTTTTAGATCTTCCACGTCTTTCTCCTTTTGTATCGCCATTGCCTCTGATTTTTCTTTGTATTTTTTCATTTCTGCTGTCAGGTGCATGATTTTATTGCCTTTCCTCTCATTTTCTTTATACAATGATAGGAAATATCCTAACAAAAGTCTGTATTCAATTTGAAGTTCCTCTCTACTTGCATAAGCATCACCTTCAACTTGTTTGAAGTGATCGTAAACAGCTTGGAACTGAGCTTTTGTAATAAAATGTAAACTACTCATTTCAGTTATAAAGTTTTTTCTTTACAAGCATATAACACTCAAATAGTTATGAAAATAAAACAACATATTTAAAAATATACTTTAATAACACATCCAATAGTTGCTCTTAAAAGCTATTTTGAACTTTTGTAAGGAACCACGTTTTGGTCTCATGAAGAATAATCACGTGTAAATTAATAATAATAATCACGTGTCTCATTATCTCCAGCTTTGAACTGCTGTGCATCATAAATGAATCACTAATTTATTGTTTTAAGATTTTGAAGTTACTTTTACGGTTACGTAGTGACTATTAGCACATTGCTATTTACCATTGAAGAAAGTCACATTAACCCAATGGCTGTCAATCTTTTATTATCCTACCGACAACTTATCACTTTTAATTGCATTTAATTCATTTTTTGCAACTTCTGTTAAGTTTTGCTCCATCTTCGTGCTTACTAAAAAAAATTCATTCTCGTGGTGTCCCATATCATTTAATTAAAGCTAGTTTCACAGTTAACCTACAGCTGGTTACAGTTACAGCTATAGCCATCCACTAAAACCCCAAGTGAGCAGAAACTGTACAATAACAAGTACTTGTCTCATCGGTACAAAAAGTTGCTATTGTTCGCTCTCTCTCAGCGCACGCGCTATGTTTCTTCTGCGCATTCGTGACTTACTGGAATTTTATAACTGACTGCGTGTAAATACATTTTAATATGTTTTGCGGCATATGAATTTTAATTATTGCGTAACATTCAAAAAAAAGTTTTGAAGTCTTATGATGCAATGATCAGAAGTAACGTAGGATCAAGTGTAGATTTGGGTGTCCCTTCTATTGGCGACAAATTTCAGTGATGAAACACTCTACTTTCGGTTTCCATAATGTTTCGTTTTCATTGACGTTACGGCTGGGTTACCAATCGAAAATACTCTTGGTGCCTACTTTGGCCTCAAAAAATTAAGGAACACTTAATTCCTAACTTTTACTGCGATGTATTTAAAATTACTATTGTCATGGTAACCGTTGTTTTTATCATGTTTATTTAAAATTAGATAGTACGTTTGGATGGAGTAATAGAATACAAACCAAAATCAAAGGGTTTTAAGATTCATATGTTATCTTAGAGTAATTCAGAAAGAAAAACCTCAGAATAAGTTATATCATTTAAAAAGTTAATTGTCTACCGGATTACTATTTACTCTGTTTTGGGCAGTAAATGATTAAGTTTTTAGGTCCAATTTTCGGAAATGATTTCAATATCCATCATATGATGGTTTATTTCCAAGTGGATAACTTAATCCATATATATATATATATATATAATCGGGTAATCGGGTCAAAAAGCAAAAAACAATACTAAAGGCATTAATGTATGTTAAGATCATTTTTATTTAATTGGAATTTGATTATACAAATTTATGTTTAGTAAATATATTTGTATCGTTGTAAATAAGTTCGGAAAATGAGGAAAATGTTAAGTTATAAATAATTTGTAATTTTCTTAGAGGATTCTTTAAATTATCATCTCATAATATATAAATAAAAAAATAAAACATGTAAGAAACCTGTTACATTATTGAATTTTATTATTTATTGCACAATAAAAAATGTATTTGAAAATTAATAAACAAGTGGGTGGAGTCACCTCAAAACTTTCTCGCAGGCTCTTTAATAAAGGTTATGTTATCCCTCCCTGTCCTCCAATTAAATTGTAGACCTTGGGGAAGGCTCCTAATGTCTCTTATGGGATTGGCTAAAAATAGTTACGACTTATCGATCTTAGGTGTGAATTTAGTATTTTTACTGAAACTGTTTAATAATTTTAATGCTTATGGTCCTTGGTGCATTTTTCCCTTCAAATAAGTCTTGAAATTAATTATCAATGAAAAAGAATCAGTATACATTTATCTTTATTACGTTCTAAAATTTTTATATCTAGTAGAAAAATTGTGTCATTGAGAGAAAATACGTGCAGAAGACGAAAAGCGTTCGTTTGCGGTTTCATGTAAAAATCGTATGCTAAACATCGATAAAATCTAATGCTTTTAAAATAAAATTCGCCTTATTCTCAATACATCTTCAGATTCATTGAAAATGAATTCGAAATATTTTTTGCCTAATGCTTAGTTTACTTTACATGCTTGTTTGGCAGACAAATTACTAATATTAAAAATAGTTCGAATTTAAATTCGTCCATTTTATCTGATTTGTCGTACTGAAGCATTAATTTTAAATAGCATTAAAATATATTGAATACTCTTTTCAAATCTATATTTCAGTTTCTTCCTTCCTTCAGATATCACATATTTTACATTATGTAAAGCTATGTTCCTATTAAATGTGGACATTTATTTCTTTAACGATAGCATTTAGTCACTAATATCAAAATCAGCATGAGCAGTCTCAAAAAAAATCCAAAGAATTATTGAAATAACTTTTTTGTCAATTTTTCGAATTACAGATTCAGCCATATCGCATATTTTTGCCACTGTTTCTTAGCAAAAAACGTCATTTTAATTCTAATTCAATAATAATAATAATAATAATGAACCTTCTGTAAATTCACCTCTCAGTTTTCCTTTCCAATTTTTGTGACAACGTTATTTATTAAGATTTATCTTTATCTATATGCTCAACATCCAACATTGAAGATTCTTTCACAGTATTCATAAGTGGTATGAATAATTTAACTTGAAAAATTTATAGATGAGTTTGGATCAATATAAGTAGTTAGATGATTTTGAAAATACTCGGTAGCATCAAACTGTAACAATACTCGAATTGCATTAAGATAAATGAAGGTTCGATCATGAAGATAAAAGGATGCTCTTTATTGTTTACATGAGGTCACATGTGACACGAATGTCTGAGGAATATAAAATAGGACAGCTCATACCGGGGTTTCGAACCCAGGTTTCGACTGTGGCTTCGGCCTCCTTTCTTGCTGTGATGGCGGCCTTCGCTGGTTCAGTTCTCCACGACTCGCTGACAGAGGTTTCTAGAGAAAGAAAAAGACAAAGATCTAAATTAGGATGATGTGAGAACGCATCAAAGTTTACATTGCAAATATTAGTTCCAAAATAAATCATGATTCCAGTATTTGATCTAGCTCCCCTTTCAATGAGGATGATTCTCAATAGATGAAATCTATCTAAAATCAAAAATTTTTGAAGTAAAAAAAATATATATATAAAAAATTTAATTATTCCTCTACTGAAAATATTAATAATTAAAATCCATTACATTTTGATAGTCATTTAAAGATATTTAAAAGCACAATATTTTGAAAGTAAAAGAAGAATGAACTATGGGAAGTAATAAATTTGTTAAAGAAGTGTAAGATAAGCGCGCTTATTTACTAAATACCAACAGTTAAAGATATCAGATCAAAACTTGATTTAAAAAATTAAGATAATCGCATATTTAAAAATAAAAAAGTGATAATAGAGAGTTTGTGAATTGTTATCTTTTTACTATCATCGGTAGCACATGAAAATAAATAAGAATTCAAATAAAGTGTTTATTTTGCATAATATTTTTCATTTATAAACCTATATTAATATATGAACGTGAAAAAAAAAAAATAAACGCCCTACCCTGTATAAAATAGGCCGGTATTCCCCTAACATGGAGTGAAACGATTAAATATTTAGGAATCCAGTTTTCAAGAATTAAACAAAATAACAAAATATTACAAAATTTAAGAACCAAGGCTCTTAAAAAATTTTCGGTCTCAAAATACTAGGTTCCAAAAGAAACGGTGCAAGAACAAAAACCTAATTACAATCGCTAACAACAGTATAC
Organism: Argiope trifasciata; assembly: GCA_026543055.1. Taxonomy (NCBI): domain Eukaryota; kingdom Metazoa; phylum Arthropoda; class Arachnida; order Araneae; family Araneidae; genus Argiope; species Argiope trifasciata. The sequence continues at coordinate 136,673 of JAPMOQ010025972.1, read as the reverse complement.
TTGGCATATTCTTGTATAGTTGTCCCATAATTAATAAATTTTCCGAAACACAACTCAAATCTTGTAACACTATACAAACAATGGCTCTCAGAGTAGCTCTTGGTGTACCAATTTGGACCCCCAACATCATCTTATTAAAATTAGCTGGCCAAGAAATACTTTCAGACAAGATCAAACGTCTAGCAATACAATTTTTTATAAAACAAATGGCCAATCAGTCCTTTTCACCTTTGGTTGATGATCACAATGAGATGGATCGTTTTTTGAGCGACAAAGATAAAGAAATCATTCATAACACTTTCCAACAACTTGATTGCGTACCGGATCATATAATTACCATGCCACTCCATCTACAATATAACCCAAATTTATGCAATATCTTTTTAAATGAATTCAGGTTCCAGAACAAAGGTTTACCAATCCCAATTATTACTGCAGCTTTCAATGAGTGCTTACAGAATCACTTTAAAAATCATTTTATTATAGCTACAGATGGTTCGAAATCTGAAAATTCCACCTCAATTGCAGGTATTTCTAAGATTAAAAAATTTCTTTACAGAATTCATAAATTAAATTCAGTATTCACTGCCGAAGCCTTGGCAATCTGCCAAGCGGTGGACGATCTTTCAATCCCAGAAAAGCACAATCTTATTATTTCGGATAGCTATTCAGTTCTGTTAGCACTTAAAAATGTCACTTTTCACTCTCCTAAGGTCATCCAAAGACTCGCCTCAAAAATTTATATCAGGAAAAAACTAAATCAAGAAATAGTTCTTTTGTGGGTTCCTGGACATTCCGGAATTTCCTTTAACGAAGAGGCTGATTATCTGACGAGGAAGCTCTCGGCATCTACACCATTTCTAGAATGGATTTCTCCTGAAGATATTTTTTCTACAATGAAAAAAAATCTCTAGACAAAGCGCATACGAAAACTACCTAAGAAGTAAATATCAACCATTATTGGGGGAATTTCCCGACATTATATCCATCTCAAAATGGACAGAGAACAGAATACAAGATAAAATCATTGCCCGTATAATCAGCAAAACCATCATCACTCCAGGACTTCTTCATAAATTCAATCTTACAGATAACCCTTTGTGCAGCAAATGTGGAGAGATAAACAATATTTCTCATATCCTTCTCAAATGTCAAAAATATTCAACGTACAGAACGGTGTTATGGAACAAGCTACAAATAGATGATCCTGATATTTACTACGTTCTTTTATCCCATGTTTTCGCCAACAAAAAAAATCTGCTCATCTTTCTGCAGTCTCTCAAGTTCTTTGATATTTCTTAAGTTGCAAAAACGGACTCTCTGTGTGTGTGCGCGCATCCTTTTTTTTTCACTCCAGCAGGTGGTGCTTCCTCTCGGCATTTCGGATTACAGGAATGTTAATTTGGAGAACTTTTAATCGCTGCTTTGTGGCAACCAGGGGATTATAGCCTTTGTCGCTCCATATCCCAAAATATTTACATTCAAGATTCAAGATTTTATATGAATGTGAAAGTTTAGATGAATGGATGGATGTTTGTTACTACATTACGCCAGAACGGCAGAATAGAATTGGATGAAATTTCGCAGAGAGATAAACTATAGTCAGAAATGGAACATAGGCTACTATTTATTCCATTTAATTGAGTGGTTAATTTTTTTATTAATTAAAAACTAACTTTTACGCCAAAATGCTGAGACCAAATCCCGCCAAAAATGAATAAGGCTCCAGATTTTTTTCCCAACACTGTTGAGGATAGGCTTAGAAGAATTTCGACCGATTATTTAACGATTCTATTAATTTTCTTTGTGTTTGATGTATTTAAAATCAAATGTTGTTAATGAATCGATCTTTCGGATTCATTCTGAAGTACTTTTAAATTAAAAGAAAACAGAATAAAGGAAATAAAAAAAATTTAATCTGCATCGCATTACCTTAACTGGCGTAAAAAAGTCAGACATGTGTGTTACGCTAATTGGCGTTGAAAGTTCGCCCGTGATTGCTGACAACTGTGTTTTCATTTAAATTAAAAGTTTAAATATGATGTGTATAATACTGTTGTAGCTATCTCAGTCACGATCAATAAATAAAATGGATTTGACCTGCCTTGATTTGCTGCTTTGTTTTATTTTGGGTATACAATGTAAATAAATTGTTTTTACGTTAGTTGTGTGCTTTTGTTATTAAATTGTATTTATATTATATATTTTTCGTATATATTTATACTTTTAAATGTATCGTTTTTAGGTTAGGTTTAATTTTTTTTTATTTGTCATTATTTGATAGATTTTCGTACATATACATCAAAATTTCGACGCTAACAGAATCGCGGGTAATAGCTAATGATATATAAACAGAGTTAATAACTTTTCGATTTCATCCCAAACATTAGAAAATAATTTTGATATATATAATATTTTAAATATGCATATATTGTGTAAAATACCAAAGACGCTTTCATTCTAATTAGATTAAATTCAGACTGTTTAAATTTTTATTACGGGAAAAAAAGGTACTAGTTTGGTAACTTAAATAAATTATGTATCAATAAAGTGTAAAGATAGATTAACTACTCCCCATATTGCTTCTTTCTTTGATATGAAATGATACCTGCTTAAAAGTAGCTTATAAACATTTAGTTATATGCCATTTATACTTTCATTCATATGTTAAAGGGAACAGTAAGAATCCTTTACAGAAACGAATTTGATTCGGTATTATTCAATTGGCAATTGTAAAAGATAGCTTATTGTAGTTATTATTTTAGAGATAAATAATGCAAAAAAGAAGTACAGTGTGCCAGATGATTTGCTTTCTTTTTTTACCTCTGCTGTCGGTCTGCTGGGCACAACATCTGGAACGGCTCCTTTAGGAGGAAGAGCGGGAGCCGGCTTTTTCGGTTCCAGACTCAAGCTCCTCCCCAGGGTTCCACCCTTGAGCACTTTGGAAATTTTGGAACGGAGGCTCATCTCCTTCGCACTCTTATCCACAGTGCTTTCTTGTCCCGCCGCCACGTCCACGCTTTTGGTTCGCCTGTCGAAAAATGAATTGAAATTAATCAATGAAAATGTACGGAAGGTATTGTACAAAAATGCCCTAATCTATCTACAAGGTGAAACTTTCAGAGCTTTCTGTAATCTTACAAATACTGAATTAACAATTTTCAGCTCTGTATTTTTTACATTTATTTTTGACAACAGGTTAGTTTAGAGCAGTCATATTAACGTCCCGTTTTGAAGCAACACTAGGGCTATTAGGGGACGGGCCTCGTAATTTTCAACCACTGACAGATAACGAGGACGACACCTGTGCTGAAACACTCCTCTTCAAACTTCCACACCACACCAGGGGAAGTACATTTTGCCCCGGCGGATTTAACGTAAACCAGACCCTTTTACACGACAGTTCTTGGGTGGAATAGGGTCTCGAACCTGAAACCCTCCGATTTCGAGGCTCAGACCTTACCACCAGGCCACCGCGCCCCTTTTAACAACGGATTAAATACAACAAAAAACAGCAAAATAAAATCCTTAAAGAAGTTTTAATTTATGTCTGTACATAATTTTTAGATGATTAAGTGATCATGATACAAAGATGTTTCCTATTTCTTACACACTGAAAAAAACCCGCATGAAAACAAGACATACCGTTTAATACGAACAGTAGTGTTTCAATTCTTTCAATTCCCAAATCAACCACACACTACAATACTATTTTAATATTTCATGATGTATAAAATTAAGAATATCACTCATCATGAGTTATTACATGAGACATCATATATGCCACTAGTAATACTTCTGTACCAATAGGAATAAGCACATTAACTACTATTTCAGCCTTTTACAATCAAAAGAAATACGAAAGCAAGGAAGGTCAGCACACTAAGCAATTTATCTGTTTAAATAGTTCAAAATATTTGCCAGTGTGACTATAACTACTGTGAAACATTTTCTTTTATGCCACTAGTAACACAAATGGTTGGTATGGATTACGACAAAAATAACTTAGTACGAATTCTGTCATTGATTTATTTAGTTGAAACCAATTTATATGAGATAATAATTATACGAATTTTATCTGGCTGTAGCGGAATTTGCCCAGTAGAAAAAATCGCCGCTTAGGGGAGCGTTAGCCCTTGTTATTATCAAAAGCGGCATTCAAGCTAGAGAAAGCGTTCTGTGGGTTGGAATATGTAAAAACATTTTAGTTTATATTCGTTCAAAGACCGTACAGCATTTCTTAAAATAACAATTACCATATTGTCACAACATCGAATGAATCACAACATCGGTTAAGTAGTTTCAGGACTCGGGGTGCTTATGTAATAAAACCAACCTAAACTTCAGAGATTGAAAAATTCATTGAAATTTTCAGGAGCTCCTACAAAAATAAGAATGCCTCAATGTGTTTTAACTAACATATTGGATTCATTAACAGGAGATATTCTACCGCGAGTAGGGAAGGACTTGGCATACTCCATAAATATTTCCGTGTCATTGAAGAGGCACACATAGAGTAACTATAGAATTTTGGTTAACCGTAATTACCAAGTAAATTTAATTTTTTAAAATTATTTAACCATAGCGTTTCATAGGAATTATTTGTTTTTGTTTAATTTAATATGAAACGCAATATATTTACGTCCCGTTCTGAAACAATGCGAAACGTAATTTAGAATGGACCTTATACTTGTAGACCGTTGACAGAAGGCAAAGGCGGTACTTGAATGAACCTCAATATCCCGAAATGGATGCTTCAGTTCCTATTTGCAAAGATGAATTCAGTTTGAAAAATTAATAGTGCAAAAGCCAAAGATTCGATATTCATATTTAATAATACTATTTTTTTTTTTTTTTTTTTTGCCACTTAAAAACAAGTGAAAGAAATATTCAATAGGGCTTGGATAAGGCCTAGATTTCGTTTGAAACAGAAAATGTTATGCAAGATTTATTGTAATGCAAAATAATAGCATTGGGTTCCTACCGTAGGGATTTCAGTTTCTCTTTGAAGCTCTTTCTCTGTTGCTGCGTTGCCATGGGCACACTCTCTGAGCTACCTCCAGGATCGACGCTGCCTTCCCTCGATGAGTACGGGGCTTCACTATCTGTTGTCATAGCACTCATGCCACTTGGTGTCTGTACCATGTACCGTCTTCGATTTCGAGAGATTCCGCCATATCTGAGGGAAGCATGAATACTCAGTTTCTATCATCATTACTTCATTCAAAAATATTGCTTTAGAAATAATTTCATTGAATTCAGAAATTCGAAAACAGTTGCAATAATTGCTTAAAATTTAATTCAAGTTTCACGAGAATAAAGAATAAAAAATCTGCTTATATGGGATCAATTCCCACATTTAACTTAACTATATTTATTGTGGATGAATTTCGATAGTTTGTAGTATTAACTGCACGCTGTACTTAAACCGATTAATGAAATCGACAGAAATTCCTGTTAAGAATGAATGTTGAGTAAGAAATTTGAATACCTTAAAAACATTTCGCACACATGCGATTATTTCTTAGATTTAGTTATTTACATAAATGAATAAACTCTCATTTAGAAAATTTTATGCATTTATCTTTTATATTAGTGCTTTATCAGTATTTATTTTTGTAGTTTACTGATTCAAGAAACAGTTCATAAGATTTTTTTCTGTCGTTTGCGTTAGTATATATTGTTTGTTCAGAATTTAAAAGCAGAATCGAATCATTGTATGCTTACATAAGATATTGTATGAAAAGACGGGGAATAATTTCAACTAAGTTTAGATAAGTTTACTTCTTTTAATTAATAGTTCTTTATTAGTTGTGAAAATCCATGTCAAATTCGAAATTGGTGTACTAAATAAAACCTAGCCAGCAAGAACAACAGCTGAAACTCTTTGGAAAATCATCATTTTGTTAAGTTCCTCATTCAAGGAAAAAAAGCTAAATTTATTATACTTTGTTAATAAAATCTGAGTGTCAAATTAATGTTTCAGATCTCGTGCTGTAATGGAATCAGATACTCGTACATTGTCATTTATTAATTTACCTGAAAATATGCAAATGAAGTAAATCTTTTACCTGTATTCCGAATCTGGCAACGATGAATCCGTTTCATATCCGTATCCACCCAGACTCAACAGACTTCCTGCTGGAGTGGAGGTGATACTCTCTCCTTCTGATTCCCAGATCTTCAGCCTCTGTTCATGCGTGGTGCCTGACAGAGCATGGTCCAGGGACATGGACTTTCTTTGCAGAGCTTTCTGTCTTGGTGGTGGACGTATCAGCATGCTGGGAGGAGCCACTGGATAATTGGTTACTCGTTGAGGGTTGTTCCATCTCTGCATGGGGTCTTGAGAATGACTGACATCCTGAGCCGAGACAGCTCTGTATGGAAAAAGATATACATTATTTCGAGAAAATTTTATAGAATCTTTATAATCCTCTAAAAAAACAAATTTGTAATTAAAAATTTTAAAATTTATATTCCCAAATTGTGTTTTATTAAAGAAATGTATTGTTACATATCAAGCCTGTTAATCAAAAAATTTCCGCAATTACCTGCTACATTAAACCTTTGCATCATATTCATGGTTACCGAACTTCCATAAGCCGATTATTTTTCGAATTTCACCCATAGTACCAGCATCATTGCTTATATCATCCTTTGCAATGAAAACAGGATGAAATATTTTAACGAATAGTCTTATGCCTCCCCCCCCAAATACAAAGAAGAGCCTTTTTCCTATTAGCAATTTCTATAAATGTACTTTATGAAGAAAGATTAACCATTATTATCTTATCCTATTACTATAAAGTAAAACTTGTCCAAACATGAGGGTTTTATAATAAAGTGAAGTGTA
>JAPMOQ010025972.1:113051-129810 GCA_026543055.1 Argiope trifasciata | reverse complement strand
AGTAAAACTTGTCCAAACATGAGGGTTTTATAATAAAGTGAAGTGTATGATTCATCGGTGAGAAACTTCAAATAATCAGCCAAGATTTTACAGCTGCTACTTTATTCATTTTTGCTATAGCAGCACGACACATTTAACACAAATTAATAAACAAAATAAACTATATACAATCGCAACTTTTCAATACTGCATTTCACATTTTCAGCTGCCGTTCTACTCCAGACATCTTTTTCGTCCAATCTAACCAACATGTCCCCCTTCTCTCTTTCTTTTTCCCTCCTTTTCATTTTGAGTTGAGTTGCCCCAGCTGCTTCTCGTTATTCTTTTAAATCCTAGTGTTGCCACACACGAAAACAATTTGGATTTCGAACTTTACTTATAACTAGGACATTATAACATCTAGGATAATCATAGGACATCTAGGATAATATTAGCTATTTACTTACTTTAATTATCAAAATATATATTTTACTTATTGGTGTATTTAATTGCCTATTTTCTTGTAAATCATTTACAAAGAAACTAAGAATTATAAAATAAGTTTCATTAATACTTACTCATACAGCTTCTTTTGATTCTTAAAAAATCTAAAACTAAACTAAAAGATCTAATTTTTTACTATCAGTAAACTGAGTGTTGTTCTTTTTGTTGAGGTCCTAGTTGCGTATTCAAAATTCCTGCAAATTCAGTTTCCCAAATATGAGAGTGTTACATTTATAAGTTTTTCAAGGATAGTTGAAAGAGATTTTTGAATTGTTGCCACTGATACTAGTTTTTTTAAATAATGCTATTTCAAAATCTATCCTTTTAGATTATTCACGGCAGTAATATTTTATTTATGGAAATAATTAAATGGCCGTAAAACTAACTTAAAGCATTTTATTTGTGTAAAATTAGTTCTTCAATAATTTTTAGGATTCTTTTTTTTCAATCTTAAAATTAAAGAACTCCTCACCTTCTGAACGATGTGGTCCTTTTAAGGCGTTCATCTTCCTTCAGAATTTCTGCCGATTTCTGGAGTTCCATGAAACTTTGCTTTATCTATAATAGAAATGAAAAGTGCATAATAAAGTCCTTGTTGTTTAAAATTGTAAAGCATAGTAATTTCATAATATGCCATTATCTGAAATGACAATAAAAAAATTTCAGATAAAAAAATCTGTAAAAAAATCACTAAATTAAAACCTATATAATACTATTTAATAAATAACATCAATAAAGACACTTGACTAATATATATTAAGAGGCCCATTGTATAAAAGAATTATAGAATTCTTAAACTAATATAATTGCTCGCGTATATCTATTTTGTTTTTCCATTTCTTTTGTAATATATGTGGGTATTTAAAAAACACATTGCCTTTTAGGAAGTGTTTTTTTTATCAGTCTCAAGAAAAAGAAGAAAAAGGTCGATTAGATTAATTAATTAAATTGTGCTTTAATGAGAGAATTTCTTTTTTTATTTGTAAACAAATGAAACTTCTGTTAAAAAATGCTGATTCTTTGATAGCATTAATTTATTAAAAATGAGATGGTATTTATTAAATTCTGTAAATAAATAACTTTAAATGCATTTTCTCGGAAAGACATGATTATTTGTTTCTCCTACTTTTGGAAAACATCAGCTGAAATAGTGTTTTTAATCAACTGCAGCATTATAAACCTAGCCAATTGGTAATTTATGTGGCTATTTATTCATGTTGCTCGAACTAATAATCATCTAGATGTAATATTAACTCAACAATATGAGTTCGTGATCTTTCTCTTTATTCACTGTAAAAAGTTGTTATTCTATTTAATTTCTCTATTTTTAATCTTATCCAAAATTGATAATTTAAAACTTTAAGTATATGTGTATCATTTGACACATAAAGTTGGAAATATTTTTTTCCAAATCATCAGCCTCACTTGAACATAAAATGAAAAATATAAAAGGAAGGAACTGCCCTTCTTTTCAGGAACTAAAAGAAATACAAAATGACTTTGATTTGAAAGCATATTCGAAATAAATTATCGTGATTTTGAACAATGAAATTTTTTAAAGACATTTCTCTTTTCTGCTTAATGAATCCATTATAAAAAGGTGAAACTGCATGCAATAAAAGTTTTACAGAGAAATTTCTCCGTACATTTTTACGATGGTATTTGACCAAAGTAATGATTTTTAATCATTTCAGTTTTTAAATTTAGATTATCCTCATTATTTCAAAAGAATCCTATGAAATTAGTTGTATTAATTAGACTGCTACATATTTATATTGCAATTGAAAATATGGAATTTTTTTTACCTTATTCATCGTATCTTTGAATTCTTGGGTCAGTGGCATATTGGATTTATTCGCATTAGCAGTTACGTCAGCACTCACTTTCTCAATCTAAAATAGAAATAAAGTAACTCAAATAATTCTACAATTTTTCCCTCATTAGAATTGTATTTTGGAATTTTATAATGTTTTACTCACGTCTTTTACAATATCGCTGATTTTAGAGTGCAGTTGAATGGCTGTCTGCAACCTCTGTCTCCATTCTTCGCGTTCCTTCAACAAGATTTCTCGTTCTTTCTTCATTCTGTCGTATAATCCTCTTAATTTGGCGTGATTTTCTCGTATTTCTAGTAAGCTGCTGTGAAGCTATAATAGTATTATAACATGTTTATGTTAGCTTCCATCGAACAAAAGCTACTAGAGATTTTGAAAATATAAATATTCGTATCAGTGAATAAAAGCACCTCAGATTTGTAGTTATCTACATAATATGCAATGGGATTCATAACTCTTTGGACAAATGGAAAGAGCGATAATGCACATTGCAACAAACATTTTCATTGTGGACTGTATAAGAGCAACTGAAACATTGAGCACAAACTTAAGAAAAGGATAAAAATTTTATATTTCATGTCATCATTGACAGGCCCTTTCTTCTAGAAGTATTTACAATTAGCCTTTAAAATGCATCCAAGAATGTTAAAGAATGTATATCAGTATTAAAAGACTAATTGGTGCACAGATTAAAAACTGCATGCTCCTCGCACGCGTGTAACGCAATATTCAAAAGACATCCAGATTGAAATGAAATAACCCCACCAATTGTGCCAGTTATGAATTACTTCTAGTGATTATCATTTTGAATAAGATTTAAAATACGTCTGTTAAGATACCATTATCAGCAATTAAAGATTAAAGATTCTAGATTTAATCACATGTCTGTCACATTTTTGCTTCAACAAGTCATTTGCGCTTGTGCATTCTTATGCACAAAATATTGTTAAATTGTCTCCTTTATTAAATTTTATCCCAAAAGATGATTTATTCAACATATTATAATTCGAATTAGTGATAACAACTCAATTTTTTGAATCTACATTAATATTATCCCTGAATTACCCCTGAAAAAATTAAATTTTGAATGTCTGAAGAAAATATAACACAATTGATATACCTTCTGAGAAATTTTTCTGACATTGATCAATTTCAGTCACAAATTCTTACATCATATTCAAATCAGAACCAAATAATTCCCATTCTGGAATGATCAATGGTTCAAAACTTAAGAAAAAGAATGTATTAGGTTGGTGCGATGAAATGTCGGATTCTCTTTACATGCGGACGTTTGTCTCCCTGTTTTCGTTATACTTTTGTCTTTGGCATAACCTCATTCATAGTCGTATTGTCCATTGCCAGAGACTCATTTCAGCAAAATAGGTTTTCTCGAAGGTCTTCCCTTTTGTTATTTCTTTTGAGTTTATTGCCGATATGAATTCTGCCGACATTCGCGTCATTTTCTTATATGAGTACAAACTTGGTAATAGTGCTGCAAAAGCTGCACGCAACATAAACCAAGCGTTTGGGGAGAATACGGTTAACGATCGGAAAGTGCAGCGTTGGTTCGAAAAATTTCGGACTGGCGATTTTTCACTGCAAAATGAGCCGCGCGGAAGACCCAAAACGTCTGTGAAGAATGATGACCTGAAGGCTCTAGTGGAAGCGGATCCAGCCGTATCCACGAGGGAACTTGCTATCAGGATGAAAGTTGACCATACAACGATATTGAGACACCTTTCTGAGATTGGCAAGGTTAAGAAGATGGAGAAGTGGGTACCGCACGCACTGACAGAGCGAAATAAGCTGGAACGAACTGGAATATGAAGTTTTGCAGCATCCACCCTATTCACCGGATCTCTCGCCGACCGATTTTCATTTTTTCAAGCATTTAGAGCTGTTTTTAAGGGGCAAACACTATGAAAATGAAGACAGTCTAAAAAACTCGATATCAGAGTTTATTAATTCTAAAGACCAAAATTTTTTTAAGACAGGCATCTACGCTTTAAAATCTCGTTGGGAGAAGTGTATTGAAGCGAATGGAGCATACTTTGATTGAATAAACAGCTTTTGAAGAAAGATATGCAGTTTTATACAATCACTTAAGAATCCGACATTTCATACGCACCAACCTAATATATTGTAATCCAAAGAGGTTATGTAAATATAAATAGGGTCATTTATAGAATTGCTGAAATTTCTTTTGGAACATTACAGTACCTAATCGTAACTTCAGATTTTGAATTTCCCTTTAGACCCAATTAAGCATTTTATAACGAATTTTAGCATGCTTATTTAATAATTTAGTGTTTCCTTTATAAATACAAATTATATATGTACAGAGATGCTAAAAAAATGGCATTCATTGGAGTATTTTTTAAACTTGCCTCACTCATCTTCCTCCTACTGTCTTGGTGATCTTTCTCGGTCGCGCTTCTCATGTCCAACAGCTGCTTCCTGATGGCTTGTTTCTCCTTTTGCCTCTCGGTTTCCGTTTTCGCCACGCGCTCTTTCAGATCAGTTACCATCTTCTGACTCTCGGACAAAAGATTCTGTAATTCAGTCCTCTCCTTCTCCCACGTGAGTTCCAGACGCGTTTTGGCGATGTTACGGGTCTGGCCTCTCGTCGATTCCAGAATCTTCTGCTCTTCCAGCTAGAAAAAATATCTATACTTATAATAAAGCTCAATGTGTGTGTGTGTGTGTTGGCCAGACCATTGGACCAACAGCTACCAAATTTGGTACATGTATACCTTGGAGGTTCGGAATGTGCACCTCGGAGTCCTTTTTTCGAATTTTTAATTAGAATTTGAATTAAGCGAAATTTCGACGTTTTTCCGCTATAACTTCCGAAAATATTATCGCACGAACATGATTTTTACATCAATTTAAAGATTAAAAAAATTAGCTTTCTAACGGTATCAGTTTTTTTTTTTAATTTATAGCGTAAGCTTCTATTTTTAACGAATTTTTAAAGAAATATTTTAACCATGTTTTTTAAGCACGTGACTAGATAAAATAAAAGAATGCCGAAGTTCAAATAAAAAAATTTATCATCGCAAAATAAATCTACAGAAATGATACTTTCAGCACGTGACTGGATAAAATAAAAAATATATAAAATGTGATATTTTCTTTGAAAAATAAATGCAAAGCAAAGGTTTCTACAATCGTTTGCAATATCTATATGATTAACTCAATAAATCTTCTTTATTTACGGTAAACCTGATTGAATTTTGACAGGATATGCATTGAAATCCCGAATATTTTGGAAGCATAACCGATGGTTAAAACTGACTGATTTATAAAATTAAAGAATATGATTAGGAAAAGGTGTACTTTTAGAACTTTCCGTCCATCATCTTAAAGAAAATATTAATTTCAGGTCAATCAATGCCCGGAATTACTTCTAATGAATATGTGATTTAATTGAAAATTTTAGAACGCTTTACTCATGGCGAACCAGCTGGTCGCCAAAGGCGGCTAGTGTATAATAAAGAACATCTTGTATATTATTCCACAAGAACTGAAAAATATCATATTTGAATCAGTTTTATATTCCCAATTTATTATATTAGAAAATATTTTTCAAAAGTTTTAAAGAAATTGATTGGAATTGCCATGATTACGCAAATTATTATATAATCATTCGGAAAATTGAAATTTCCATCTCTTGATAAATATTTGTCTGTAACAATTTTTCAATATTGAATCAAATTCTGAAATAAATATTTCTATCTAACTTTGTGACACATTCATCTAACTATAAAAATTAGTATACATCTGAAAATTTTGTAGATAGAAACGTGAAATCTTTATATGTGCATTAATAAATGTAGCAAAAACTTTTTTACTAAGTGACATTTATGTTTTGAGGCTATATAAAAATATGACTTTTTAACTTTTTATTATTAACTTCCAGAGGAGTTAAAATTCTTCCGTATAATTTACCTATCTTATTTACTAAAACTGTATAACTGAAAGTCTGTGTCTAAATGCAATGCTTAAGGTGCTTGTTTCATTTGTGTGTGTGTGGGAAACACTGTATATGAGTGAATAACACTTTTAAATTTTAAAAGTGATGAATAAAAAACGTTTTAAATAATTTCTAATGAGAAAGAATAGGGAAAAAATATATACAATATCAAGTTTTTGTAACAAAAATTATTACTATTTTTTCCTTTTATGTTCATGATTTTCCCTTATTTGGTTTCCTCTTTTTTAATCAAAAATATTGAAAACAGTGCGGCATAAATAACAAACTGCATGAACCAAAATTGAAAAGAAAAAAAGGGAGATTACCTGGTTTATTTTAGATTTCAGTTCTGCAATTTGAATTTCAAATCCATTCTTGTCTGTCTCGATCTGTAATTTTAGATTTTTATTTTCTAACTGTGCATCGTCCAACTGTTCACGGACATCTTCGAGCTGATATCTGAGTTCCTGTACTTTGCGTCGAGCTGCATCAGCCTTAAAAAACGATATAAATTATTCTTCAAAATATATTTTGATAGCCTATTATTCTTCGAAATATAAATAAAAAGGACAAAAGAACAAACCTTTTGAATTATGGGAATTCTTCCATAGTTAATTTTTTTCTCTAATTTAGCATTACGTCTTTTAACTCGTTATAGCCACAAAAATAATATATAAATTCAATTATTGGTTAACCAAATCCTTAATTTATATAAGTTCTGTAAAAAGTTTGATAAAACATTTAAATTCCAGTCAAATTTTAGATTATTTCAATGAAATATAATTTTCCTTGTTTTCATCACAATAAATTTTGAGGCAAGCTCACTGACCTCTTCCCGATGTCTGGCCCTTTCCCTCTTCAGAGAACCAGTCCTCATTTCTTCTGCATTCCTCTCCACAGAAGACAGTTGCGATTTGAGACGATCTCGTTCCTCAGCCAGGCTGGCTATCTGTTTCTGCATACTGGTGATTTCAGAGGACATGAGGGTCATTCGGCCTTCGTAATCACGCTTCAGAGCCTCCATTTGATTGTCCAGCTTCGAATCACCTGTCGAGATGTGTTGCCATGCCGAAGACCGATCCACGGCCTCAAGTGCTTCGACCTAGCATAGAATGAATGAAATTGAGGTGTTATTCATCTTGATATCAGATAAAATTTATTCCAATAATTTTTATTGAGTTTTATTTTGAAACATAGTTTTTTATTGAGTTGATAAGATAATTTAATTAAAGATTCAAAAATGCTTTACAGATGTGTGATCGTATGAATCTTTAAACCTGGAAATTTTTACAATATGTTGTTCTTTTTTATATTGATAGAATTTTATTAAATTTTAATAATAAAATAATTTTAACAATAAAACAAATTATCTACGAATAACATTTTTTATGCAAAACTTGCTAATTTCAAATTTGAAGCAAGCATTATATTCATTAAATTATTAGCAAAATTTGAATGTATTTGAATTTTTTTGCAAATGTATCATTAAAGGGCTTTATCTTAACGAACGTGGAAACTAGAAGGCCCATTGTTTGGATTGTGTTTAAATTGCTTTATGAACAGCTCAACTGCTTAAATGCATAATGCAGGCTGGTTTTCAAATCATAGAAAATTATCAAATCTTAGGAGGTACTAGTAAATTTTTTCAAATTTATATATATAGAAGTAATTTTATGTAATTGTATTTTTAAAAAATCTAATGCGTTTATTGTATATTAGATTAAGAGACAATAAAATATTGACTGGAATTTCTAAATTAAGGATGAATGATTTATAGTAGTAAGCTGATTTTTTTAAAATTTAAAATTTATTTTTATTTTTATGGTAGCTATTGTGAGACTTGTGACATTCAGATTAACATACAAATTATCTTTGGTGTAATTAATAAACATGTTTTTTTAAGGTTGTATGGGTCAAATTTTGGCAATGATATTCAAAATTTCAGCAATTTAAGTATGATCTGCAATGGGAGCTGTTAATGTATGGTAATAATTATAATTATTGATTATGATTGTGTATCTATTTCGCTCGGTGAACGACATATTTCTCCTTGGTGAACGAAAGCATTATAAATAATTTAAAATTTATTTAAGTAATGCTGTGAATTTGAAATGAAAACTTTAGAATCATAATCCCCCAATTTTCCACAAAAAAGATAATTTTACTTACTAAACTCGATTTTCCCTCAAGTAAAATGATCTCACCTTTTTCATTAGTCTTTCTCTCTCCTCTTTCAGATATTTCTCTTCTTTTTTATACGATTCAATAAGCGTTCCCTTTTCTTCTATTAGATCTTGAAGACTTCTTTTCTCTTGCTCTACAGATTTTAGCCTTTCCAGACGTCTTGTTAATTCTTTCACTCTCTCCTGAAAATAGAAATAACATTAAACACGTTCGTCTCTGAGCAGAAGTTACTATTGATTTGAGAGTTGTGGCAATTTAACTTCATTCACAGTTATATATTTTAAAAGAGTGATGATTTAAATGATTTAATGATTTGATTTTGAATGAAAGCGAAAATACCATAGTAAATGCCAAGGAAGAAATAATAACTATGATTTTTATCATAGTTAATTGATACATATTACAGTAGCAAACTTTAGAAATAAATTTTTACCTTTAAGTCATCAAAATAGATGTGCGATCTATTAATGACATTATATTCAAATACTGTATTTTCTAAACTACTATATCTAACCTAAATTCTAAAAGTATTTATTTAAATATTAATTAGGAATGTTTAAAATGTTCTGCTGTTCACGTTTAAGATATATTTTCTCTGATATTTGGCTTTAAAATTATTTGAGCACAGCAAATTCTTTCTTTGAAAATGTTGCTTCCTTCTGAAATAATTATTCACATTATTCATTGTTTATACATATGATATTTTATTCATTATGTATGAAATGTAATTAGAAAACATAAAAATTCGAATTTCTTCTCATTCTAATATTGATAGTCCAAAAATAGTTTTTGTAGAAATTTTTTAAGGCATTGAAATACATTATAAAGTAATTTTAATGTATTTTATGATTAAAAAAAACTAAGATTAAATTATTTTAATTGTATAATATCCCTTTAGAAGCAGCATGAAATAAATTTTGGTATGGTAAATATGAACTCCGCTTAGATGAGAAGAAGGGTACTTGAACCGATAGTCAAGTAAAGAAGAACCGATTTGAACCCCTACATCACACCAATGGAAAAATGTTCGGTCAACGACACTAAACTTAACACGAGCCATGCATGCATAAACGACTGATCCTTGAAAAATCAGATTTCAAACTTGAAGTACTCTAGCTCCGGAGCCGATAATGTACGACAAGTCCACAACAATTCAAGATTAACAAAGAAGAATTATAAAAAAATTATATAAATATTTTACCTATTATCTGGCCGAATAAAACCCTGACATATATTTCAATGCATATGAAATCCAAGAGAGATACTATGCATAGCATTATAAATTTGCGAAATTAATATAGGATGATTTAATTCTCTTCCTAAAATTACAATCTGGAAATTTGGTGACAAATCAATACATTTTTAACTGGTATCAAATGCCACTTGAATCGACATCCTTCTTTAAAAATTCTACACCGTACTTAAAAAAAAAAGGATGTTTCCTTTCAAAGATTTAATTTAACGCAAATTTAAGCACGTGACTGATAAGAATTTCGAAGCTATGATTTTTGTATATCGAACGTCTGCTATATCTCTATTGTCATTCGTAAGATTTTAAAACAAATTCTTACTTGCAAATCCAATTTCTCTTTAATCCAGCCATCTTGCTTATTGTTGTAAGACTCCTTCACTGATTTAAATTCAAAATTCAGCTCGTTATATTCTTTTCTTATCCTGCTTAGGTTAGCCTCTGCATCTTCTTTTTCTTCGACGAGTTTTGCCTTTGTTTTTACAAAGTCATCTTCCAACTGGTCGTACTGTAATCCAAAAATTCAATTTAAACTTTTATTTGTCAAGAAGAAATTACATCAAATAAAAGGATATATCGGACACCAAGAAGGAGAACTAAGATTATTTTGTGATTTGAATGTGGTTTTCCCTATGCGGAAATTGCAAGACAGGTGGGTGGTTTAATGTCTACATCTGGAGTCCGAAAATTTGGTTTACGATATCAAAAAGCAAATTCTATTTTTTTTAAAAAAAGCAGGAAAAGGCTGAAAAAGGTGCATCACATCTGTTGATGACAGAAAAATAAAGAGACCATGTCATTTATTTCCTCAATGAAAATTGTCATCAGTCCTTGTCATCCTTGTCACAGCAAAAATATCGAAAGAGTTGTTTAGTACAAATAGCACTGAATTGTTATCATGGCCAGAAAACAACTTGATCTTAAAATTATTGAGAACTTATGGCCTCGTTTGAAAACTTTTACACATATAAAGCATTTATCAAACAAAAGAGAATTAATTGAGGCGATAATGGTTTCCTGCCATAATGCTGTTACGAAGGAAAAGCTAATATTTCTCATTATCACAATGAAACATCAATGTGAAGCTATTATAAAAAAATAAAAGCAACTCTATTAAGTGCTGATAACTCACTGCAATCAACAGCATCTAATGTATCTTGATAACTATTGCTGCTCAACTTTTTTTGTAATACAAATATTTAAATTTTGCTTTCTGTATTGAAATTAGCATTAAATTCTTTTTAAAACAAAATTCAGGTATTTGCATTTTGATGAACGTTACATTTTCTATAAGCATACAAAGTTAGAAACCATAAAAAATTTCAAAAGTGTCCACAATTTTGACCACAGCTGAATTGTTATCTATCCAATCAGCCATATTCAAGGGAAAAATTGTCAGTACAATAAAATAGGCGATAAAATGAAGCACTGTTTTATGATTAAAATTCACAGGTATATATATTTATTATCAGCCGCTATTTTTATTTCAGTACTTTATTATTATCCCAATATCTTTTCATAGAATGCCTAATGAAAGGAAGAAAGGAGTTGCAGTTTCTTCATAAATTGAAGAAGTTTAAATATATTGATTCTGTTAAAAGGACATGAATAGCTTATTAGTTTGATTAATTGTACAATAAATTAATAATGCAAGAGGTTAATTGTGCAATCAAACTTTATAAAATAGTTATTGTAGTTTAACTGTACTGGATAGGCATTCCAAAAATGTATAGTTCATAACCCATACATCTGGCTTTATCTTTCTCGAATGTTTAATTTATATACTCTCAGATATTTGCCTACCTTTCAAACCTTATAAGTTCTTGTATGTGTTCTATCTAATAAGTTGAATTTCAGCTTATTTCAATGTTAACCATTAAACTGATGACAGAAGAGTGAAATTTTATTTTATTCTTTGATATGAATAGTTCATGATACCATTTAATAGTTATATTACTTTCAAATCTTCACAGGCAGAACAAAAATCAACTATGTATTATTTTAGCCCGTCTCAAGATATGAAATAGGTTGATCAGAAATACGTAAAGGGAAATCATTTATGAACTGGCGAATCAAACCATTCCATAATATGAATAAATCTGAAATCCAGAACCCGCAAATTTCGTGGCCATGTTCATAATATAAAATACTGTAATTCAAACTTTCAGGCCTATTTGTCTCGCGCATCGGACAAGTGAGCTCATAATGAGAGGCTCTTACTCTAGACGTCAGGTGTTCATATTCGTCCTTCATCCTATCCGCTTCCTGCTCCATGATTCTGATCTTTTGTTGGAGACTCTCCACCTCTTCCAACTGCATCTGCATCCTCCTCTGCTCCCTTTCCATGGCGACCACTTTCTCTTTGCTGAGTAGCAGCTCTTCTTCCTTTTGCTTGAGTATCTGTTCTGACTCCCTCTCAGCCTTCTCACGTTTCTTTACCTCAGCGTGGATCTCGGACTCCAGGTTATCACGTTCCTTCTTCCACTCTTCTTTCTCACGACGGTGCTCGGAGGCTACCTTGCGAGACTTCTCATTGGCTTCTCGCAAATTGTTCTCCAACTGAAAAAAAGTAATGAGAAATGTTCTGAAAAGTGTTATTTCATTAAATACGCTAAATCATGAAGAAACTAAAATTCTGAATTTAAGAAATTGCATTTTTAGCTTCAAATATCGATAAATTTTTACTTAGAGTATGACCATTATGAATTCGATTGATGAAGCATGAATAACCACAAAAGGTTACTCCAATCCCCTAACAAGGTATTCAGATAAATTTGAATGACCTGCAAATCTTGAGTCTGTGAAACTATAGTTGAGTTCTAAGATCCATCCCCATGTACTGATCAGTAGACAGCGTGTTCGCACTTATTGCATATCAATAGTTAATTACTAAAATATTTACAATAGACATGTTTTTCCAGTTGGAAGAATTCTTTTCTGCATAAATGAAAAGAATATTTTAAGTTTGTCTCAATAAACGCGTTCAAAAAATTAAGAATTATGACCTTTTATTCGGCTCTCTATCCAATCAGCCATATTCAAGAAAAAATTGTCAATGCAATAAAATAGGCAATAAAATGAAGCACTGTTTTGTGATTAAAATCCACCGATATAGCTATTTAATTTAAATTGGGTCCTATATATAAACATTTTAAAAAACAATTACAAAAAGGTAACATGGTAATGCGTAGTTTCACTTTCCAAATGGTTCCTCAAGATGTCTCGCGAAACTGTGAATATATAATTGTAAAATTTGTTTAAATAAGGGATTTTCAATGTTAGCTAACTTATCCGTTTATTCTCAAAACAATGTTTTTTCCTTTTCTGTTTAAACTGATGTGGTGCCGAGAATAATTTTCAAAATGTAATTGATAGGTTCATCATGGTTCAGAATAAAAAGTTATATTTTATAATTTGAGAAATGTATATTGTATTGTAGAAATGTAAATGTATATTGTAAATGTATTGATTGATTAAGTCTTTATATATAATTCTTTTAATAATATTTGAACCAGTTCTTAGATACCCCCACAAGGCCTGTTCTACATGTTAAAAATAAATATAAATTTAATACTTTTTTGTTTTAAGAAACATTTTTGTAAGTATGGTACTATTTATTTCAAGTATGCAAGTTTATAAATTCTCAAAATTTATTAATTTAAAATCCACTTTCAAACATGAACCATTGCTAATAATATATATACTTATAATAATATATATACTTTTAAAATAATATATATACTTTATCTTTCTTATTAATGAATTCATCTTTCAGAATCAGACACTATGCTTTGCATTACTTGAAAGTTATTTCTTTTTAATTTTGCATCAAACTGGGACAACCTATTTTTCTTATTGTGAAAACTGAAAGACAAGATGTATATAAAAAAAACCTTGAATGTTACAACAGTTGGAAGGATACAATGATATTGTTGGAATTTAAGACCAATGGAGAAAGGCAAATCAAGAAGATTAGTCAAAAAATAGCACGCATTGACTAAATTTTGAGAACCTTCTGTGATTTCTATTAATGGAACGAAATCCAAGGCATAATTTCCCGTTACTATACGATATGCATCGTATTATCAAGTATTTTACCTTTTTGCATTGTAGTCTTTTATTTACAAAATGAAAAAAACTTTGTTACATACTTTATCCAGTTTTTCAGTGAGCTCCTGGGCTTTGTTTTTGGCAATTCTCTCATCTTCGCGGGCCAATTCCAAAGCCGCCTCCCCCTTTTCTCGAGCTTCCCTTACAGCGTTCTCCTTCTTCCTCTTGAATTCTTCGCGCAGTCGAGATTCCTAATGATAGAATTGCCAGTCAGGAATGGTTTTATTTTTTAAAACCATGATAGCATTTAAAGAAGGTTAATGATACTATGTTGAAAGAATATTTGATTTGTTAGTTTAGTTTTAGTTTTGTTCAGTATAGTTTAGTTATATTTACGTCCTGTTTTAATATTTGATTTGTAATTGTCACATTAAATAATTGTAACAGTGCATTATGTAAACCAAGTACATAATGCACTTACAAAGAGTGTGATTTGTTCTACTTGATAATTTTTAACAGAATGATTTCTGTAAATTCCTTTTCAATGTATAAGATGAACTATACCTAAAAAAAAGCTAAGAGCAAGTCTATGCTGCTCATTTTATTCACTTAATTTGATACAAGAGTAAAAGATTTACAAAAAAAAAAAAATGTAAGTGCATTTATTAAAAATTTTAAAATTGATAATTATTTGTCAGTTATATTTTTCTATTAATATAATTAATCTTTTACAGAAAACTTTATAAATTACATACGCTTTTATAAGTTATTTTTTATATAGTTCAGAAATCACAGGCATATCAAATTTCAATAATGTAACCGATTACATTTTTTAAATGATTATTTTAAACGTAGAATTATTGTTTAAATTGTTTGTAAGAACACTATCTGTATAATTCAAGTGATTGCAGGAAGGGCTTTTTTAAACGATTCGTGACTGCATCGAGTTGAAGTGAACGGGCAATTCAAGGCTTACTTTTTCGATGAATATCTTCTCGTTCTCTGTGATCTGGCGCTGGAGTTGTTCGATTCGGTTCTTGAGGTCATTTATTTGTCTTCTGAGTTCCTCCCTCTCTCTGCTCCAGCTGGAATTTATTTCTGTCTGTCGTTGATCGGTGCTTTGCTTCAAACGACTCCTCTCTTCCTCCAACTAGTTTAAAAGAGAGAAAACGATATCAGCCATAACAAATTTATACTTCCTTAAATAGCTTCTCTAATAGTTTTTAGTAGTTTTTTTAGTAGGCAGAAAGTAATTATTCTCACGTTTGTCAAAACTTTTTAGATTTGAACTTTGTCTCCTCTATATTATATTAAAGAAATGCTTTGAACAAGGGGCCGAAAGATAATGAACTCAATCTAAAGGTAGAACCTTCCTGTATAAGCGAGTACAAATTGCAACTTTTCATACTTTTTACCTAAATTTTCTAAGGAATTTTCTAATTGAAATGTAACTTAAACCTTTCTTTTTTAAAAAAATTTATCAAAAAATGTGGCAAATTTATTTTTGAGTCTTTTCTTTTGCGTATGAATATTATCAATTGACAACCGATCTCGTTCCGTTTACTTCATTTTATGGAAAATTATGTTGAATACTTTGTTTGTTTTAATTATCATATTAATATTAAAAGAATAATAATTGCAATTATTTAATTAATAGAATACATAGATTCTTTAATAGAATTTATTTGTAAATTTACAGATAGTAATAGCAATCAATTTGAATCCCTGCTGTGAAGTTGAAGGAATTTAATCATCGCTGTTGAAAATGCATATCTACCTTGGAATGAATATAACTGAGTTAAATTTTTGAAGAAATGTGTCGCAACAAATGAATTTCTTTACAATTATAATGAAATTAAATTGATATACAAAATATTCTAAAATTGCTAAACTATTCTCTATGAAATCTATATTAGTTCAGTTTTCTTCTATTGTGTTTTGTGTAGTCTGTGGGTGTACATATATTTTTAAGTGAATAAATAAATTAACAAATAAAAACTCTAAACCAAACTCAAGGATAAAATTGAAGGATCTTTTGTTAAAATAAATATAGATGTTGAATTAACCAAAATGGTAGTGAAGGATTTTTTGTCCATATTATATATTTAATATATATATATAAGTGCCTGATATTCAGAAATGTTTTGACTTTGACTAGACGAGCAACGGTTTGACCTGTTTTGACTTTGTAAAAGTGAGAATATTGGCATCTTTTTCTTTTGCATATGATACTTTTTCCGGTATATTTAATCTCTGTATTTTATAGAAAATCATTCTGTTTATTAAGAATAATGTTAGAATTAAAAAGAGAAAAATCAATAAAAGAAAAATTAGTATTTTTAAAACATTACATCATTTCGTAGTTGATTGCATTCTTTCCTCAGTGATGTTAAATCTCTGTCCGTTTTATCAACCTGACTTCTCAGTTCAGCAGCTTTAGCTTCCGCTTTCATGAGAAGATTGCGTTGCTCTTCCACCTATATAAAAAGAGGGGTTATTAAATAATTTATTTTGGATAAAAACTATTATTAGAAAGTTGCATTTCAATTTAAAGCAATATTTTTAATGCTAAATTTTAACAATAGATTGCTTCTTCATATTATCTGACTTGATATTTTATTTGTACAAGAAAATTTTCCTTAAACTTAAAAATACCTCCTTCAGTTGGGAAATGAACGAGATATATCGCTAATTTAATTCTAAATTGAACAATGAGTTCGATTTGAAATAATTATGGCTAGCGTTTTTTCATTTACTATATTTCAAAACCAAAGTTTTGCTCAAATACTTAATTTCAGTTATTGAAAACTATATTAATTTATTGGAATGCTCATTAAATTAGTTTGAAATTTCGTGTCTTCACCATCAATAGTGCGTTTACTTCAGAACTTAGCATTTTTAATAAATAATTATTTTTACACAATATGAACATTTCTTATATTCTTGCTGGGGAACTTTTCTCTTCTAACCGCATCACACGTA
>JAPMOQ010025972.1:65878-113041 GCA_026543055.1 Argiope trifasciata | reverse complement strand
CTTACTGATCTCATCCTGAAGCTCGCTGACGAGTTCTCTGAGTTCGGATCTTGTTGCAGAGTCTCTTATAGCTTTCATGGGTTTCTTTTTCGAACTTAAAGCCTCCTTAAGCTTTTTATACTCTCGATTGAGACGACTGTTCTCAACTTCCAACTGAACAGCTTTAGCCTGTACTGACTGGTATTCTTCGTCTTTGGTCTTTAGACGCTTCTTGAGAGAGGCTATTAAGTCGTTCTCATTATCTGTCAACAGAGACGTCAGGCTTTCTCTCCTCGGTTTGTAGTCCTGAAAAAAAAGGACATTATTAAATGTATTTTTAAGACAATTTTAGGAATTACACCTGCTGCCCAAAAAGGAATTCAAAGTGTATTAGACAGTTAAATAGAAAACTTTTCTGTTGCTTTTTATCTTGTTAGATCAAAAATGTAATTGCATACAAACAGATTTGGCTTTTTTTTAATATGAAAAGTTTTTATTAACTGGAATAAGACTCACAAGAATAAGTTACCTGATATTGACACATCACTTTATGATTATTATTGTGAAAGCTAACTCCCATTTCCGCGAAACAATACAAGTAATTACAACAAACAACATTAAAAATACCTAAATAAAAAATTGCCTACATTAAAGTAATAACCTACATAAAAAAATCCACTTTTGATCAAAAATCACAATTTTTAATGGTTATGCTTATGATAAAATTAGAAAGGAAATTAAGGACATTTTTATGAAATTTAACAGCTGAAAATAAAACTGTAAACTGGAATTTTCTATTGTGCAAAAAATGAATAATATATAAGAATAATGATGAGCTGTCGTAAAGCTATTTACCTATTAAATTTTGAAAGAAGTTAAAATTTCAAAAAAAAATCTATGACATTTTACTAAAATTTTTTTATCTCTTAAGAATTGTTAAGCTATTCATAAAGTTTTACATCAGTCTTTAGTTAATTCATTAATGATTGATTATATTTGTCGATTTAATTGACGGTATTTAGAAAAACGTTATATTTGGGGCAAAATAGTCTATGTTTTCACAAAAATTTAAATAAAATAATTAAATCATTAAACAGTTCTTATATTATCATTAACAGTTCAATGATATCTTAAATTGTTGTATAAATATAATTTGAAAGTAGAAAAATATTGTTTTAAAGATCAGTATTTTTAAAAAAAGGTCTCCGAAGGTATTAATACATTTTCGAATTGTTGTAAGTCGAAATACATATTTGCTTCTTTGAACTGTAAATAATAATTAGCTTAATGTATGTTTGAAGCTATTACCTTTAAATTTGCTTTCTTAAATAGAAAAACGCATTAAAACGAGGAATAAAGTTAGCAACCTTCATTGAGAAGAAGCAAAATCAATGATATTTAGTCATGTCAAATAAATCTCTGCTAAGCCATCGTAATAAAAATAAGCCCAAAGCTAATTTGAAGGAAAAAAAATTCCAATTATCAAAAAAGCCATACTGGTTATTGATGATTATCTTTAAAAACAATAACAGTTAAAAAATTGCAGTTAATCTTATATGAAAATAAAATGACTACTGATAATGAATACATGATGTTCTTCCTCGGTGAAAACATAAAGTATTTATTTAAATTCTGCTTTCCTCCAAAAATTAAGGCGTAGGTAGGAAACTCATTCATTCTGTCACTGGTAATGCGAGGCTGAAACTGGAAAAAGTCTTCGATGATTATGTAACTTATTACTGGTGGATGAAAAACGGATAGTGCACTTAGTTTTTCAAGTGAAAGTGAAAGAAATATTATCACAAGATCAACACAACAGGATATATAAATTCCTATTTTGTTGACTTTTGATATACAGGTTGAAAACCCCAATCAGACGAGTGCATATTTACCTGAATAAGAACAGGGTTTTCTGCTGCAGCCTTTTCTAGTTCTTCTCTCATTGTTTCTAATTTTCGCTGTTGTTCCTCGAGTTTCTGTTTCAGTTCCATGTTTTCCATCTGCAGTATGTCTGCAGAGCTTGGAGGAGGTTTCTTAGTCAACCTTAAGGTCATGCGCTTATTTTCTATGGTTAATTTTTCATTTTCGGCTTCCAAGTTGTTTACCTTCAAAATTAAAAAAATAGACATAAATTGTGCCGTAACCAAAGAGACAATGCAATTTATATTCATAAAAAGAAAATTGCGGGAACATTTTCGGAGAAAATCGTAATTGTTGAGTTTATATATGATATGCTCCATTTATCAGAAAAATGATAATTTAACTCGGTTTACATTAAAGAAATCAATTTTAAAATTTTAACTTTTTTTATCCGAGATTTAGTTTTATAGCCAAAATTAAAATACACATACGCTGATAGAATTTCCAACATAGCAAATATTCCGTAAAAAAAGTATCAAATTTTATATGTTTAAAAGAATAAAAACGTATTAATGCAAAAAAATCTGTTATATTTAATGATGAAATTTACTGCGTTCCATTAAATTGATGTGTCTATTAAAAGTCTATGACCTTAGAATGCTTGTTTACATATTTAAGTTACTATAAGTTAATTTATGATTCTAATGATATGTGCATTTTCAGAAGAACTAAATGATCGAAATACGTCGCAATTAAGTTCTTGAAGATATATTCTTTTTTAATTTTTTTACTTAATGCAACTGACTTATTAAATATATAATTTATTTATAAATGAAGAATATCATGTAAAGCAAAGAAGCATGCGCTTTACGAAAATGTAAAATTATACTTAAAACAACAAATGAGAAAGTTACCTTCTGTCTGAGTATACTAGCTTCCTGTTCTACAAGTTGCAGTTGTCTCTTGAGATCAACTTGTATTTCGCTATCCAGAGATCGACTTCTCACCATCATCTTGGACGCTTTCTTTCTGTAGATCTCGACTTCAGTGTTCAGTCTCTCGATCTCCCTATCCTTTTCAATCAGTTTCTTACGAATTTCTCGGATTTCATATTCCTGAAGCCGAACTTTATTTTCCCAATACATGCCTGGACTTCCAGCGTCCTTTGGAAGCTCTGGGAGCTGAAGAGGAAGGAAAGGTTTAAAGAAAATATATGAAATTCAAAGGCTATCATGTATCAAATGAAATAAGTTCGAATGACTCCACCTTCCGAAAAATGAACGATTTTTATAGAAATGTAGATTTTGTTATAAGAAGTTATTGAATAAGGGGGAAAAAGATAAAATAATTGTGTGTGTGTTTTTCAGAGTTTGCCATTTTTTTTCTCAGATTTTTTTTTTTTCTTTTCAAATATGTTTCTTATTACAATGATTTGTTTGAAAATTGATTGATTGAATAATGTAAATTCTGGATTTTCTAGGAGTATTCCTTTCAAAAGTGTGAGTAAGCAACACTCACCGAATGTTACATTCAAAAATAATAATTACTTCATATTGAGATGTAAGAGAATTTCTATGCCTAATTAGCTGAGATTTCGAAAATTTGGCCTTTCATACACTAAGTTCAAGATATTTTTCTTTAAATTGAAATTTGATTGATACATATAGATACTTTATAGAAGGAGAAAACTCAAACAAACCTGCCTTCCAAGAGTTTGAGATTTGAAAATATTTTAAGATTGTCTTGGCATTAGGATTAAAAAGCAGCAGAGGCATTAAAAAATTTATATGAATGTTTGAAATTTAAAAGAAATTATATTGAAAAATCCCAGTTCATTTATATCCAGTTCATTTAAATCCCAGTTCAGTGGTCCAATCGCTTATATTTAACAAATCACAAGACAAATGATATTTGCTAACAATCAGATAATCAAATTTTCAATCTGAATTTTTCTTTATTGTATACAATTTAGAAAATTCTCATATAGATTTTTCATGCACCTTTATATCTTAGATGAAAACGAAAGGCAATATTTCATAATTTGTATTTCTCATCTTCATGGTTGAAATATATGCACATTTATGTAATGTCTTGAAGACAAAAAATATCAAACAAAAATGTAAACAACATTTATTTTGAAAAAAAAAATAATATACAAAATATAATTTATTATAAAGTTATATATTACTAAACACAAAATATTGTTTAGGACAATTATCTGCTTCCCGTCATCGAGCAATCAAAGCTTAACGATTTATGAGCAATATTAAGAACAACCTCTGAACTTCTAACTCGTTGGACTAGCAGCTAAGCTCTAACTCAGTTATTTATCTATTATAGTCAGCAGTTTTCTTCATAAGTTTATATACATCCCAATGATAATTTTAGAATTGGAAGAAGAGGTTTATATTGTTATACTTGTGATTTTTAAAAAGTGACCCAAAAGTTGGCACATATAAAATAGAAAAAATAATAAATATTAAATTCAATTTAATTCATTTATTTCCATATAAGTAATCGTTGTAATCAATTTATAAATCAATCACCATCTTGATAAGAATAAACCTTTTTGCTCATTTACTTTTGTTCCTAAGCATATTCTAAAATCTTCAAAAAATTATCTAAATATTATTAAAAATTATCTAAAAAATTATCTGATATTTTTTTCAAAAGCACAGTTGGGTTCAACAAAACGAAAGTTAAAGATGCGAAAATGATTAGATAGCGTTCTAATTCAAATCATATACAATTCCAGCCAACGATCCGCCTGTATTTTTCAAATGACAGCCAAATCTTTTACTTTCTTTTTCCTCATAAAATAAGTTAGAGTGGTAGTAACATTTATGTTTTTCATTACTAATTGCTTATAATCAGTTTACTTATTATGAATTAATTATATTAGTTTAACAATTGCATATAATTAATTTTTAATTACTTACATTTAATCAAAACTATGTAAATAAAATTATAATATTCTTGCAAAAGTTTGTCAAAAACTTCTCAAAATATTTCTCAAATTTTTGAAAATTAAAAATGCAGTCATTTTTAAAGATGTTTATATGAGCTAAAATTTTTAATTATAAAAAATAAAGCTAGTATTTAGATTTAAAAACGATATATTTCCTTTTACCTCAATAAGTGGCTGATTAAGAACTTTTTCTTGAAGATATTTCACTTCAGACTGCAGGCTCTCATTTTCTTTTTCAGTTTCCTCGACTTTTCTTCGGAGTACACTCATCTCTTGTTCCATCAACTCCAGCTGAATTTTCAGATTTTCTGAAGACATTTCTTCTTTTTCAGCTTCCTCATCTAAAACAACAACAATAATATAATTAATTGTAAGCGTTTTAAATTTTTCATCTGGGTATTTTCACATC
Source organism: Argiope trifasciata (assembly GCA_026543055.1). Classification (NCBI taxonomy): domain Eukaryota; kingdom Metazoa; phylum Arthropoda; class Arachnida; order Araneae; family Araneidae; genus Argiope; species Argiope trifasciata. The sequence goes on along the minus strand of JAPMOQ010025972.1, from coordinate 107,825 downwards.
TTTTAAACATGAGTGAGTATAATTTATGAATAGGGGATCAATTTGGTTGTAATTAATAATTTAAGAAAAAACTTTTTTTTATTTGTACACGTGTAGTAACAAATTTGAAAATTTTTTCACTTAAAAAAATTTTTTTTATAATAATCAAAAAGAAATGTTATACTGGTAAAAATTCATTATAGACACATTATTCCTTTGAATTTCATCTGACTTTTTTGATTAATGAACACACTATAGTTTCAATTTCTTAATTTAAATTAAATTTCTTAATATAATGATGAACCATGTTCTTTTGAAAACCAACCCGATAAATATGTGCATATTATATGCTGCAAGATGTACTGACTGAAAAAGGCATAGACATAATGACTTTTTCGTATAATGGCGAAACAATTTGTACATTTCTTTGCAAAACAAAATTTTCAATACACCGAAATGTCACTGGAAATAAACATCATGATATTGTTAAGTCCGTTTAATACTTAGCATGAATTTAGGAAACATAAATTTAAAAAAAATCATGTCGTGTTGACATTAATCTTTTCTCGGTTTAGGTCATTAAATTGTCAAAAATGACTAAAATAAACTGAATTAAAAAATACACCTTTTAATACAAAATAAATTTAGAGAAAAGATTCACATTTTATGTATTTATTTGATTTTTTTCATTTAACTATTATACCAGTGAAAGCACGGGAGACAAGCCACCTGTAAATCTGTTATCCAAATGAAATATATTAAAATTATGAATTGTTGCTTTAATTAATAATTATTTGAGATGTTAATATTTAATACGTATGATTATTACTGAATGCATAGTGCGTACAAGCAAAATAAATTTTTGCGACTTGATAGGATTTTATTGAAATTCTCTTTTAAAAAAAATCTGGACCCTTACTAGCTTTCGCTTTTGATTATTTACCCACTTCCCATGATGATTAAAATACAAGGAATTGAAATCAAAATTAAATTTAAATTCAACATTCAAACAGATTTTTAAACTACGGTACTTATATTCAAGCATTGAAAATATATTTTATCATGATTCATACTGAAAGCCCAGTGGCTTTGTGGTAGTGCTTCGTGCTCACAGCGAACAGGTCCCAGGATCTATTCTCAGGCTGGACAAAGTCGACTCAGCCATTTATCTCTTCAACAAATTGAGGGCTAAGTATGCTTGGGAACTAAACACTGACAGTTCGTGTTAGGGTGACTATATAACCATGACATATGCCTGGGCCTCTAAGGCTCTCGGGCAATAAAGCAAATATTGACCCCATTGTCCTTGGTGCACTGAATTTAGTAATTATGATTTATGCAAAAATTTCAGGCAATCATTTTGGTTGTAGAATCTCTTCATCTAATCACAACGCTTTCATTGTATTTTTTTATGATTAATATAAAGTCAAAATTTCTCTTATTTATCAGTAATCATATTTTACGAATGCACCTTATGGGATAAACAGAAGAATAACTAATGAAAAATTTATATTCTATGATACAGCTGACAGGGCAAAATTTTCTTGACTTTTTTCAAAGTATTACGATGTGACTTTCTTTGAGTAATGCTTCAATTTTTTTTTCACCTTAAAATTATGATGATTGAACTTATGCCATTCTTGAATTCATTCAACTGTTTCTCTCTTCTCTTGAAATATTATTATTATCAGTTAATTATTCTATGAAATGATAATAACTTTCCTCATACACAGTCGTTTACTAAGAAATCTAAATGTCATGCTAATACCCATATCACCTATTAAGTCCGGAGATTAAGAGCTTCGAGTTCAAGAACTCACTCGCACACATCCCTCGAACCTACAAATCTGAACATTCTTTTTCGCTTCTTATTCGAAAAACAATACAGTAAAATGTGATCGAATATTAAAGAGGGTATTTACCATCTCCAGTTTTTTTCCTCACGATATTGGTCAATTTTTTGATTTGTAACATGAGAGTCTCATTTTCCTGTTCCAGGGCTAATATTTTTCTTCTTGCTTGTTTGCTTTCCTCCTCGCTGAATTTTAATTGCTCCCTTAGGTCGTTTTCTCTCTCCATGGTATCGGCTAATTCATGGCTGAGAGCCTCGTAATCCTTTCCCATTAGGCTTTCTTTCACGACTGGCGATAGGCGACTCTGCAATGCAGAATTGACCATATTTTTTTAGAACACAGATCTGAATACAACTGATTATTATGTGATACGGCATTGAAAGGAAATAAAAACACTCGGAAAATTACGTTCTATAATAAAATTTTGTTTGGAAAATTATGTAAAAATATTTTGATTTTCGATATGAAATCGTATTATTTCGCATATTATTTTTATATTTAAAACAACTGGTCATCAGTTTTTTACATTCTCGAGATATTACAAAATTAAAATGGAACGAAGCTCCCAGGATAAACAACGAAAACAATTTCACACACACCCCATTTTTTTTTAAGTTTTGAGAGCATAATTAACCAATTAGATTGCATTTATTAGGCAAATATAATTCCCTTCCTTGCTATACGATACTTTTCCTCAAAGTTAATTTATCTGACTAAACTAATATTATTATTATGGTGGTTGATCAAACATTCTGGCTGCCGAAAGCATGCCGAAATAAGAACAAGGGGGGAAAAGTACTAAAGCAAAAGAATGTAAAGGATTCTTGAAGGAAGTGAAAGAAGAGAACGAAGCAAAGACTATTTTTAAAATGAAGAGATGCAATAAATTATTTATAAAGGAGATATTTAATATTTTTATTATAAAAAATTATTACATCTTCTAAATTACATTACTAAATATATTTTTTCATCATAATAAAAAATTGAATAAATATCAAAACATGTTAAAAAAATTTAACATCTTTACATAAAGACTACTATTTGATGAATTTATTTTCATAATTAAAAATATTTATTTATCCCAGTTTTATTAAAATGAAATCCTCCAATAAATTTACCAATCAAATAAAGGTAAAAAATTTTAATACAAAACTTTTTCCTATTTAGATACGAATTCCGAACGATTTCTCAATTTTATTCTACTTTATTTCAAAATCATTACTTTTATACTAGATGAAATAGCTTATAACTGACATGTTAAAAGAATAAAACATCATAAAAAAGAAAGAAACAAAATAGCAAGACTAAGAATGCTCAAATTCATTCAATATTTTAACATAACCATTCATACCAATAAGAAAAAAACAGGATGAAAATCTTAACATTCACATTGGAGCCAAAAAGTAAAATAAGCACTTGAAAAAATATCGCATTTTAAATCCTAAACTGTTATTTATTAGTTTTTTTTTTTTTTAACTTAGAAAGCATGCAAAACGAAAGTAAAGGAAACGTCAAAATATTTGGATGTTGATGGATTGCCACATTTTAGACTTTCTAAGTTAAGTTGTCTGCCCATGTTTTTATGGCTCTAACGCTAAAAGGAAACAATCTAGATTTAGGAAATGTGATATATAGATTTTACAATAAAATTATAGAATTGTGTTAAAATTTGAAGGTTTCTGTGCTTATTTGTACCTCTATATAATTTTAAAAAATCAATCAAAAATAGTTGGTTTTTTATCATCATAGATAAAATTAATTTTTACAGCAGATTTTGGCAGCAGATTATGGATGATATCTCTTTTTGGAAATATACGAGTAATTTGGGGAAATTTTATTCCTCCATTTTCTTTCTCATTTCGGCTCAAAAATAAAAAGGCTTAATTTAAATGGTTAGTTAGGTAACGAAATATGAGAAAAAATTTTCAGATTTATATATTTATATATCTTAGAATTAATAGAACTTAACAATACCAAATTAAAATTAACTAAATTATTTCCTATTAATAGAAAAACTTTAATAGGGTAAAATTTTAATATTCACCGAATTCCAAATGAGGCTTTACTGTTTTGATTGCATTAACCCATTTATGCCTACTGTTCCATTTTTGGAACGCCTCTCACATAAAAGTTATTTTTATTATATTTTTTTACCTAACATATAGAAATTTCATGCAAAAATCCCAATTTTTTAACCTTAGGCATAAATGGGTTAATAAATTTGATCACAATTATATGTTACATTTATAGGTAGATTATCAAGTACATTCTTCAAAAAAAGAATTTTAAAATAAGTAGATCCATAAAGCAAACAAGATTTCTTAAATTCAAATTTATTTAATGGTTTTCAAATAATGAATAATATATTACATCAGCTAGAATTGTGTAAACAGGGAACAGGCTCGTACTACTTTAGATATATTGCAAAAGGAATTTTTAGAAATGATTTTGAAAGATTATTTGACTAAGGTAAAATAGGAATTTAAAAAGAAGCTCTCAGCTGAGATTTCCTGCTGACCATCGCTTAAAATTGTTAAATGTATTCCCGTACAATATTTCTGGAACCGGAAGATATTGCAACAGAAGACTGCACATTAACTATAATTAAATACTTAAAGTCATTATAAGACCAATTTTATAAATTTAAACAGTGTGACTGATTATATACTGGTGATACGAATATAGTTAAGAAATTAAAAAGTTCGAACATTTGCGTTTTCTTTGTTTTTGAATATTTGTTTTCTCTTTGTTGAAATTTTTTGTTAGTTATTTGATAAACCTCGCCTTATTTCTTGATACTTCTGTTGAATGCTTCTCTTTCCAACGAAAGAATCCTCATAAAATTCTTGTTAAATTATCCTAAATGTTATCCGCTCAATTTAAATGAGCCTAATTAACTTAATATTTTCTCAAATTTTTTATGTCTTTTCGAAAAAAAGGTGTTTTTTTTTTTTGTCTTTTTGTTGTAATTGGAAACGTAATTTATCTTAAAAGAAATGTTTAAATATTCATCTATTGCTAATGGGGAATAAGATAAATTTGTATATACCTAATAGTTTTAAATTATTTAATTTTAAATTATTTTTCTCAAACAGTTCAATAAATTCTCAAAATGCGCGAACTTTTAGATACAGGTTTCTAAATTAAGTTTCTTATTAATGCTTCCACAGAAGTTACAATGATTTAAATGTCAAAAGTGCAGCTTCCCCTATTTGAGCGAAATTTTTCTTTTTTTCTGTCTTTAACAAGAAAGGATGCATTTTAACATTTTTTATGGCATATACAGCTCTGACTTCTTTTCCCTCCGTGACATCTTCGCTATACGTCATTCCAGTTCTACGAGACCTTAAAGAGCGTAATTAAGAGTTCTAAAAATTAATAGATTAAAGGCGAAGAAGAAAAAGATGAAAGCTCATCTACCGAGTAGGCATTTCCTGACTGCAAGTGTCGGAGTTTTTTGAGTTATTTTTAGTGGCAACAAGCAACATCCTTGGCCAGAGACCAAACGACATTGTTTGGAGATTCAGACGACAAGTCGTCTTTTGACTTGGCTCCCCATTGTGACGAGGAAGGACATTGCTACCTCCTTCGGGCACCTGAACTTTTTTGTCATGTGCTATCAGCACCAACGGGGCACTAATGAATCGTCCTCATCAAAGATTCAGATGACAAGGAAACATTTTGCAGATTTAAATCAATGAGTTATACTGAAGATAGTCAAGAGAATGAAATTCAAAGTTGCTTTTGGAATTATGGCTAGTTTCAGTGAAGCTTCATAATCGTATGTTTTCATTAATAATCTCTATTTTGCGTTCCGTGTTCTAAAATTATGGATAATACCAGCAAAGTGAGGTAAAAAAAAACATCAAAGACATTGTAAAAGTGCAAAGAGGATTTTGAGGGGGAGAGAAAAATTACTGCCACAATTTAAAAAAAACATTTTGTTAATATCGAAAAAATTTGCAAATATTTCTATAAATTTGCAAATGCATGTAATAGAAGAATATATGTTAATACTACCCTACTTAAAATTTCGATATTCATTAAAATGCAATACAAGTAATAATGATATTTTTTTAATTGGGCTCCAAATGCTATTAAGAAATTGAGGATAGCTAATTTAATTCAATAACTGTTCTTGGAATTCTATTTAATAAAGTTAAATTTATACGTCAGACCAGTCTAAACAAATACAAGAAGAGGAAATTTTTCATTTATAATATTATATAAAGAACATTTCTTAAAAGTAATCTATTCACTCTCTTAGCGTATTTTCCCGTACTACTTTCTGCTATGACTGTATGTTATAGACTATACTATAATTTCTTTTTCGGAACTGATTCTAGCTTATTAAGAGACTAAATCCTTTTTATCGTCAGATTTCCAAATTTCGACTATTCCACCACCCCCCGTTTTCACAATTTATGTATTCTTTCAAAAGAAAGAAATGATAAGCAAAAATATCTAGAGCTAAGATGTCATCACCAGAATGGATTATGCAATATCTAATCTTGTGTGCACATTCACACGTTACTTGTGAATCAAGCAGTAGGTTTTGTCAACCCTTTCAAAATACATGGCAGCTTTGGATTTGTATAATCGCTCATTGTAACACCGAAATGTAGTTCTCTGTTTTAGTTAGAGTGTTATTTGCATACCTGGCATAAAACCAATTATTATACATGGCATACTCATATTTACATATTTTCATCGAAAAACATCGCACTTTTTCTTTGAGATCTCTTGAGACTCTTATTGGAAATTCTTCTGAATTTGACTCCTTCACAAAGTAGATAGTTTATAAATATCTATTTAATTATTCTTTTTAATGTTATAATGTTTAAGCTTGATTTTATCAGTAAATTGCGATGTGCGTATTGAAGGAAAACACTTAAAACGTTCTAAAGTTCATATTGTAAGAGTTAGAGTTATCAAATAAGTTGAACAACTATTTCTTGTTAACTAAAGATTCTTTTTTTCAAAATTTAATTGGAATTTTTAATTAAAAATTATTTAAAATTTTTACATTTTTTCACAATAATTGCTATTGTAAAGAAATTATTTTCATCTAAAATTAAAAATAAAAGTTTTCAACAATATCTTATTTCGATACATTTTCTGAAATTTCAATATTTTTAAATGTTTTACAACCATTTTTTCTAGTTATTTTAGTTAACGGATTTATTTTCATGTGCCTGGCGACAATATTAAACAGATTTCTACAATATATGCTGTTATATAATTAAAAATAATTTTGAAAAATAAAATAAAATATATAAATCGAAATTAAACTATTACCAAATGACGATGTTAAAAGTTAATAATTAGAATTGTCATTAATATCCCCCTCCTCCCTTTTCTTTGAAAAAGTGCTCTCTTCAGCAAAACAATGTTATTTTTACTAACTTTAGTATTTTTTATTTAAAATTAAATAAATTTCCATTGATTTGAAGAGTTATATTAATGATTCTTTATGTAATATTTCAAGTAGTTGGATTTCAAACTGCTATCAGTTTTACAAACTATATTTTAATCAATAATGCAATTCATTAAGTGAAATTTTTAGTACTTAATTATGTATAATAATGAGATAAATTGTGTTAAATTTAAATCTTTTTCTGTTAATTCCTTAAAAGTAATACCAAAAGTCATTTAAAATAAAATTCAATAAAATTGAAAACTGATATTACCAAATTAATATGATGCAAATTATTGAAAAAAAGTATTCAATAAAGAGAAAAAGGAAAATTTTATCTGAATAGGATGAAAGTAATTTTAATGATATCATCATGCTCATAGACCATTAAAGTTTATAATTTATTAGTAAATAGTAAAAATGAAAAGTTCTTCGCTGCTGATTCTCTGAAACTAAAAATATACTAATTATCTCATAAAAAGTTTTCGTGGGTGTATGTTTGCCCAAACATACAAGTTCAAATGCCTTTACAACATAGTGCCATTCGTAAGAAAAATCCTTGGCAGCATATTCGGGACATTCTTTTGTGCTACCCAAACAACATCTAAGAAAAACTTTACCTTCAATTCGATATGTTTTTTTAACTATCCGTCCTTCATCCAGATTCAAAAGTAGGGTTCCATTCGGAAATAAGTATTATTACAACTAGTTTTGTTTCTTGTCATAATAGGATGAGTCATAGAGAAGTGTCAGACTGAATTGACTTATAATTCTTCACTGTATGCTTATAAATAAACAGAAAGGAGCAAGTTCCTTTTTTTACGATATATATCAAATGCTTAGCTACAATTATTTTAAATTCAACTGTGATATCAAAAGGGTAATTCCCTTACGATACATTAATTTGAGAAATATCCTGGGATAAATGATGTCTGATGAAATGTACCAAAAACATTACAGTTTGGTATTAGAGAAAATTGTATCGAAGAACATCAAATTGATATGGAGTATCCCATACTGTCTTTTAATGGGTACAGCATTGGAGGAATTTTCAGATGTTTAGATCCATCCTGGATCTAAACATCAGAATATTTACATATGTAGTAAGACGAAGTCTTATTTCATCAATAAACCTAATGTTGTTCGAAGTATGGAAGAGTGGTAGATTATAACTGTCACTTGTTGGATAATCTCTATAGCATTTAACTTAAACAAATTCATTCATTAAATTCAACGAATATATTAAAACTGTGGCATTACAGTCACAGAATAAACGAAACTGCGTGTGACGTCTAACATTTTGTTTTCTTGCGCTGAAGTGAGATTACGCATTTTTTCAGGACTTGCAGGGAATTCGAAAAGATTTTATTAAGTCTAAACTGAATTCTTTTTCTTCAATAATATATACGGTAGGATTATTAGCAGATTTTAAAAAGAAAGAAAAAAAATCAACGAATTCAATAGTTAGATAAAGCTATCGAATAATGCTCCTAAAATTATTCTTGATACTGTCATTATAAAGTTAAAAACAGTTCACTTGTATAGATTAACTTATTACTGAAAAAAATTATTTAGTTAATTGTAGTGAATGTTATTTATTATGAATTCTTTCCAATGAAACTTCAAAAAAAAAACGCTTGTATTCTAATTGTCATATAGAATTTTTTAATTTTAAAATTAAATGGATTTGCGCTGAACTTACGAATTATCTATGTAATAAAGAAAAAAAATTTAAATTATTTTTCTTGGAGGGGCTCACGAAGGTAGAATATTTTATGATGATAATAAATTCCACTTTTAAAGCTTTCAGCCATTAAATAAAAAAAGCTTGTTTTTAATATACCAAATTATGCTTTGCCATAATTTCAATTGTATATTTATCCGATAAAAAGTAATTATATTAGTTAGTTGTGAATTTTTTAACTACAATAAAAAAGAATTATGGAATTATGGTCCAAATTATGGAATTATATAATGCTAAACTGAATAAATAACTCCTATTTTTTTAATTATATATATTTGTAGATAAGTATATGATCCTCGATTTAATTCTGAAACGAATAAAGCAAAATGATATTGAAAACTTTCAAAACGTTATGCTTTCCGTTCATTTGCGTTACATTTTCCTGTTTTAAATTATTAAATAATATTGCCAATGAAAGTCTCACCGAAACATTGATTTCATTTTGTAAAGTGGAGATACAAAAAATTACGTACAAGATCTGAAATCTCATGAGGTTAATAAAATGAATGGGATTACTGCAGTTAGTTGATCTTGACTCAGTCTTAACGCAGCGGTCACATTCAGACTTTGACTGCATTTCTTTAAAATTCTTTGAGGAACATTCAAAAGATCAAATTATCTCGAGGACCTCCATTTACGATGTTTTTTCGCTTTTTACACTTCAACCGAAAATATTTCTCTATGCTCGAGAAAAGCGTAGAAAGAAATGTTGAAAGGATGCAGTTCTAAGTGAAACATCCGTCAAGTTTTCTCATCTTCAAACTCATAAATAGAATCTAAAAATAGAAACTTACCCCCATGATAGCTTTCTATTCACTGTGATATTTATAAAGATAAATTCATATTTCACAACATTCAGCGAAATTACCTAGATAATAGATTTTGTACGGAAAGAATGGCATTGAATTTTTTCCCCGGGTCGATGATAATCGAAATTCGAACCTTATCGGTGTTAACAGGTTCTTGAGTTAAGAGAACTCGTTAACTAAGTGCCGGATATTGAAACACTTCTTGGAGACTTTGCAGTTAAGTGCAGAATTCTGTTCAAGATAAATCTGTACGTGAAACATATACAAGATGGGAGGATTTTGCATATAGTATATAGCAAAAAAGCGGAGGAGAGACAAGGAAATATATTCATAGTTTATTTATTTTAGGACCGTTTGAGAAATTCTTTAAAATACAGTTTAAGCCGACAGCTTTTTCATAATTTGGAAATTTGATTTTAATGTAAAAGGTGCATTATTTATTACGTCTTAACTAAAATTTTAATCCTTTCTAAAGCGATAGAAAGTAGGATAGAATTTTTTTAATAAATAAGAAAATATCTTTTCTGATATTTGATATATATATATATATTTAAAAATTTGACTACCGAAAATCAAATTCTTCAGCACTGTAATCTCAGGAATACAACAAAATGTTGTTTTATAATTTATGTAATATTTTAAAGGATTATTAAATAAAAAAATTCTCTAATTCATCATAAAATTTAGTTTTACATCATAAAGGTTTAAAACGGTAAAAGATGTTTTATTTTATTTAAATATATATGTAACTCTGAGGAAATTTATGAAATTGAAATTTTATACTATCTTTCGATCCTGTAAATCATATTCAATAAAATTATCCTGACAGTCTAAAATTCCAGTCTACTGTGATCAAGCTTGACCGAATTATAAAGCTTGGAATATCATTATTTTAGGACAATCAATTTTAGGAAAAATCTAAACATTGATTAACGTATTTCCTTCAAGATCATTGATGAAGAGTTCTACAATCGTGCCTTTTTCATAGAATGGTGACATTCAATTTTTCATAATTCAATCAATTTTAATTACGAAATAATTGAACCCTTTTTTTAAACTCTTAGTGTCTCAAGAACATATTATTAAATATGATTCACTAAATAGAGAATCTGTATAAAAATTTAAATTTCATAACTCATCAGAACATTGATTTATTCAAAACACATAAAATATAATTATTTATTCTAACTAGACTATTTTTATTATATTTATACGCAAATTAAAAGTGTTTTAAAAATTAGCTGTTGAACCCTGATTAAAGTGGATATCCTGTATATATTGAACTATGTTAACCTTAAATAAAATTTATTTATTGAATTAATATTATAGATTTGTAAAATATCATAAAAAAACTTTGCATTGCATTAATTTTTAGATAATACATATTTCAAGCTTATTTCAATTCATTCAGATGCATGCTGAAAATTATAATTTTCTAGATTTAATTGAAATTAACTTATTTTTTTTATTTGAAATTTTTCAATGGGATGGTAACACCTTGGAAAAAAACTCATTCTTTCGCATGCAGTCATAACGTGCTCGTACATTTTATTATTTTATTTTGTGATAAAAATTGTTGGAAAATATTACTAAAATAATTTTTTAACTCATTAAAAATGGAAACTTTATTTGCAGGTTAAAACTTGGTAATCATTAAAAGAGTAATTTTGTACTTTTTAAGATGAGACAGAAATTATTTTTGTGTTGTAATGTTTTCGGAATTTATCATGGAAAGATACCGAAATTTCACTTAATTTTTATTAATAAAAAGTTTTAAAAAAAGCATCCTGAGATGCATATTCTTGCCTTCCACACTATTTGAATTATGTTTGGTAGCTCTAGGTCAAACGGTCTGACCTCACACACTCTCACATGCAACACACTCACACACACACATTCATTATTATAACTGATAGAACCAGTAGAACTGGGAGCAAATTAGACAATGTATATTTAATAGTACATTTATTGACCCAACAACGGCAAAAGAAACCTAAATCTTTAAGACATTTGGAGCATGTTATCGATTGAAAGCACATGCCTATCACTGGATGCTTAGAAATTAAATATTAGAGTGGGATACTCTGCATATTCAGAAATAACTCAGCACAAGCTTTACCTGAATATGCTATTATTTGATTTCTGAAAATTTTCCGTTGCAATTTTCAAAACTTCTCAGACGTGATGAATTTTTAAACTATGTGTAAGATATATTTACACTTCAAATATGATTCTTGTTTAATTGATGAAGAATCTATTATGGATTTTAATTAGAAATTTTAACCAACAAACTCTAGTTACTTATATTTTTTTAGTCTCTGCAAGTATTTTTCTGAGTTGCATAAACAATAATTATCAACGTAAGTTATGAAACGATTTCCTAATTTTTGAATTTTTGAACCTATTAAAATATTTAAAAAAAATTCAGCTATTTTTTTTTTTAATTTTGCGAAAATTTAACCATGAAATTTAAAAAGATTTTAAATCATTACTGAAAAATATTTCAAAACATCTTTCTTCGTCGACATTCCTTTTGTCCGTAAGTAGAAATTCATAGCCAAAATAATTATATTAAACAATTTACAGATTATGACGAGTACAAATGCTATGAAAGAAAAAAAGTTCAATTTTGTGTAATGAATAAATCTATCCAAGAATAAGCAGTGTGATAATTTGCAATTAAATTACAACGTTAGTAGAAATCAAAATATGTTTTTAAACTTCAAAATGTTTGTATAATAATAGAAAACATATAAATTTAAGTAAATAATTTAATATGAATAGTAAAATAAAAAATAATGAATTCGTGTCATTACAGCTTATTCTGTATTACACAGGCTCTGTGTTTATTGAATATAATCATCATTATTTAAGCTATACGACGCAATTTAGATATACATTTTCTAAAGATGCCGAAACAATTAAACGCTTGATTTTCGCTTTAATCAGAAGATACCATTAAAAGTTACTTTTAATCAACCTTTATGTAAATTCATTGTTTCTTTAACAACTTTATTTAATGGTATTTTAATAAGAAATATAAAATGCAAAACAGAATCTAAATAATGTTGGTTTAAATATATTAGGAAACAAATATGTAGTTAGATAAAAAAAAATATATTATTCTTCACTTTTCACTTCTAAAAAAGTATAGAAGTTTTTTTGCATCGATTATTTAAAAAACAACTTTTGCTGTTATCTAAAGAACTATTAATAAAATATGAGGAATCAGTCATTAAATTTTTGCAATTCTGTTTTGATTCTTATTTTAAAATTGCCAATATAATTTTCTATTCATCTTAACGACATTTTAGAAAAACTTCACTGTATATGCTTAGTTTTTGCTATGAGTTAATAGCTTGAAATTTCAGAGATATTTCTATCAATATTCAAATTTTGAAAACATAGTGAAGAAGGAGAAGCCTTTCAAAATAAATTTATACTGCAGCCATCTTTCAATATTTCAGAAGCGCACATTTATATAAAAAAAATTTAAGATAAGATGTAAAACCTAAATTTTGTGCACTTAAAATAATATCGACAGGCATCAAAAATAATTCTGAAACCAAAAAAGTCTTTTTAACAGCTTCCCAAATATTTTCTTATATAATTTAGCTATAAAATATATTACATTTTATGTCGTGCAAAGCAGTAAATTATCGCACTTTGACTAAGACGATAATTTTCAGAATCAATAACATAAATAAATTTTTAAATTATTCAAATTCAATCTGAAAGATGAAAGCTTAAATACTTTAAAAGGTTATCTGAAATGTAAATGTAAATTGAATCTCAATGTAAGGAAAAGAGGAATTAAAAGGTTTTTGCTTTAAAGTAACAATCACCTTTCCCTGGCAGATATTGTTCAATGAAATGCTAATAGCTGTAATGGTTCTGTTGCAGTATAGGTTGGGTGATATTTCCGATGAGAGAGGGGATGAGAGGGAATATTTACAAAACATTGTTTTAATGTTAAAAAAATCTAGAGAAATAATTGAATAATACTTTTGTCATCATTCGTAGATATTTTAGACCGGGTTCATTACCCTGCCAAATAGGAGCTATTGTGCAATTTCTTTGGGGTTTCGTTTCTATAATAGGATCGGAAGTGAGTGTCCTTTTGCAGTTTTTAGTGATCATTTTTTGCTTAGAAACTGAATTCTGTGGAAAATATAATATGTTCACATGAAGTCATAAATTATATCGAATATATTTGAAAGGCATTGTCAAAGCGTATAATTCTTCAATGTATTCGAAAGATAGCATTTTATTTAGAAAGATAAAAGGGGTTCGGCTTAAATAATTAGTATCCCATTTTAATTAATTATTCCCCACATTAGTATCCCATTTTGAAATAACTTGATATTCATCAAAAGCAAATGTTAATTTAAATATTGATAAATAAACATACGCATCTGCACGTCCCTCTTTAAAAAACTTTTTATTTAAAAAATTGCACTAAAGAATTAACGAATAGTTAAAATGGGCACCAAATCTCCACTTTGATGAAATTTAAAAACCGTTTCATCAGAAGACTCAAATTTTGAAAATATTATTAAGTTGCCGTTTAATTATACCATTTCTTCAGAGTTAAAATCAGAAAGCGGGAAAAAAATCAAATTTTCATAATAAGCTGCAAGGGAGCATCTTTTGACAGCTTATTTTTCAATCTGAGCAAAGAATCTCTTTTGAGTGAGACAGTTATGACATTTAATGACAGCCATTATCTCACCTGAGAGGTGGGCGTAACACTCCTCGTCCCTCCCCCTGCCTGACGCAACACATCATTATCTGCTTCTGCTCGTGTCAGGGCTTCTTTCAGCTCCTTCACTTCTTTTCCCAGGCTGGTGGTGAGGTTGCGAGCTAGGCTCAATTCTTTTTCCAACTCCTTGAACTTACTTCGGTCCACATCTTGACGTACAGCTGCCTGATACTCACGTAACTAGGAAAAAAATCACTCTACATTTTGAGACAGAAGTGAGCTGTGTATATCCATAAATTCACATATTGGGAAATTTAATTACCTCTAATCACAGAAAGAAATACCTAAAAGAGAGTATAGTGTTTTCATTATTACGCTTTTTAATTTTATGAATTTTTACCCTTTTGAAATTCAAATAAAAATTTTAATTATTGATTTTTTTGGTGAAGTGGATTTTTCAAGGATCAGTGCAAGTAAGCAAGTTCACTCAAATTTTCTGCATTATCGCATAAGGATCAATCTGAAAGATAATTATTCTTAAAGGCGTACATTGATCAATTAAAATAACAACAAATATAATTATTTAAGCTATTTAGTGCATTTTTCCTTTGGAAAGCTATTGTGTCAAAATCGTAAACAATCTTTATATGATGTAATATAGAGATTTATATTATATTATGAAATTTAACATGCATGGCCTTTCTTTTTTCAGTTATTTCATCTTTTGGTAACTAATCATAAATAATTTTAAAAACTAATCATAATCTTTTTAAACTAATCATAAAATAACTTTTAAAACACGGCATAAAATTTTTGTCACTCAAAAAAAAAAATAACTTTAATTTATTTATTTATTCAAAGACTGAATCAATCTCTTATTTTCTTAATGTGCCATTCTGGACCATAAGAATTTTAAAAAAATACGTTCAAATGTGACTACTCGCTTTCGGATTAAAATTAAACCAATAAATTTATCTGATATTGATACATGATCAATAACTAATAGTTCCACCATCTTACTTGACGTTAAGTAAGAAATGATGCCTAATTCTATATTTTAAGTTTTACGACAACAAGATATGTAAGAATATTCAGCAGACACAGCAATAATTTTTTTTAAAAAAAGAAAACATGATATTTCAAAATGAAAAAAAGTAATATCACATTTGTCTTTTTGATATTAAACAATAAAAGCAAAGTAATAGTGGCAATTATACCTTGTCATCTAAACTATGCCTGTCCAATTCCAGAAGTTCGCATTTCTTTTCTGCTTTTCTCAGCTTGAATTGTAAAACGCGACAGTTCTTGTTGGCTGTTTCCAGCTCCTTCTTTAGGCCGCGGAACTCGGAAGCTTGGTCCTCTCGGAAATTATCATGGAGCTCTTCAAGTTCTTGCTCAAGATCTCTCACCTGCATAAATAAACATAATTGGTAGAATAATTTTTACAAGTGTTACGATATTTTATTTAAAATAGATTAGTATTTGAACTGATTTTAAAATCTAAGTTGTATGTAACCAAACTTTACATACAAAACTTTAAAAATTCAAAATTTCAAAACTTAAGATCAATTTTTTGTGCACTCATATTTTTAATATAAACTCTTTGTTTCATATTCTGAAAAGACTCAGAAGAAAATTTTAGACTAGACTTAATTAAAGAATTTGAAGACTTTGTTAAAGAATTTTTTACCTTCCTAAAATAAAGAATTTGAAATAATCTTTCAAATTCTTTAATTATTAAATAAAAAATGGGAAGTCGTCTATAGAATCAATTTTATAAGTTTTGAACGATATTTTTCCATTTTCTTGTGGCAGTTTTAAGCCTTCTTAAAATATATGTATCTATATTCCTTTTCTTGAATTTTATTCTGCATTTCTACTATTGCATTTGCTAGTTACATTCATTTGCTTATTCATTCTTTGAAGTATGATATTCTTAATAGATTTTAATAATATTTTTTGTTAAATGATTAAACAAGCATAGATTACAAGGATCTCTTATAAATACCAGATTTGATTTTATAGGAAAATATTTTAAAGAAAATTCAGTTGTTGTGGAGGATATATAAAATTCAATAAATATTCTCTTTACTTGAAATAGAGATTTCAACTTTGGTGATATAATAAGTATTATTAAGAAACTGTGTAAGAATGGTCAAATGGAACGAAATTGTAATTCCAAAAACTTCTTTTGTTGGGATTCAATCACATTTTGTGGTTCTTTTTTTTTAAAAAAATTATAATTCATGGTTTATTCATTGTTTTATTGAATCTTAAAATTGATTTTTTAAAATTTATTATCAACTGACGCAAGACATGTATGACAGAAATTAATGAATATTACTTGATAGTTAAAGTACGAAATATTAAACTTTTTATTGTTCTCAATGAAGGATTAATTTTTCATTCCCTTTCCAGTTCATTAAAAAACGAATGAAAAATAAATCGCAAAATTTTATCTTTGCAAATATGAAATAAAACAATAAAAGTCTATAAAAATATTCTCCATTAAGAACTTTAAAATTTATTTTAAGTGTGAAACTTTTTTTATATCAACATCAAAAATTTCGTTCAAATTAGTAAATTAAAAATCTAATTCAGAAATGAAATTAAATGCAATTTTGGAAACTGAAGAGCATAATCTTTTATGAGATTAATTTCACTCCTTTACATTTTCCCATTTAACAATTATTCATTTTAAAATGTGTATGAAGTATTGAAAAGAAATTGAATTATATTGTCTCAAACTTCGTAATTCTTTGAAATTAATTAACTGAACGCATTAACTTTTATCTAAACTTGACTAAAAATCTTTTACTATAATTCAAAAATATAGTAATTAAACTGTTTTTTTTACTCAGCGATCAAACTACTCAAAACTTAACTTTAAAAAGCAACAAAAGTTATGATAAAATTGTTATTATAAAGCCCCATAACATTGAATTTTTCAAATATTCCATAAAGGCTGCAAGTAAACATTAATTATAATTTCTATTTTCTCCTAAATATTAATAGTGAAATTATAGAGAATTGAGAAAGTTCATCATTTTGTTTGTCGATGCGGAAAGTACTATTTTTTACATTAATGTAGAACATTTCAAAAAGAGAGAATTTGAATTAATGTAGCATTGTAACTTGAATTTTTTTTTCTTGATTCGTCTCCAGGATTACTCAGAGAAGGTTCCACCTACACATGGCCCACTGTCGGTGAGTTTATGTCACTACCTACCTGGCTGTAGCTCAAAGCATTAAGCGTTAATGCTCCTAGTTTTGTAATTTATAGCTTTTTTTTATTTTTCTTTATAAATGACGTATATATCCTTTCCTGCATAAGGAGGTATGAAGTTGAAAAGAAAGTAAAGTTTTTTCATTTTACGCAGAAGGAATCGGTTTTTATGTCTAAGGATATAAGGCTTTACATAAACTGATAGTTAAGGAGCAAACAAATGATTAACATGTTATGTGAATGCATCTTCCAGGAAATGTTTTTGTTTTTTGTTTATGTAGATGACAGATGTGATAGTGATGTATTTCAATCATTCAACAATGTCAACTAGGTTGTCTTTGGCGGGGTAAAAAAACAATAAATAAAAATTAAAAGTTAGAAACAACTTATTATTGAAGCAAGAATGATTAAATATATAATGCATTTATATAGAAATAAATTTTCATTCTTAAAACTTATTTTCTTATCAAAATCAATAATTTGATAAATATTTTATACTGAATATTTAATTCTCGGATGCTCATCAGAAATGTGAATTCTACTGAAGTCGTTGGATGAAGACAACCAAAACTAATAAGGTGAATCTCACCATGTAAAAGGGGTATTGCATCTTCACATCTTACTAAGCTTGTATTTAATGAGAAATTTTATATAATGTAAAACATAAACATATGCACTTACTTCCTTTTTAATTTCTTCGTTTTCTTCCATTAATTCTTCGCATAATGCTTCAGATTGGGCTAATTTTATTTTCATCGTTTCCATATTGATCTTCAATGTTTTGTCCGCTGCAGCTTCTTGCTTTTTCGACAATTCTTGTTTTAGTTTGTTCAATTCATCCTTAAGTTCTTTGGATTCCTGTTCTTTCTTTTGTTCTTTCTTTTTGAATTCTTGCTTGCTGTCCGCCAATTCTTGCTTGAGCTTCTTATTCTCATTCTTAACCTCTTCCTGTGATGACTGCATCTCCATCAGTTTTGTTCTCATCTTGGTCAGTTCCTGAGCTGTCTTCTCCAAAGCCTCCTTGTCTTTGTCCAGAAGGGCTTGCTGCTTTTTCTGGAGATCATTCTTCTCACGCTCCAGCCGTACGCATGCATCTTCTTTCGTTTTCAGTTGCTTTTTTAGTTGTTCCAAGTTATCCTGGAGTTCTTTAACTTTGTTCTCGAGATCTTTCTGAAGTTTGATCGTGGCCTGTTCAATGCAAAATAGAGGAAATTAATTTCACAGAAAGACTAATAGAGCATAGGAAACGCGTTTCAATTTTTAAATTAAATGCTCAAGCGTTTTCAGAAGAAACAAAATTTTGATAATTATTATCTTTGAAAGAAAGCTGATAGCAAGCATTCAAAATATTTTTTAAAGATTTTTTTAGGAGGAGGCTTTCTGAACAAATTAAAGTCATTGAGTCCCTTATGTTTTGAAGATTAAATGAATCTAAGTACAGAATGAAATGTAAGGCTGAAAATGACACTCCTTTTTCTTAAACTGCTATGAAAGCATTGATAATTATTTGATTTTATTTTAATTTCAAATTATTTCTTTTCAGATTTTTTTTTATTTTTGGATTCTTTTAATTTTTATAAATTAGAGAAATAATTCGATGATGAATAGGAAATGTTTCAGACTGGGGATCTTCAACATTTCATTATATTTTCATGACTAGTATTCATAAATTAGTATAAATGATTACATTCACCTTATGTAATTGATTCCATTCAAAATTGATGGAAATCCACAAATCTGGACGTAAATCTAATTATTAAATTTCATTCATGCAACTCAAAGCATTTCTGAGTAATCGTGCTCATACACAAATATACCCTTCTCTTTTTAAATTTATATGAATGCTTATAATCATCAATCATAAGTAATTATCCTACTTTAGATTTTTTTCTAGAGAAATTCTTTTATACTAATGCCTTTTTTACCAAATTTATCTTGTATCCGTGTTTTTCACGTTTTAAATTATTTTTATGAATCAAAACAAGAAAATTAAATTATTCATTTTTCAAAAATTGCAGTTGGAATATTATTTTTTTTTTAAATGAAAATCAAGAATGTGTCCTTACTCAATATACCGAAATGGTTTGACATCTTTTATTAAATAATTGCTTAACCATGATTTACAGTTCTATTTTAAATGTTTTGGTTGAATTTTCGTCTTTGGCATTCAGAATTTTTTTACGATTCTTAATAGCCTACTAACCTCGAATTATATGTTCAAATGTTCGATACCTGAAACTCAAATGACGTAAAAGATAGTATCCTGATAAGGTGCCATAAAAATAATTCTCGACATCTCCATTGAAGAAAGAGACTGTATTAGTATGATGAAACACACCGATGGCATCATTCCAATTCTCTTCACGTCACACATTCATCTTACACTTGTCGCGAGAAATTTCTGTTAAGTGTACTCCACTGAGAAGATATTTCAAAATTTTTATAAGTTTCATCATTAATTATCTTTTTATTTATTTCTTTGATTTCCTGTCTGATTTTGTTAACGAGAATTGAAGGCTGAGACTTAATATTTGGTAAAGTAGAGAAGATGATACTTTTCTATTAGCGAATTATGTTATAAACGCTTAGTTTGCTGTAAATGGCACCCTACATTTACTTAAAAAGGACTATTATATATTGAATATGCTGATTCATTTTCGTTAATCTGATTGCGTAAACTGCGAAGTAAATTCAGAAAATCAATAATGTCACAAATATTTATCGGATACTTTAAATACGAATTATGAAATTTTCCTCATATCCGAATGAGTAAAAAAAAAACTTTAAAAGTGATGCAGAAAAATAAAAGACTATTTTTAATTTATTAGTCATAATAATTCGAAAAGTTACTTCAGAAAAATGTGTTGGTAAAAATTGTGAACAGATTATTTGTCTAGAAAAAAGGTCTGAATAGTTTTTTTTTTTAATTTTAAAAACTCATTCATCTGGCACTTGAAATTATTATAGCATTATTTCTATTTCAGAAATTTATTGAACAGCTGGAAATACTCAAATTATCGAGATCAAAGCTTGCCTGAGAGAAATGAGAGAAATGTAAACTGATAAAATGAAAAGATAAATTAATACAATCTGAACTGATAAATTAATACCTATCAGCCATATCAAATATTATAGTAGTGTAATCTTTCACATGAGAAAGTCAATAGATTTAGTTTATTTTCGAAAAAAAGGATTATTAACACTTTCAAAGCACAGAAATCTGTATCTCTGTAGTAGCAGTAATTTATTTATTATTTTCAAAATCAGTTTCTGATTTTATCTATTATAGAAGAGACTTAACTTAAAATTATTTTTAAAAAGTGTATTATCATTTTTTTTCTTTTCAAAAGAGATATTAAAATATAAAATCACGTTGATTTTTTCAACAAAAAAGATGAAATGCTCACACGTTTATTTGTTATACGTTAATAATTTAACTATATAAAAGAATCTGAGAATATATTTTCCCATTCATGCTTAATATTGTTTTATGGCTTACTTATACTCAGATTTAAAATACAGCGTTATAATAACTGAATTAGTGATTTTAAAACTGTAAATAAAAATTATTGATCAAAAGGAGCTAACATTTGGCCTGAATGCCCATAAAGCTATGGAATTTAATTTCAAAGAAAAAACATTACTTCCAAAACATTGAACAGCTTAATTAATATTTCCTGCGAAAGATCCAGGATTTAATTTTCTGATTCAGTTCTTAGAAAGAATGACATCGCCTTTTATGCTATTTTTGTTTCTTTTCGGTTAAATAGGGGCGGGGCGTTCGTTTAATTGACATTTTTTTTAGATTCTCAGAATATCTCTGTTAATGAATCGATAGGAAACATTTATTTCCTGCTTATTTCTTTTGAGAACTTTTTTATGAATTCCCTCAAAGAGCTAACGTCGGTGAATTTTTCAAATAACTTTTTCCCCTCATTCGATTAAAATAAACAAAATTCTACTGCCTATAGAGTATTTAATTTTTCTAGAATATTCTAATTTGTGGTTCTACATTTATGCCTTTTGAAGTTAATGTCTATTTCAAATGGAATATAGCTATCAATTGTTTTTCTTCTTCCCACGCCATCAGAAATTTTTATCTGATTTTGAATCCGATTTGATAATGAAATGGAAAATAAATCTATATTATGAACATAACTAAGCACTCTTTCATAAAGCTTACATTTTATATTAGAACCATAAATGACAGCATTCATTCCAAAAGAACTGAATGGGAAATGATATATTTGAAATTTTTTGAAGTAGTGCAAATTCAGCCACATTCAAAGAAAAAAAAATTATAAATATAAACAAAACGTTTTAGGTATTTGTCGTGGCTTACGTGTAGGCAAATAAAGTTCAAGCTTTTAAAAAAATAATCTTCTTTATTAAACATTTCTTTCAACTCACAACTTTCAACATCAAAACTTTCCTTTTTCAAATCACCCACAATTCTAAAACAAACACATCGCCATCTTTTTTTCTCCTCCCCTTTTTTTCCCGTTGCCAATCCACGAAAAAAACCCAAAGAAACTACTTTTATATTTTTGGTTGCCGTACAGGAAATATATAAAAACAAATTAAAGAATGAATCTAAATAGACATAAATTTAAAATTTAGTGACCCTAACACCTTCCTTCCAGAGTCATATTAGATCCAAAGATTTAATATGGCAAAAAAATAATAAGGGTCACATCATTTACACTTATCAATAGACTTTCCCTACTAATAAATAATTTTAAAGTTCCAAAAATTCTTAAATTCTCTATAAAGTTCTAATTCGTCTTCTTCTATTTACAGTCGAGATAGCGCATCTGCATTGCTTAGTTTTGACCCTTTTATGTGACTTGCCTCGATGTCATGGCGTTGAATGGCTAACGCCCATCTCTGCAATCTTGGACATTGGGGCACAGCACTCGTAAGAAACACTAGCGGATTATGATCGGTTAGCAAGAAGATCTTAGCTCCACAAAGTAAAGTTTCAAATCTTTTCAAAGCCCAAATAATAGCATACGCTTCTCGATTCAATTGTAGACCACTTCTGTTGTGTTGGACTCAGTTTCTGGCTTCCAAACGCTATTGGATGTACCTTGTTTCCTTCATCAATTTGGCCTAGACAACACCCCACTGCTGTCTGCGAGGCATCCGTGTGCAAGTAGAATGATTTCTCTATATCAGGAACTTTTAATTCTGTAATTCCACACAATGCGGTCTTCAACTCGTTGAATGCTTTTTCAGCCTCTTTACTCCATGGAATTTCATTCGGCACTTTCTTCTTAGTAAGTTCTGTTAATGGTAAAGCAGTTTTTGCAAAGTTTGGAATATATTGCCTGTAAAAATTGCATAATCCTAATGCACTCCTCAGTTCTTTCTTTGTCTTGGGATATTTTAAGTTTTGAATCGCCTTTATTCTTTCTTCATCAGGTGCATGCCTACTTGAACCAACTACATGTCCCAAGTATTTAACTTTCTGTCTTGCAAAATCACACTTGTCCAAATTTACTGAGAAATTAAAATACTCCAATCTTTTGAAAACTTCTTCCAAATGTTTCATATGCTCCTCCCACGTATCAGAAAATACTGCTAAATCATCAATGTAAGCACAAGCAAAGTCAGATATAGATTGGACCATTTTAGACATGGCTCTTTGATAAGTTGCAGCAGAGTTCCTTAATCCAAACGGTAATACATTCCATTGATACTGACCTCGGTGAGTTCGGAAAGCTGTTAAATGTTTGCTACTTTCTTCCATTAGTATAGCCCAATATCCCTTCAACATATCTAGCACCGTTATAAAATTTTTCTTCCCTACTAAGAAATTCAACTCCATCATATTCTGCATCGGATATGCATCAGGTACAGTCAGTGCATTTAAACTTCTGAAATCTATGCATAACCTTATGGTTCCATCTTTCTTATGAACACATACTACTGGGTGTGCTATTTCACTTACTACATGTTCAATTAATCCTAACTTTAATGATTCATCTATTTGTGCATCCGCTTCTCTTTTCAAATTCTCCGGTATCTTATAAGTTTTGGGTTTCATGGTTTCCTCTCCAGCTTTTAACTTTATCACATGCTCCCCCACTTTAGCTCGTTTAATTCTTCCAGAAAACAACGTTTTGTATCGATATAGCAAATCCTTCAACTGCTTTTGTTGTGTCTCGGTTAGGTATTCAACATTTACTCTTTCTAATGCTTCATCATTTCTCTCAGCTATTGAAAGTTTTGGTGTTTCGTATATCTCACCGAATTCCTCATCAATATCATAAACCACTCCAACAGTATGAATTCTTGCTTTGTATTCCCTCATCTTGTTTACATGGAGCAATCTTAAATTCCCTTCAGTCATCCTCAAATAGTAGGAATTTGGTTTTACTCTCCTCACAACTTCAACAGGACCTAGCCATCTAGCATGAAGTTTATTGGTTGAGTCCGGTATTAATACAAGCACTTGATCTCCTGGTATAAATTCTCGAGGTTTCTTTCTAATATTGTAATATTCAGCGTACTTACTTTGTTGTACCTCAATTGTCAATTTTGCTTTTCTTGTTGCTACCTCTAACTTTCCTCTTAACTCCTTCAAATAATTCTCTACTGATTCTTTCAGGTTTAGAGGTAATAATATCTCACCAGTCCAAGCTGATTTTAATATCGACAGCGAACCTTTTGGTTCTCTTCCATACATCAGTAGAAAAGGTGGAACACCTGTCGTTGCATTTGGAACTTCTCTATAAGCCCATAGTAAAAATGGTATTTGTCTATGCCAACTTCTTCCTTCCTCTCTGATAATGTGATGCAGCATATTCTTAAAAGTTTGATTCCATCTCTCAATTACACCATTTCCTTCCGGATGGTACGGTGTTGAAAAGCGTGGACAAGCTCCTAGAATTTTTAAAAACTCTTGCGTTAAACTTGATGTAAAATTAGTTGCATTGTCCATTACAATCACTTCGGGAATTCCGGTCCTACTGAAAATTTCCAGCAGAGCTTCACACGTATTCTTAGCTGTCAAAGATTTTAGAGGGACTGCTTCTGGTCATCTAGAATGTTGATCCATCAAACACAGAATATACTTATGTCCCTGTGATGATATTGGTTCTACAGGACCTATTAGATCTACATTTACCACTTGGAATGGTAGTTCGGGACGACATACAGGTGTTATTGGAATCTTATCAACTGAACGATTTACTTTTCTGCATTGACAACCATGACAGTAACTACAATATGCTCTCAACTCCTTGCTCATACCTGGCCAATAGAAGGAGAATTTGATCCTCTGATTTTCCGAGCTCCTAAATGTGCTCCAAATACTGATTCATGTGCAATTTCTAGTATCTTGTTCTTTCTAATTTTAGGAATCACTAGCTGTCTTACCTTATTTCCACACATAATCTCTTCATGGTATAGCATATTATCCTCCAACACATATCCTCCTCTGTTTTACTTAGCCAACCTTCATGCTTCTTGAAGAGTATTGCACCTCCTTTGTTGATTCTTAAAGATTTCTGCTTTATTTCTGTTATTCTCTTCAGCATCATATTTCCCCATTATCGGCTCCCCTTCTTCCATTTCCTTATTCACACTCACATTCACTGCTTCATTTTGAGCATCTGATCTTAAGTTCACAGCAATTGCGACAGTTGGATTGTACATTCTCTTTTGTTCCTTCAATGCTTCATACGTTTCCATATCCAATAATATGTCAGCATTTAGTCCATCCAGAGTTGCCACTATCGTCTTAATTACAGGTGTAACATACGAATTCGTCACTAATCCAATTTCCACTTCTTTTAGTTCAGCCTTTAAACACGTACCAAACGCAGGTTGCAGCATTATGTGTCCTTTAGAATCTACTTCTTTACCCACTACACTGCTTCTAAACACACTTATTTGTGCTCCTGAATGTACAATAGCTTTGTACTCAGTTCCTCCATATGAAATTTTTACTATTTTAAGATCAGACATCTTTGGCTGAACAGCAACCCCTTTCTGATTTTCCATTACAACCTCACCGTTGAATCTCGCAGTAACTACTTTGCTTTCGCTCTCTTTTTCTTCAAGAACTTTGACTTCCGCCACTTTAACCTCAGTCCTTCCTCTCCCTTCTTTCTTATCCAACAAAATCTGGCCAAATGTCCTGCTCGCCCACAGTTGAAGCACGTAACTGGGTTTTTGAAAGAATTTCGCTTATCAAATCTCCTGTGATTACTCGACTCTTGTCTATATTCTTCACCAAAGATATGATTTCTTTTATTAAAACAGCTTTGTTTTTCTTGACGGAAATTTCTATACGATGGATACAAAGAGGCTTTATTATATTGCCTTGCATTTTCATATTCATCTAACTTCTCAGAAAGAGCATCAACTGTAATAATTTTACTCCAACAATCAATAAAATGTTGTTGAATATCTCTCGATACCTGTTCCTTCATCTGTTCCACAATAACAAGTTGTTTCAGACTTTCAAAACCATTAATTTTTAATCCCATAATCCACTTGTTGAAATAATTCGCCAACTCAAACCCAAAATCTCGCCAAATATTTTCAGACGATTTACAATGACTTTTAAATTTTATTTTAAATGCTTCCGGGCTCAATTTAAATCTTTTCAATAATATACTCTTCCCGTGCTCATAATCGTTTGCCTTTTCTTCAGGTTCCTGGGCAATTAAATTCGCCATTTCCAACGGCAATAGTCCAATTAGATTAGTTACCCAATTTTCCTTTTTAATCTGCACTCTTCCTGCTTGTCTTTCAAATAATATTAGATAAAAACTTATATCACCTTCTTTGGGATCAAAGTTATGCATTAACCTTTGCAATCCAACTTGCATCCTTTCATTTTGAGAACTCATTTCTCTTCCAACACCACTATTCCCAAACGATGCCTCTATCTTCAACTTTTCTAAAAAAACTCATTTTCTTGTCTCTTCTTTTCCAATTCAAACTCATTTTCTTGTCTCTTCCTTTCTAATTCAAACTCATTTTGACACTTAATTCCTTCTTCTCTTTCATTAACTATTCTTTCTAATAATTCTTTCACAAACTCCTCCTCATAATCCGTACTTCCTAGTATTATCTTTTTTAAATCAACAACTTTCATATCTTTCGTAATAGTTTCTCCTAATTCCTCCGCCAAACACTGCAAATCTACCTTCTTTGATCTTCCTAAAAACGCCATTTCTAAACCAACTCTTCTAAATAAACTTCAATAAATATTATAAATTATATACTTTCTTTCAACAACCTCTTTAATAATAAAAATAGCTTACTCTTCACTAGAGTCGAAATATTAGAAATCTTGGAATTCTTCAAATCCTCGAAATCCTTTCAAAGTTCACTCCTTCAAATTCGGTCGAAATCCATTGCCTTATTCCCGCGCATTTATGTCGTGGCACATTTCTTTCAACTCACAACTTTCAACATCAAAACTTTCCTTTTTCAAATCACCCACAATTCTAAAACAAACACATCGCCATCTTTTTTTCTCCTCCCCTTTTTTTCCCGTTGCCAATCCACAAAAAAAAACCCAAAGAAACCACTTTTATATTTTTGGTTGCCGTACAGGAAATATATAAAAACAAATTAAAGAATGAATCTAAATAGACATAAATTTAAAATTTAGTGACCCTGACAGTATTAATTAATTTTGATAAAATATATTTCATGTATTAAAATGTATAAAGTAATCAGCATTTCATTTAATCAGATGTAAATAAAAATAGTAATTTGAACAGTTAATTTTTAATCGGTGTTAAAAATTAAATAGCTTTTATTCATAGGAAACACAGTAAAAGTTACACATAAATAAAAATGAATAATTTTGCATTTTATTATGCATTTGCGTTATATATACAAAATAAAATCAGTTTGTGAAACAATATTACAAGTTACTTTTTCATAGAAAGTTTCGTTTTTCGTATTTTGGATAATACACGCATTCAGGAATTGAAATTTTATTTAAATTTTCACATCTTAGAATATAAATAAAGTTGAAAACCTTTTACCACATTTAAATAGTATTAAATTATATTCGTTCGTACACTGAGTATCATATTTATATTAATTTTAGAAATTATTTAAATTTGTCACACTCTTTATTAAAGAAAATATATAGAAAAATTTAATGAACAATTGTTTGTACGTCATATTAGGTTAGCAAAACATTTAATACTAATAGTTACAATTTTTGAATAGAGATTAGAGACGAACCTAAAAATGTATTTCACTTTTTGGCGTCTGATACTATATAGTCAAAATCCAATACTTACTGAGAAAGCACGTAGAATTTGTAGATAAAAAATGTCTTCAGAAAAAGATTTTTGATTTTATTTAAAAATCAGAAAAAATCAGCAACAACGATTTCTTAGTTAGTTATTAGTAAACATAAAAATATCAAAAATTAATTTTCTTTACTATGGTATAAAGAATAATTTCTTTGAAAAACTAATTATTTTGAATGTTTACGCCAGAATTAAATGAAATGGACTTAAGTTTTCCTTAACTTGATCATCTTTTTTTGTAGTTACATTTTCTATAATTGGTACTTTTTTTAGGCTTATTTAACGTTACTTATTCGTGTTTGTAAAGATTATATTTTGAAGTTGAGATTTGTTCTCTTATATGATAGAATATTTAAAGGGTGTTTGAGTACGTATTAAACTAATAAATACACTAATATACAATGCTCTAATTTAATATTTTCAGAGTTATTCAAATAAGTTAATATTTTTTTATTCCATACTTCTTATGCCATCTGACAAGGAATTCAAGTTAGAATTGATTTCACTATTTTATAATATTTCTAATGCAGCTTTAAAAAATGAATTTTAAAGTAAAACATCATTGTAAAAAAACTATTCATAATAATATATTAAAAAATAATAAGTGTATTTTTAAAAATTGTTTCAGCTTATTTACTCAATAGTAATGATCTAATATTGCTTAATATAAGCGAATGTTCACAAACGTTTTTTTATAAACACAAAATTGTTGATGAAATATTTAAAGCAATCAAAAAAATTATATTGATCAAGAATCTTGAACTTAAATGTACTCTTATATACTTATGGAAATTAATTTCTACTTTACAAAGGCTCATTACAAATTGATAAAGTATTTACTATCATCAAATTTTTTTTGGAATTATTTTAGAGGAATTTTCCCCTCGCTTTTTTGAAATATATATTTTTAAAATAAAATAATAAGAAATTCTGTCTTTCCGGGTGAATCTTTATCAATGATAATAATAATAATAAAGCTTTTAAATTTTTTTAGTAAGCGGCAATGTAATAACGCTCACAAAAAAAATCAGCTCGTTCAACTGAATGTTTTCCAACAGAATTGAATTTTCTAATTCAATGTTAAAAAAAGAAAATACACCCATCTTGCATATGCCTTGAATGAGATAAGAAATATTTTTATGCATATTATTCGATAAAACTGCTTTTTTTTTTAGCTAGGTCGATGAATTCTTTAAAGGAATTATTCTATTTTTAGAATATTTCTCAAATCCTTCAACAAAAAAAGTTTGAAAATTAAACCGATTAGTGTTTCTAGCTGCTTAATCAAAGCAATATCACTTAATTTAGGTCAAGGTCGACATGTTATTTATTAAGTGAGGGTCAAGTTTTAAAACAACTATTTATTTATTTTTTAAATTTTTATTTCACATTATGTCGGGAAAAATGATAAGGAAACGAAAGATTTTACTTCCGATGTGAAAAAGAACAGATTCTACATTCTATTATATAATTTTTATGTTCTGATTTTCAATCAAATTGAAAATTTGCCCATTTCTTAAAATTAATTAAATAGTTAATCAGATTAAGAATTAGAAAGAGTGATAATTTAAAATAAATAAATTTTTTTCCTGGGAAAAAAAGTCATGAAAAATTGCGCAATGCTTTTGCTAGAAAAAACTAAAACACATTATTTTTCAGTTTTTTAATAACATTTTTATAATTATCATCAATAATATCAAAAAGAAAATTAAATAAGGATTCAAAGATCTTGCATAACAGTTTCAACCGTAATTTCAAGGTTTAATTATTCATTTTTGCTGTTTCAGATTACTTATATTCCCACAGTTTTATCACGCATGCCAATTGTATTGTTTAAGAACTTTTTATCTACTAATTTTACATTTCAGATCCTCACTCTATAATTAAAATTACTTTGATGAAAATCATACTAATTTTCGGCTTAAAACATTTTTTTTAAATTAAAAATGTCTAATTAATGAACAATTTCAATAGTTTTTTTTTTTTTTTTTTTTTTTTGAAAAGTCATATTTATGAACTAGATAACGCTGTAACTGTAAAATTCCTTCAGCAATTTTTAATTTATTGACATATTTTTTCTTATCTTTCACATACTTTACCATAGAAAATGTTCTTGTTTAATATTAAAAAGTGAACCTATTAAATGAATAGTACGACTCTCGGGACAATAAAGACAAGAATAATAAAAAATTTAACTGCCACTTAACCTGATATGAATTTTTTTAAAAGTTCAAAAGAAAGTAGCATATAGTATGTGTGTGTAGCCATTTAAAGGTTTTTTTTACTATAATGCACTGAAACATGAATAGAAAAGATCAGTTTAAACATATTTGTCATTTAATTACATACAATAAGAAAGATTTAATAAACTATCACACATCTGATTATTTTCTTTTAACATCAAATAAAAAATGAATTAGTTTAATAATTGGATATTTAAAAGTTAATTTTTGTTTTATCTTTTTGTGCTTGATTTTGTGTTAATTATTAAAACACATTAATAAACTTAAACTATAAAGGTAAATGCGTGCGTGGTGCAAATACATTCTAAAAAATGGGAAAATGCGAAAAAAATTTGTAAGGAGCTTTAATAATAACTTTAAAAAATAAGTGGAAATTTCGAAAATAACAACCATTAATGTTCATTCATAAATTTAATATGTAAAAAAATACTGTTAAAAATAATTCAGAAATAATTCGCATACAATGCCATATTAATATGACAAAAATATCTAAAAATTACACTTTGGTTTACGCTTTTTTTTTCTATAAAATACAAAATTGATTAAAAAATTTACCTAGAATGGCACATTTAATCATGCGAACAAGAATTATCTCTATATAAAATTAAAAAGAATATAGCAGTACAAAACAATTGAACACTTGATTTTGCGTATAATTATTAAAAATGATTTTAAAATGGATAATAAAATAATAAAACATTATTTAAATCAAGACAAACTTTTAAAACTAAATATAAATAATGACTTCAGGAAGAAAACCAAATATTTAATTTTTTCAAAGTTAAATGAAATGGGTGTCAGAATAAGAAAATCAACATAAGTAATGCTACCATTTCGTATGACCATTCTTTTAAAAACTGCGAAGTTGATTAAAATTAGCTACACAGTTATTAACTTACCTTACGTAAATTAAATTTATCAAAAAAATTAGAATTTGAAATAGATAATTAAACTCAAAGATTTATGAGCATCATCTTTTAAAATAGTAATAAAATATTTTATTAAAAATTCTCACTAACATTTATTCGGGAATCGTAGCCCGGTTTTAAAAATTTCAGAAACATTACATTTTTTAGATGACATTTCTCAATATTATACAAAAGCTAACTTAGACTTACTCTGTAACTTATTATTTTATATTTTCATGCCCTATTTATGTACTATATCGCTTTGTTCGAGGCAGAATTATCGATTTGTAATCGGTGGAAAAATGAGCTTATGTACGTATTACTGTTTTTCTTTTGACGCAACCCGGAATGGTAAATATTGCCATAAGAAAAAAAAATATTTTTTCTATTCAACAAATTTTTTTATGAAAAACGAATTGTGATTAATTTAATCAGAGCTTGGCGAAAACTTCCGTATATATATTTAAAAGGCTTGGTTTTTATTTATTTTTAGAAGCATGTTATTATTAAAACTGAGAATAAAAAAGAAAATTAAATAATATTTTAATATGTATATTTTATCTTATGTTCAGTGCAATTTTCTCATTAGTTCTAAAATATGGATCATTAAACTAAAATGGAATTTAAAAATTGGAGAATGTACTTACCGGGGATTGTGTCACTTCTTTCACCGGCTCTGGAGTAGGTTTCGTTTTCGTAAAAGATGCAGTACTACCAGGTGTCGTAGGTTTCTTGTCCGGTTCTTTAGGAGTAGTAGCCGGTTTCGGTGGAGGCTCATCTTCAGATTCTTCTTCACTTTCTGTTTCTTCTTCTTCACTACTCGATGATGAAGGAGGAGGTTTTTTCTGAGGAGTCACCTTAGCAGGGATAACATGCTCAGTACTTTTTACGCTTGAAAATCTAGACAAAACAGATTTTTGAGCTTCTGCAGGTTTCGTATCTTTAATTGATTCCGTTTTTGTATCTTTTAATTTAACTTCCCATGGTTTGGTAACTTTTGGTTTGGAATCTGGTACTTTTCCTGGTTCGTATTTGTTGTCTTTTGTTTCAGAGTCAGGGATTGTAGCAGGCTTTGTTTCTGACGTCTTGGAGGATGTTGCATCTTTGGCTTTGGTATCAGAAAGCGTGGGTTTCTCAAATTTAGAGCTGGCGGTTTCAAACTTGGATGCCCTTGCGCGAATTTCGTTAAATTTCGTGTCTCTCAATTTCACTTCACCAAATTTAGTTTCCACAGGCTTCTTTTCATTATATTTGGATTCTAAAGATTTCTTTTCAGGTACCTTTTCTTCTACTTTTGACAAAGAATTTATACCCTTGGTATCGGCTGCTGGGGACTCAAACTTTGATCTGATGTTTGATTCGAGAGGTTTCTTTTCAGGCGCTTTAGGTTCTTCTTTTTTAGGGCTGCTCAAGTCTTTTGTAGTCTCAAATCGTGATTTCCAACTTGGTTCTGGTTTCTTTTCAGGTTCTTTGGGCTCATCCTTCTTAGAGCTGCTCAAATCTTTGGCAGTTGTAGATAAAGTTTCAAATCGTGATTTCCAAAATGGTTCAGATTTCTTTTCTGGAGCTTTGGGCTCTTCTTTTTTAGAATTACTGTCTTTGGCATCTGCTGTTGTATTATCAAACCGTGATCGAAAGCTGCTACTTCTATTAATTGGTTCAGAAGTCTGAGACTCAAATCGTGATTTGAAACTACTAGAACGATTTAAAGATTCACTGCCGGAAATTTTATCACTGCTAAATTTTGAAGAATATTTGTTATCTGTTTCTTTCTTGTCAGAAGTCTTTCTAAGTAAATCAAATCTATTTTCTGAAGTTTTTGGTGGAAGCTCTGGTGGCTTAGAATCATCGGTTTTTATCGTAGATTCTCTTGAAGTACGTGATCGTAATTCGGATAGTTTTGCTGATAATCCTGATTCTTTATTTTCAGTTTTTAATTTATTTTCAGAACTAGTCCTACTGGTGGATGACTCTTGATTATCTTGAGTGGTTCTTCGTCTTGTTCTTGATTCTGGCAATTTTATCACTGCTACTGCGTCTACTCCTTTATCTTCTGTATCATCATATGTAATTACAGTACTAGTATAACTAGCTTTGGAATCGTCTGCATTTCTGAATAAGGAATCTATTTTCTCTTTCTGTTCATCATTAACCTTTTTCTCTTGAAACCAACTGGATGTAGAAGATGACCTCTGTCTGGTACGTCGACCTAACGACGTTGTTTCTGTTATAGTAAAGCTCGCAGACTGGTCAATGTTGGAATCATCATTTTTTGGAGTCTCTGTGACCGCCACTGATTCCCTTCGACGTCGTGGCAAGGGAATCGTGAAACTAGTCGTTACTTCAGTGTTCGATGAATGATCGTGGATGTCCTTGAAACATCTACGACAGCGATTTGGTTTGACATGATGTGGCATAAATCCTGGACACACCACAGTATTCATTTTGATAGAAAAAAAATACTTAGATTTATTTTAAAAACTTTTGAATCAAATTCAATAAATAAAAACAGCCTATCTCATATCAATCGTTGATTTTGTAAATGGAATGGTGGTAAAAAAATAATTTAGCTTAGACGTGAACTACACTGCTCTAATTTTCGTTGTTCATTTCTTGAGGCTAAAGCACACATATGATCGTAACAAACGTTTATTTCGAAAAATTAAATTAAATGTAGAAGTTAATCCAAGGCACGTAATTCGGTAGAAATAGAAATAAAGTTTTAAATTCTTCTTTTCACAAGAGCTTATAAATATAAATAATTTTTACAGCACAAATCACTAATCTATAAACACAGCATATGGCGAACTGTAATTCACTCCAAGGTAGTAATCCAATGATTGATTGCACAAGTGAAATTATATTAGAAGCACTAACTTCATTAAAATGAGAGCACTAGTATTTTTTTTTTCAATCACACACTTTTTGAAAACACGAATTATAAACGAGGAGTATTTGCAATAAATATCTGTACAAAAGCGTCGTTTCTTCTTTTTTCAAAGGTGAAAAAAAGGCGTAAATTTACAGCAAAACACACACACAGGGGGCCTGATAGCGGCCCCTAATTTTCACATTCGGGGCCGCTTTTTCTCGAACTGCTCATCGGATGGTCGACGCATTTTCGAGTTCGTCTAAGACTGCTAGGGTTGCTCTCCAGAAGTTTCGGATTCAGGCGCCAAATTTAACGGCGGACATAATAGCTGAGGTGTTGGGGATTGATAAGCGAATAGCTTTCTTTGGTTCCATGTTATTTGTTCTTTTTCTTTTACTACCTATGCATACGTAAACAAGATAGTATTTTTCTTCTAATAATTTATATTATAAAATTGTCATTACTATTATCAACTTATTTTTTTACTTAATGGTAAAAGTTTTGTTATTTATTCAGTATTTGGAAATAATTTTACTTCTTAAAAAAATTCAAAATGCTAAGCTTTTCATAAAATATTCATTTAACAGAAATAACTTTTAACAGAATTTTTATCATAAAAATTTCATTTCATTCTTACACGAAAGAATTAAAAATAAATAATGCCAATCAAAATTATGCTATGTTAGATAAAATTAAAATTTCTTCAAATTAACCAACACATTCATTCATTTTAGATTTTTTAAAATATTATTATTATTAAAGATTAGATAAGCATTATTAGATATTATTCTATTAAATTTATCATGTAGTAAACATTCCTTTTGAATGATATGTTGACTCGTTAATTTTTTAAAAATTTAATTTGGATGCATTCTGATTTAAACTAGTATATGTGTTTACGATCGCGTATGTATAAAAGTTATACAAAAAATTGTCAAATAAAAACTTCTTTCTAAACAATAAATTAAGGACCAATTTCACGTAAACATGCTCTATAAGTAGTAAGAAATTTTATCTATGAAAAAAAAAAATTTTGTTTACTGCATGCGAGATAAATTTTATATTCATCTTTGAAACTTGTTTTAAAATGCTTATAAATACCATATGAACAGTTGGGAAAACATACTTCACAGTCTTTCCAAATTTTTGTAACAAAAATAATTTTCAAAAAATTGAAATCACTATGTGCATCACTTATAAATTTCTTAAGGTACTAGAAAAGAAACAAAGAGTATTCTCAAAAAAGCATTCTGAAAAAAAAAAATGTTTTTTGGTGTTAATATACTTTTTATGTTTGTGATGAGAGATTTCACAGACGAATTTTAATTAAGTTAGTATAAAATATAAAAAAAATTATTTAAAAACACTTTAAATTGAGTATTAAGAAGGGAAATTACTTTTCTTATCGAAAATCTGAAAGTGCGAACCGAAATCTTTAAAACGCAAGTTGCGGATAGAAAAGTTTCAGCAAATTGAAGTCGTTACTATGTTTTTAAAATGTTTTAATCTTTATATAATGAATAAATGTTTTTTTTTATTTCTTATTACTTTCATTGTAGTTTTATGGCATTCTTCTAATGTTTTCAGAGTGTGTCATACATTTAAGGTTTTTGTTTTGGCTTTCAGAATATGATTAATTTTTTTTTTCTTAAACAGAATTTTAAAGGCATTTTTAAAGAAGTATTTTTATTTAATATTTTCATATTATTAATCTTTATTTCTTATTATATTCATTGTAACTTTGAAAAATATATATTAGTATTAAGGCCTTGTTGGGAATGTATACGGTTTTTGTAATCCGCATAAAAATCTCTAAATAACTTCATCTTACTTTCATTTAATTCGCATTCACATTATTAATGGTGGTTGGTATAAATTATCATCGAGAAGAATATTACCCTTTATTTAATATTCTAAACTGGTAAGAATATATTTTCCCATTTAAGAATAAGAATATAATATATTATTTCTTATTGTAAGAATATACCATATTCCAATTTGTGTATTATCTGTACATTTAATATTTACCAAAATTTTCAAGTTCACATTAATAGTAGTAATAATTGAAAATCTGATTCACAGAATTATTCATATTTTAAAAATATCTTTTAATTCATTCATGTTTATGGGACTCTTAATTTCTTACATTAATTAGCTTCTTATCCGAAATATTGATATCAAATCAAAATTATAAAAGCAAAATATTCTGATATAATACTCAATGCAGAGTTTTAATAGTATGAATAACACTATATTTAAGTAACCATCCAAGAATATATTTGAAATAACATTATATATCAGTTTCTTTTTTTAAAAACCTTAATATTCGAAAAAATAATAACTTACAACTTTATTCTATACTAATAAAATTGAGTTTCAGTTTGAAATTTTTTTGTTTTTTATTATGATCCACTTTTTAGTCTTTTATAGTTTCTTTCTAGTTTTTAGTCTTTTATAATTTTTTTCTAGCTTATAGTTATAAATAATACAGAATCTAAAAATTAATATTTCAATTATTACATATTTATGAATTCAAAAGTTATAAATATAGTCTTTTGGTATCGAGAACCAATAATTAATTACTGAAAATTTCAGTACTTTAGCATATAACTAAGTGAATAAAAAAGAAGCAACAAATTTTATCTTGACAAACATGTAATATACCATATTAATTTAAAGCATTTGAAAAAGGAATTAGCATTAGAAGAAAATATATATAATTTTTAAAAAAAAGAAAAGAATGATTTTACATTGCTCTCGTAATATAAGAAATGTCATTTTTTATGACATTCAAACGAGTAAAATCAGATTAGAATAATGTGAATTTTAGTTGTTTCTATTTTCTATTTTACACAATACGGTTTTTACAAAATTGAATGAAATTATAATTATTAATTACACATTTTAGAGCAATAAATTGCTAAAAAGTTGGTCAATAATTCTTAATTATTCTGTTGAATGTGTTATAATCAATTATAAATAGAGAATTAAAAAATATTTTTAATAGGAAAATAAAAAAACGATCACTTTTAAGACAAAACTGTTTAATAGTTTGTGTAATTTTTAAATAATATATACTGAAATATAATAAGTTCACATTTTAATTGGTATAACGTAAAAACATGATCGATAAATCAAGAGGATTTGCACTCACTAAACCAGAATAAATAGTCTTTCACACAGATAATTACTTATGAAATCATTTAAATCAGACAAATTACCTTTTCATACAATTAAATTTCAAAAGAAAAAATCTTTGCTGCGTTTTTGAGAGTAAATTACTTCTCAAAATT
Source organism: Argiope trifasciata (assembly GCA_026543055.1). NCBI lineage: Eukaryota > Metazoa > Arthropoda > Arachnida > Araneae > Araneidae > Argiope > Argiope trifasciata. The sequence goes on along the minus strand of JAPMOQ010025972.1, from coordinate 70,488 downwards.
ATTGCATGACTCAAAAACAACATAAATTAGATAACAACATAATAGATTAGACATATTTCATAAATAGAAGTAATTTCAATTCCATAAATTATATTTAAAACAAAATGTTTCAATATGCAAGATACTTTTAAAACATGTTTGCTGATTTAACCTCTTGTCATTAAAGTGGATGAAATAAAACCACAATTTTTAGTTATATAAACAATGCGGACAAAAAATTATGCTATGAAAACACCAACATTAAGTATCTGTTTTAAACTTATAAAACTAATTTTTATTATTAATTAAGTTAACTATCCTTGTAAATTGCATTCGATTTCTTATATTTTTAACCTTAATTAAATCAGATCAATTGGGATGAGTCCATTAATTGATCTTTTTCGAATTTGAAATTTATTTATTTATTTTGCAGTTCTACAAGCTATTAGCTTTCATTTAATACTAAACACACAATCATTCGCAATCATTATCATAGATGAATATATTAGCTTAATAAGTGTATGGAACATTTGAACGCATAAAAGAGCCAGGTGTTACTTTTCTTTTAAAGAGTTATAATATTCTGATACCGTTTACAGAAAATAATACTTACTTTAATATAAGATTTCACATTTAATGCTCTTAACACTAAATAATAGTTGAAATTCAAAATTTTGTAAAGAATTTTTTCAAAAAACCCGCGAGCAAAAGCTTTCGTTTATAAAATCGTCTCAATTAAAAGTGACGATAAATTCTTTAATGGGATAGACGATAATACTCAAAATGTTAAAATCAACAAAAAATAGGAAAAAAATCTTTTTAGAATATTGTTTTTATTAATTATATTTATAATTTATTTATTTCTCATTTTAATGTGCATTGAAACATTTTGATCCTTTTATTTATTTTTACCAAATTTACTAATAATTGCTTTCATTTTTTACAAGAAAATTTCTATAAAAAAATTCAATAAATGCTGTTCGAAAAATTAGTATTCGAATTCATATATTTTCGATTAGTATATATAATAATATATTAGTACATAATTAGTATATATTCGATTAATATATATACCCATTCAATTTTCTTATAAATGTTCCAATATCATTCATTATTCTCATCTTTGTACTAAAATTAAGCATGCTTCAATTTTGTGTGTTGTTTTTCATTAAATTATTTATTCATAAAAAATTATATTGCAATTTAAATAAAAATTGAATTATTTAAAAATCTTTAAAATATTTCTTAAGCGAAATTATGTTATGAAATCAAAACTTATAATAGGTGAAAGGTTTTTAAGGTTTACGAAGATTTCCAGAAATATTAACATGTTGTTTTATGTAATTAAAATTTCATTTCTGCTCCCTAGTTATTATATTTCCTTTTTTTTTTTTCCTTTGATAATTTTTATACAAGAGAAATACGCACTCTATCCTAAATTTTTTTTTTCAAATACAAATTTTCTATGGCAAATCAAATTTAATAATGCTTTAAAAATAATAATTATTATTATTTATCATACTTACTGTTATTGAAATTTTTTTTAATATTCTGAAAGATATGTCTTTAGCTTTAGTTCAATCAAATTCGACAAGCAATTATTTTTTGGATAACAGGTATTCATTCTGAAAGGTTTTCAAAAGTTTTAGTTAGATTGGCAATGAAAAATTAATCACTAATTAAATTTCTAACATTTTCCTCAATAATTTCAGAGTTATATTACTACTATATTAATTATTTAATATATTTTTACGCAACTTCAAAATTTACAAAATAAACTTTTTGATGATACTAATTTCATTTCTGTTCAATTTTTCGACTTTAATTTTAACATTTTAATGATATTTTTATAGTGCTTTGAATACTTTTTTATAGTTTTAGTTGCTATAATTATACTAATGCTGGTTGGAATGATATGAAATATTTTTTTCTCTATTCATGTTATTCCTGCTGTATTATTGAGAGAATGCTTCAAAAATAAAATAAGGATATACCAAGCCCCAGATGTTATTACATAACGGTGTTTCAAACTGAAAATTTGTATTTTCTTTAAATTTTTTAAATGATCATCTGGTTTTTATGCACTTGGTTTGTTCCTTACGATCTGAAATTTCAGTTAGTGGAATATTTTGTAGTGAATGAAAGAGGCGAAAACTAGCCAAATGTGTTTGCTTGGCCTTTGTCTACTCTGGAGGCAGATAGTATCCCAAAAATACACGGGATGACGTAAGACGGATGCCAAGGAGGGGAATTATTTTAAGAGTTTCTCCACTATCTTCCAGCGCCGGAAGCAACCACTGTTTCCACAAAGACTACTATAATAGCTCATTAATATGGCTTTGACCCACATGTCAAAATGTAACATTATGCAAAACAGCCGGCTTCATAGTAGTAGGAGATAAAGGGTATGGTATAAATATTCTTTCAAATGAGAAAATCTGTATCCCGGTCTTAGTTTTAGTTGACATTTCTAGCAAACATTCATGATGCGTCATTTTCTAAAGTCTGTAGCATCCACATGTGGAATGTTATAAATCTTCAGAAGAAAAGGCGATTTGTAAATTGAGGAATTTTAAGCTTTTAAACAATCCTACAATGTGGAAGGATGAAATCTTTATATAAATTTATGATACTTCAAGAAGTGGCTATTTAATGAAAAATTATTATTTTAAATTGAATTTAGATACTTTAATTCTTTTTTTTTTTTTGGCGGGGGAGAGCTAAATATTTCCAAACCTAACAGAAGGCATGCTATAATTTTCGAGTAGTGAATATAAAAATCCATTTTTAATATATTCTAATTCTAATTTTTATATATTCTTCCGCATAGATTTATAAAAAATTAAAATACACCATCATGATTAAGACATTTCTTTTATGCTTATTAGAAATTCTGCCTTACATTATTTTGTATTTATTCATTATGCTTTTTAGGGAACGAAAAGATATTAAAAACAGAAAACATGTAAAAAAAATATTAATCAATAGGTGAAAATTGTTTGGGTTTTTAAGCTTACAATATACTTCTTAAGAACATTTTTAAAACATTATTTAAATTTATATCATAGTTGTGATTAAGAAATGTCATTAGATGCATTTATTTTAAGCTCTAAGCGTGCATCCGTATATAAAAATATATTATACATACATAAGATCTCTGCATATTGCAATTGAGATAATAAAAAAAGGCAGATAAATCACATAATTGTAATATCAGAAATATTTTTTGTCTATTTATGTTTTAAAAGTATTTTCTGACTCTATGACTCACAGCTTTCAATAAAATTTACTAGAATATTAGAAAACAAAAGTAATAGAACTAAAAACATTCAATGATGCAATTTAGAGCAATTGTTTTCAAAGTGCATGTGTACATTTGTACAAATGTTGTAATCGACATCAATATATATTTTATAGCATGCTGTTATTTTTGGCACTAAAAATATATAAAGCTACTATGGCAGTATTACACTAAGTTGAATTAGCCAAAATGAAAAATGTTTAATTATGAATCGTCTTCAGAACTGTTGATACCAGAATTCACGTATAGAAAAAAATGAATTTAAATTTGAAAAGTAATTTTCAATAAAATTAATTAATATATTACAGATATTTTTAGCATAATATATTCTTTAGAGAAAAATTATCTTGATTAAAAATTTAAATTACTTTGAAAATAAAGGAAAAAACGTCTTCAAGCCTCTTTGGTAATGCTGAGGTGTTTCTAGATGGTTATCATCTTTACCTGTTTGATAGTTCATAACAACTAGTTTTAGCTTATCTTTGCAAATATTTTATCATAACCTATTCTATTAGAGAGAAATATCGACTGTCATAGATTTTATTTGATACTTGAATACCTTAATGATAAATAAATCCCCTGTATCAATATTATTATTTACCAATAAAAATTAGCCCTCATTTATATTCAATAACTTAGTTATTGTTAAGAATTTAAATGCTCAATAGTTATCTAATTTTTCATTATATAATGTATGAATAATGAATCAAATATATAAATAGATGATACAATATGGAAAAATTGACTTACTTAATTTTATATATAATACTAAAGTTTAAAAAAATACCATTTCGGTTTAAAGTTGTTTAAAAAATATCATTATGCTCATTATTTTTCAGACATATATGTATGTTCAACAAATTCCATTGCAAGTAATTAGCGATGCATTTAAAAAATCGCTTGTTTCGAATAAATGTAGAAAATGTTGCTATTAACAAAAACATAATCTATAATATTATTTTTCAGTTCTTCGAAAGAAAGGAATTAAGAAGTTGATGTTTAAGTATTTAAAATCAAATATATTGTATATGAAATTTTTAAAAGAAGTAATATTAATGCAATAATTTTTTATAAAATAGTTTTTCAAAATTATCTTTTTTCCATTTTTAATTTATATAAAATATCGTTTGCTTGTTTTTAAAAAAACTAGAATACATAAATTATTTTCATGGGAAATAAATTATTTCTAAAATATCAAAGTATTAAAAATGATTACCGAAATTCATAAATATAAGTTTGATGAAGAAAAATAATCAATAATTCAGAATCACATTTCACATGAAAAGAGTCAAAATAATTTGAATGGGCAATGTCTTTACACGACTAAAAA
>JAPMOQ010025972.1:34321-65478 GCA_026543055.1 Argiope trifasciata | reverse complement strand
TTACGTAAACAGATTTTTGTACAAAATTTAATAGTAACCTAAAACTTTATCGCAAAATCTACAAATCGTAGTTCATTCGTTTTATTAGTTACTAGCCGCCTTTGGCGATCAGCTGGTTCGCTATTAGTAATGCGTTCTAAAATTTTCAATTAAATCACATATTCATTAGCCTTGAAGTAATTCCGGGCATTGATGGGCCTGAAATTAATATTTTCTTTAAGATAATGGACGGAAAGTTCTAAAAGAATACTTTTTCCTAATAATATTCTTTAATTTTATAAATCAGTCAGTTTTAATTATCGGTTATGCTTCCAAAATATTAAAAATGTTTTTTTCGGTGATGTTGCGAAAATATTAAATATGTTTTTTAAAAGAAAGCGAAAAAGGAAAAAAAAAATAGTGAATTAATGATACAGATATTGCAAACGATTATAGAAATATGCCATTAAGTCGGGATTTCAATGCATATTCTGTCTAAATTCAATCAGGTTTACCATAAATAAAGAAGATTTATTGAATTAATTGTTTGGATATTGCAAACGATCATAAAATCCTTTGCTTTGCATTTATTTTTTTAGAAAATAACGGAATTTAAATGTTTCTTTTTTTTTTAACCAGTCACGTGCTAGAAGTTGCATTTCTTTAGATTTATTTTACGATGATAGTTTGTTTTTATTCAAACTTCCGGCATTCTTTTATTTTATCCAGTCAGGTGCTAAAAAAACATTGTTAAAATATTTCTTTAAAAATTCGTTAAAAATAGAGGCTTAAGTTATACATAAAAATACTGATATCATTAGAAAGCTAATTTTTTAATCTTTAAATTGATATAAAAATCATGTTTGTTCAATAATATTTTCGGAAGTTAAAGCGGAAAAACGTCGAAATTCCGCTTAAATTTTAATTAATTCTAATTCTAATTTTAAAAAAAGGGGGGCGGGGCTCCAAGGTGCACATTCCCGACTTCCAAGGAATACATGTACCAAATTTAGTAGTTGTAGGTCCAACGGTATGGCCTGTAGAGCGCCAACACACACACACACATTGAGCTTTATTATAAGTATAGATAACGTTCTTCAATTATTGCATACACAGACTGACAAATAGAAGTTTAAAAAATAATAAAAAATATTTTTTCAACACAGAGGTCAATACCTCGAATGGAATGTTTTGACAATAGCAATACGGTATTAATAGACTTTGTTTATGAGATAGTGATAAAAAACGGTGAGATAATATTATTAATAATGCCGGATGTGATCTTCCCGTGAACGATCAAAGTGTGCTCGGTGTTAGTTTTATTGACTCTTTTTCGGTGGCTCGGATGTTGTGACGGTGTCAGCATGACTCAGTTCCGTTGAAAGCATCATAATGTTTACATTTAAGAGAATTTAATTTCTCGGTTAAGAAGTATAGCTATCTGCGAGAAATTCGAATTCGAGGTTTCAAACGAATCTCCACATTTTTTACCTCTCTGAGTTCGAAAAACACATTTTTGAAAAACGTCCATCTGTGTAAAAGATAACCCAAAAACGCTTCGAGCTAGATGGTTGAAATTTGATATTAGGTCTTCAAAACAAATTTGTACATTTATATCAAATTTTGAGCAAAATCCGTTCAGATGAAGTCTATCTGTCCAGCTGTCAAATAAATCCCAAACAGTCAACAGGATAACTACAACACGCTGAGAATTAGATAGAATTTGTAACATATATTAAAAATCTACCAAATTTTTAACCAGTTTGATCATTTATCGGTGATAAAAAAAACGCGGTTATAAACATTCAAACGCGATTATAAACATTCAAACGCGATAAAAGAAAAATGCAATGATTTAAATATATTAAATATGGTAGGTATTTTGTGTCTACAACTGTAGCTGTGTGTGAAATTTTTGATTCAGTCGTTTGGGCATAATTTGTCAAAAACACAAATTCGATTTTCAGATACTATTAACCGGATAACAAGGATGGTTACAAGGAGTAACTACAAAAAAAAAAAAAAATCCCAAATGATCACAGGATAAATTTAGAAGAAATGTTAAATTCACGTCAAAAATTAATAGTTCATAATTATTGTACGCCATTGCCATGCAAGGCATTCATTGAAATAATACCTTAAATTGAGAGCATGGGAGAAAGTTTTGGGGATATCACTTCCTCTGGCTTATTTTCTCAAGCGTGAAAAAAATATATTATAATTTTCAAAAAATTCGCCTTCAAAAATTTGGTAAGTTACCTATTTCAATCAGAAAACTTGTTTTTAGAATTATGTCTGTCTGTGGGCACAATAACGCAAAATCACGTTGAACAAAAACCATGAGATTAGGTACGCAGTTTCAACATCAAATTTGTAGATATCTCTCACTTAGGATGAAGAAGTAAGAAGAGGAAATTTATATACTTGTGGAAGAGGAAATTAATATGCTTGAGAGTATGATAATTCGAAAACGGAAAAAAAGTCATTTGGATGTAATTTAGTGCAAGAATTTATCATTCAAAACTATATAATTTTTTATCAAATCTGTCAAAATTGCGACTGTTTGCTGGTATGTATGTTCACTCGACAATTCAAAAATTCTATGATTCAGATGAAATTCGTATGCAGTTCATGTGGCCTAAACTATAAATCTATGCCAAATTTGTTGGAATAATAATTTTAAAAGAAGACATTCTAAATGCAGGCTCAGTTTTCTTCGATGTAAGTTCGGGCCACTAAATGCGAAAGCTACGAGGTGGGAGGAAGACTTTTGTTTATGAATCATTGCAACTTTCGAGATTTGCAGATCCCTCTCCCCTATGTTATCCAACCGCCGTTACACGTTAAGGGAATGCAGACAAGAGAAAAATGCCGATTGCTTATGAGAAAGTCAAGAGGATAATATTACTGCTGCCTCGAGACAAATTTATGATAAACAAAAATATATTTTTTTGAGCTAATGTTTTAAATTCTATAATTTTAAAAAATATGTGCAATGTTTGATTTAAAAATGTTCGACATTCTTAAATATACCATGTCTGAAGTCTGTCTAACCTGTTTCACTTCCAATAAACACAAGTATAAAAACTTTACTCTCAAACGTGTTTACTGCCCCTTCCATTTCTCTTATCTTTATATAAATGATCAAGAGTCATAGAGAAAATATTTATATATTTATATCAGAAAATATTATAAGAAATATTTTCCTTAGTACAGTACTGAAGCAAAGCGAATAAAAAGAATCTCTAAGACAACAGCCTAAAAGGAAGGAGAGACGGAAGCGAGCTGATTTCAAAATTTACCTAGATCAGAAATAAATTGTAAATTTCAATAGATAATAATTCACGAATGTGAACATAGAAAAGCCATTTCTTCTATTAATATGTCATTTTTTCATGTGCATTAAGTTATTTCAAGTAGTAGCAGAGTGAGCTATTCTGAGCTGCAACTCGATATGCTTTTCAAGTCAAGACGGGAATGATCTTCCCTCAACTCTCTCATATGTTCAGACAATACAGTACAGGAGTTTCCATCCCCTTTATAAGTGCCTGAATTTTTTTAAAAACTGCAAAGTGAAAAGACAGTCTGAAAGGTCATCGCATCTCTCTTACACATAGCATTTTCTAAAGTGCATCTTCTTTTAACTATTTAACAGCTACATCAAATGCTTATTAATATCAAGAGACATCAGCAAAGGGTTCCTACTCTTTTAGAATTATTAAAGTTAGCATTTATTGAAATGTAAAAAAATGGGGTATTTTTAAAGCTTCTTTTCACTGGCATACATATATAAACTAGAAAAGCGAGTATACAGAATTAATTGCGATATGGCACCAGTAAAATAATGCTTCTTTCTCCATTTCATCTTTCATTGAGTTGTTCAAATTTAGTATTCGCAATATATACATAACATAGTAACAACAATTTATTTATGCGATTATCGATTTATTACTACCTTGTAGACAATTTCTGATTGCAAAATGCAGTCATTTTTTTTTTTAATTCTAATTTTTGGGAACTAGTAAAAAAATATTTTTAGATCCATTTCTTTTGAAAAAAAATTATAAAAACAGCAGAATTTATAAGGATTAACTTTGTAAAATAAAACGAAAAATATTCGAGAAATATTAAACTAAGATTTCAATGAAAGTGACAATAAAGATCTTTTTCCAGGAAAACTTATAATTAATATCAATTTTTAAAATATTATAAATTAAAAATATAGATTTGCTCAATTAATAGACAGATAAACCTCTTATTGGGTCAGAAAAAAACCTATATTACTTTGAGAAAGTATGCCATGTCAACTTATGCTTGTACCTTAACTCATATATGACCAGACTGTTGATCCATCATACTATCGCTTTAATATTTTTTTACTCAAAATTTAAACAAATTATAAGTTTTAAAGCTAAGCATCTTTTATTGGAGGCCAGAAAAAAGTCCATTAATATTTCTCCAGTCATTTATAACAGCTAATTTGTTCATATAAAATATTGTCTTTTCTACTTTATTAAATTAATATAGAATATATTTATTAAAATTGCAACTTATTTAATAAACATATGAAACAGAATTAGTCTACAATAAATTGCAACTTGAACCTATGTATAAAATACCATTAAAGTGTGTTATTCAGATATTGCTAAGAATTCTTAGTCATTTCATGGAATAATTAATCTAACAATATGAAAGATCAGATTTTATGATGAAATTTATCTTATGAAAGAACAGATTTTATGATGAAGTTCATAGTGATTATCTGCCTGTTGTTGTTTAAGACCATTTTTTTGTTGTTTTAATTTTTTTTTTTTTTTTTTTTTTTTTTTTTTTCATATCAGAATCTTGATTTCATTTTCATTTCTTTCCACTGATCGTATTTTAGGTTTTGGTACAATTGGTGGCACCTTTTCAAGCATTGCTAATAACATTTTTGGGCTCTATTAATTAAATAAATAAATAAAGCAACTGTACACACATACATACAAATTCTTGGTTGTAGATTTTCTTTTTTGTTAATAAGGAAAACCAACAACAAAAATAAAGGTGTAATTTTTTACATGCGCAATAAAAACATAACTATCCCAATATTGTCACAGAAATGAATTCTAAATAATGTGGCTGAAAATTTTGAAGTGTACAAAAAAGCAGCACAAGATTTATATAAGTAGCTTTTATTAAGTCCCCAAAATATATAACTTTCCAAAACAATAATTCTCTTTTGATTTGATAAACATTTGCATATTACAATGGTATTGGTACAGTAAATATACATAAACAAGGCATATCATTCCCATGAAAAGAAAACAAAATAAAATATAAAGTGGAATGCTAATAATAAAAATATTTCTTCGGGCAAATTTATACATTGAAAGATAAATACAACCTGTCCAATGAAGGTAAAAATTTAGGATTTTCTACTATTTTACAAAACCAAAAGCCACAATTTTGTTTCTTCTATTTCTAAATATTCTTCTTTAAAATTCCATTATTACATGCTTTTTGTTAAACTTATAACAGGTCAAACAATTACTGGAACAAAATAGAACAATCAAATGCAAACTCAATACCTTTGAATCCTGGGGATTATTTTTTTAGAAAATCAAAAATACAAAGTACAAAAAAATAGGTGGTGTAAGACACAAATCCCTCGTCAAACAAACACTGAAATGAAAATTTAAAAAAGTGCAAAATAAAATATAAAAACATAACACAAAAAAATCATGACTAATATTTCATGCACATGCATCTTTATTTCAGTCTTTCTATGAGCATAGATAAGTTTATATCCACTAAAAATATTCTCTGAAATTATAAATTTTAAAATTGCATAATGAGTATTATTGTCTTAATTATTAAGGCTTGAGAACAACTCTAACATTGAGGCATGCATAGATAGTTAAAACTTTGATTATTAATATATATAAAGTCTTTTATTTCATGAGGGCATGAACAACAGCTTTAGGATTAAGGCTTTTAAGGTCAGTATATGTCTGTCCAGTTCCAACAAAGATAATAGGCTGACCAGTAATATAGGTCATTGATATGGCAGCTCCAACCTAAAAGAAAGCAAACAGAAATTCATTTACAATTTTAAAGAATATAGCTAAAGAGAATGTCTCTCATCATTGCTTAATAACTCATTTTTAAGATGGTAAAGATTATTCAATGTTTCTGATTTCCAACTGAAAATGAAGTCTAAATTTTTATAAACTCCATCAGTTATATTTAGAAAATATTCTTGGTATACTAAAATTTTTAAATCAATCTTGTAATTAAAATTGCACAAATTATGAAACTCTAAATATTATTTTAGTTAAGTTTTAGATTTCAATGGACACTTCAAAAAAAAGGCAAATAATGATTTTTTTTAAAAATTTCCCTTATAATATACCTATTTTTAACAGTAGAGAAATATAACATTGGCCTATAATTAAAGAGTATACTTGTGTATAATTAAAAAAAAAAACTGAAAATTGTACAGAAGTTTATGCTATGAAAAAAGACTACAAGCAAAAGAAATTTTTGGACCTGAAACAGAAATTTCTAATTTTCCTAACAATTCCACATTTTAATTTGCTTTAAAACAAATATAAATGAATTGCTGACAAATATCATGGTTTTATATAAAACTATTAGATCTAAAAAAAATACATCAGATTATTTTCAACATTTTTACCATAATGACAGGAGAAAAATTTCATTTAGCTATTTGTCTATTCTGCAGAAATTTCAAATGAGTATTATTTGAGTTATATACAAGAAATATAGTTTCTTAATCTAAAAAATATAAATATGCAATGCATTTTAAAATAACTTGCTAGATATGAATTATTATGGTATTAAATTTGTTGATTAAAAGAACTCACATTAAGTATTAAAAATTACATTAATATCAATTTGATAACAGAAATGACTCACTTTATCATCAATAGTATCAAATTTAGTGAGAACAATTCCATCTATGAGTTGAGGGTTATCTCGGCTAGAGTGGTCAGCAAGAGCTCGATTGAATTTTACCAATTGATCAACAGCTTCATTACCCACAAGAGCTTCTCCAACAAATGCAACCAGGTCAGGATTGTTTACTTTGATCAACTGAACACAAATGACAAAATCATTATAACAATTTATATTTAAATATTCAGGTGTTTAAAAAGGAATATATATATAATTTTTTAAAAATACTGTTTGATTCTAAACCAAAATGGACGTAATTAAATATTTCATAAAAAAATTTGAGAATGCCAATACATCTAGATACAAAAAAGTAAGCTGAAATGAATAGTTAAATATATTTTTATTTGGGCAGTGAGCTTTTATTTCATATAAACTCAAATAATTTTTACAATTATGGATTGAAGTTAATAGCTAAGGTAACTTAATGATATATATTTTTTAAATATAAAAGTGCATTTTAAAATTCTATTAATACTTTTGACACTATATGATAAATTTTTGACTCTATATGATAAGTAGATGAATTATGATTAGATAACTGAATTGCACAAGTAAATAATAATCTAAAAGAAACGAAGCTCTTTAATACTTTGGCTAAGGCTCTCATCAATGGCTCATTATCTTGCATTCTCCCAGCAGTATCAATTAAAACCACATCAATTTTCATATCTCTGGCTGAAAAAAAAAGTGAAATTTTAAAGCCCTGAATTTAAAAAAAAAAGTCATTAATTTCTGAATTAATTTTTTAATGAATCAATACACTTATTTAAGGAATAATAATAAAAAAAAAAGAACAAATGCTTTATTTCGAATTAACTTTTTTGGAATAAAAAAGAACTTCAATACAGTATTTTTTAATTATTCTTTCACAGTTACATAATGGAAAGGGGATCAACTTCTAATATATGATAAATAATTTTTGTTATTAACGAATGCATGAATAACATTTAACCTTAATAAGAATACAACTCTTGATTTAGTATTTAACAGAGGCCAGAAAAAGCTTCAAGCATTCCTTTGATAGATTATGTAAGAGCTCCCCTCTATTGGAAGAAAATGTCGATGATTCCTTTTGATATTCCATAGAATTATAATTAATTTCAGCAATCAATCAATTTATCACAAACAGAATGACTGAATAAAATGCAGAAATAAAGGATAACACATAAGTAATATTGAATCAATGATAATTGAAGGAGAAATCGATAATGTGATCATGAAAAATGAAATTTTTATTTCTTATAAATAACGATATGATATATTATTTGCACTATTTTGTACCAATCTGCATATCTGCATTAAAACAGTTAATTTTTCCTTTATTATATTAAAGAAATACTTAGATCAAGAGCTGCAACATAACCAATTGTTAGAATGTTTTTTCATTTTAAACAATTTTTTTAAATGAAATTCAGTTTGGACTACGGTATATTTTAAAAAATATAATGGAAAAAAATACAAACAAAATGCAAATTATTATACTCAGTCTTAAAATTATTATCTTGCACGTATTTATGAAGAGCTTTTGCTCAAATTGCATGCATTCATAATTTAAGCATCAGGTTGTTAGTGAGCTAAGTTTCAATTAATAATGCTAAAAACATAAACTTTGATTAAAGATACAGTATCAATTCAATTTATTTTATCGAATTTACCACAATGAAAGATTTCAAATTGTATTTGTATGTTCTTTACTTTCCTTATTATGTATATAAAAAAAAGATTAATAAACTTTTTGAACAAATTATTATTTTTTTTTTACATAATTTATTTTCCAAGGTTTTGCAGTTTGTCGCATGATTTCATATTCCATCAAAATCAACTGTTTCATTTGACGAATTACAAATAATATTACAATTTCCCTTTTAATATATGAGCTACAAAACTTATGTGAAAACCTTTCTAATAATAAACATATGCGAAAATGAACTGCAGACTTTTTCCATAGTTTCAATTAAATGCTATATAGATAAGTTTCAATCATTTGTTCAAATTTTTATAATTTAATTTACAAATCTCAATGAATTTTTGTTTTTTAATGTAGTCTTTAAATGTAATTATGAAATTTTTTTAAAATAAAGATTCAAATGTGCTTTTACAACAATGCACCATAGTAATCAAATTCCATTTTTTAAAACTTAATTAATCTATTCATCTATATTCAATAACACAGCATCTCTGAGACAAAGAAAAGGATAAATCTTATATTCCATATGCAGGCAGCAAATATTAGTGCACAATTATTAATTCAAATATGTTTCTAATGTAGTAAATACATATTCAAATGTAGATTGTTTGTTTAAAAACTCATTAAAGACAACTAACCAAAATTGATAGCTTCCATAGCGATTCCAGCAGCATCTTTTCCATATCCTTTTTCATACAGCTGCACCATTTGTAGACCATTGTGATCCTCGGGCGGGTGAAGGGCATTCAAGTGACGGGTGTGGGTGCGGAGCTGCTCCACAGCACCTGCTCGGAAAGTATCACAGGCAGCAATCAGGACACGCAAGTCGTTTTCAATCAGCCAAAAAGCTATCTGTATACCAGAAATACGATTCGTAAACTTAAAACAAATATCACAGATTTAAAAAATGAGGGAGAAGGGAGAGAGCTAGAAAACTCGAACTTAGATTCAGAAAATAGTCCATGTTAGAAAACCTGTTAAAGAGCAAAGAAAGATAACAGGCCCAGGGTCTATATATCATTAATTTCAGCAAAAGTAGGAGCTAAAATAATAAAAAGATAATGAGCTATGATTTAATAGATCAAATACCAAGGAAATAAAAAAAAAAATGCAAGTAGTGAAAAATTTAAAAATGAAAGAAATGTTCTGATTTTTTATTCTTTAAAATAAACTATCATGATGCATAAATTGGAAAAGTATGATTTCATTATGGAATATTTTTTAGCTAAAACAATGTAGTATGCATATATGTGTTAAATGTATGAATACTTAATTATACTATATTAAATAAGGAACACATTTTTCATTATTCATGCACACCTTATCATTAATACTCAAATACTTAGCTATAATATTCAATTTAGATGCAATCATTTTTATATTTCAATAGGATTCTTTATTAAATATGCTAGTATTATGTGCAAGTAGTTACTCCAAATTGGCCTCAAGTGATTTATCTTACACCATACCAGCATTGATATTTCCTTTCACTTTTTTTTTTTGTTAGTTTGTTTGCTACATTTCAAATTGTCAAATTTCTAAAATGCTTTTCATCCATTTTTGTTGGTTCAGTTTGCTTTTCACGACATTGTTCATTAAATTTGCATGAAGTAAAGGCATATGCATGCATTTTTAACCAATGTCAAGAAAAAAAAAACTAAATAAGTTAAAATGAAAGTTTATTAATACACAAACGCCCAAAATTAAGGTCACAATTTATCTCAGGGAAAGACTGTCTAATATAGAGTGTGACCACCGTGCACTGCTATACAGGCTTTACAACAAGCTTTCATACGATATTTATGAGAGTGTCAATAAATGCTTGGGGTAACAAAGCCCATTCTTCCAAAAGCAGAGCTTTTAATTCTTGGAGGGTATTAGAAGGAGGATTACACTGTGCAACGGCTCTTCTGAGACCATCCCAAACATGTTCAGTAGGATTAAGATCCAGAGACCTCGAGGGCCAATCCATACATCGAATATCCTCTTCCTCAATAAAATCCTCAACAACCTAAAATCTGTACAGAAAAGTGTTATCTTCCATAAGCATGAAGTCTAGGCCAAAACCTCGCCGGGACAATCTTGCATAGGTTTCAAGGATTTCATCCCTATAGTGATGTGCACTGACAGAACCCACATCGAAGACTTGCAGTGGTGTAGACTGCCTAACATTATGCCACTCAGACAAGGATTCCTCTGCCACCAAATCTGTCGATTTCTTTTATATGGGAAGGATGATAGCGAGCACCTTGCTCTTTCCAGATGAAGATTCGTCAAGTGTCACTCTGTGCGGTAAATCTTGACTGGTCACTGAAAAGAACATGATCCCATTCTTGCTGTGCCCAAGAGTGATGTGTTTGGCACCACAACAACTGGGCTTTTCTGTTGGAAGCAGTCAAAGGGATGCACTTAACTGGTCGTCAGGCATAAAGAGCCCTCTTAGCTACATGTCTATATACTGTTTGTATGGAAATTCATATTCCAGAATCACCAACTAGGTCACAGGCAAGTTGAGGAGCTTTTGTCAGCCTAAGCCATTGTGTGCTTGATGCCAAATAGCAATCCTGTGCAGGCAGTGTAGCTCTGTGATGGCCTTGACTGGCCTTTATGGCTACCTATACCACTTATTTGGAATTAATTCCACAACCTGAATGCCACTTGTAACTATCGAGCCACCTTCACTTGAGCCTGCCAATGGCTCTCCATCTCAAGGAATTATCAAAACTATTATAAGAATTTATTCTCATTGAAAACAGGTTAAATTTTTTGTTTATATACATTATTCACAAAATTAGAGGCAAAAATCCCAGATGCCTAAACAGTCTAATTTCAGTAGTTCCTCAAAAACTAATGCTAAACAACATTATTTCACACAGCAAAGGTTAATATCATGTTACTGGTCCTTCACAATATATAAAATATAATTTTTTTTTATTTTACTGGTAGCCATTTAGAATTACTTTGAAAAACATTTTTGTGGCCTTAATTTTGAACATGAGCATATTATAAAATAACATTTTTATATAAAAAGATTTAAAATAAGGATAAAAGAACATTTTATTTTTAAGCCTATCATTTTTTAAAACTTGTCTACATACATAAATTTTCTGCTTTATAATAATTCTTCGAATACTATTTGTTATTTTGTTTCCTAACTAGATTATATTTATTTGATTAAAATAAAAATAGCTCTGCAGGTCAAATTATCACTTAATATGATTTTACAGAATAATTTTTTCATTAAAAAAACAATATAAAAAATCAATTAGTTGTGAAAGAAACTAATTGCTTGAAAATAAAATATTATTATTAAATATACAAAAAGAAATTCCAGACACACACCTTAGCCAAATTAGTAGATTTGCCTACTCCATTTACTCCACAAAATGCAATGGTATATGGTCTGCCCGATTTCTTTGCTTCCATAGCATCTCGTAGAATATCGATTCGGCGCTTGGGAGATAAAAGTTGCACAAGAGCATCAATCAATGTTTGTTTAACAGTGGACGTGATGCCAGTGAAAGTTCCCAAAACTTTTCCTTCTAATTTGGTAGCAACAGATTCACAGAGTTTATCAGCAATATCTGCAGCTACATTTTTAGCTAAAGAAAGTGGGAAAAAAGAACAATTCATGTGCATTCATATATGAAAAATATGAATTTTATATTATTTTTATGAAGAATAAATCATTTTATAATCTGTTGTTTAATCATTTTTCCATTTTGTGACATCTGTATTTTACAATTATTTCGACTTATGTCATTTAAAAAATAAACGAAAACAGAAAAAATAATAGAAAACAAGTTTTTTTAGAGTACAGAAATTTAATTGTTATTGCTGATTGCAACAGTTCTTAGTCATTTTCACATTTGAATCCATAAATAGAATTAATGACTGTGTCACTTTTTCTTAATAAATCTTTTCACTAAAATGAAAACAAATTCTTACACGCATGCATATTATATATGCGTGTGAGTGTGTGTGTGCATACATGCGTGTGTGCGTGTGTGTGTGTAAAGAGAGAGAGACTTTGGGGTTTTTTTTTTTATTTTAAATACATAGTTCTTAATTCAGAAAATTCATGTAAATTATCAAATCAAAATTGCAGTACATAATTCATAAAATTTTGGAACTGCTAAATATTTATTAAACATCAAACCACAATAAAAACTATAGTTTTGATAATTAAAATTGCTCTAAACAAGTATTATGCTAGTAAAGAAATTATAAGCAAAACTTCAATTTTTAAGTTATGTTTTTACTTTAGAATATAAATGCTTTTTTAAAAACAATTAGCAATTTTAACTTGATTATCAAACTCAAAATTTCAACATTTAATTATATTATATTATTTTCATTTACAAAGAGTAAAAATTATTAGACTTCCTTCAAATACATAGAAATGAAACAGAATGTGTACACTGTCTAAATTACAGTTCAACTTTTATGTATAATCTCAGACAACTTACGTCTTCACTAGGGTAATATCAATACAATATTTTATATAAAATATAAATTATATTAAATTTTTAGAAATAATGCACAAAATTAAATTTCCAGTAATAAAAAATCATAGAAAAAATAAAAGAGGTATGAATAAATAAACACTTGGTTATACAAGAATAACTAAAAATTTCACATTTTAAAAAGTAGCATACCTATCATGTGGTCTTTCAGTTTATCCAAGATTGGTTGCATGCTTTCACGAGTTACATTCTTTTGTCCAACTAAACCTTTGAACATATTAAACATACCATATCCTTTTGCTTGTCTATTGAAAAAGATACAAAAATTATGTAAATATTCTTAAAAAATTAACTCTAATTTTTAAAATTTGATAAAAACATATTTATATGAGAGGCAGCAATGAATACCAGAAACATTATTACTCATAAAAACGATAATACTTCTTTAATCATTAACACTTTTTTTTACATAAAACATCTGACTTATGTATATCAAAGAATATTTCTTGAAAAAAATTCCATTTTACATAAAATAATATATATATATATATATATATATATTCTCCATAAAAAAATTATATGTTAATTTGAATGTAGAAATGTAGCTATTTTAAATGATATATACTAGTGGAATCTTTTAAAAATATTAAGGTTTTAAAAATTAATGCATATCTAAGTATGAAAAAAAAAATGAAGATAAGCTTGTCATAAAATTTATTTCTCCAGCTTTTTTTTTTTTTAATTAGGTCTAAATGCTGTACAAATATATCCACTAAATTTTCATTGTATATTAAAGGATTTTTCAATTAAGTATAATTTGATCACCATGATTAATATTTTAAAAGTCCAGTATTTTTCAACATCATTTAATTTTTTATGTAATATAGAATTGATTTAATACTAAACAATACTAGCCTGCATTCAATTTTTTCCCCCGATTCCTCACCCCTAATCCCTTTGCTTCCATTTTCCCTCAGCCCACCCAGAAAAAAGTAAACATCATTTAGAGGTCATCATAAAAGACCAAAACTGCACTAAATGAGAAGAAATTTACATGTCTAGAAATATGAAATGAAACTGAAGAGTGAAAACAACTGTATAATACTATAAATAACAAATATCTATTAGCAGATAATTATTTCATATTTCCAGATATTTCTTAAAATGATTTTATTTTGTAAAACAATTATTTAATGACTTAAAATTTTGCAATACAACAAATTCTTTTACTTATGAATTATTTTGATACTTGTAACAGCACAACTTTTCCAACTTGCCTCCAACCGGTAACTAGATAAAACTTCAGTCTGTGCTATGGAGTCACAGATTAGGTATGAAAAGCATTTCGAGGATTGTACTTTTAAAAAAACGTTTATTTTAATTGTTTGTCCTATTATTGTTTTTCATGTATTATGTCTTGCAACGTTTCATCAAAATGATTTAAATCATTTAAGCTTCTTTCCTTAAGAGCTTTGTCTTTCCCTAGCAGGAACAGTTTTAAAGCTCAATACTAACTAGTTATGTGTACATACATAAATACTAGTTACTCAATAATACTAGTTATGTGCACATACATCCATATATCACTTTCTTTCAATTTTATATACTTAATGCAATATACTGATAAATATCAACTTTTAAAAAACAAACTACAACTAATAAATAATTGCTTATGAGAAAAACGAAAATCGCTAAAATATACCCCGTTTTCTTTGTTGTAACTTCTTCATCATCAGATTCTTCTTCTGATTCACTTTCTGTTTCAACATGTCTCAAAGGACCTTTATATTTACCCACTTCCTGAAAGAATGCAATGCAATTTATTTTGTGCAGATTTAAAATACAGCAAATTAAGCATAACTTTTAATTTAAAATTGCAATGTTTGGGTTTAGAAGTCACAAAATCAAATATAATTTTTAGATTTTAAAAAAAACTGGTGGCATTGAAACAATACCAATCAAAACAGGAATTGCCATACTTTTCCCAAAAGACTCATCAGATATATATATAAAAAAAACAATATAGGCATATTTAAATAGAATCCACCTTTTTTTAAATTACTGTAAATTGAAAACAAAATCAAATATGTAAAATCTTTAACACTATAGTAAAAACATGGAAGGAAATCCAGCAGTGAAATATAAATATATAAAGATGGTTGAATCCATAATCAAAAATGGGCAAAAGGGAGCACAATGTTAAAAAAAGGGGGGGGGGGAAATGTAAGACAAAATTGCTTATACAAATTATTTATTATTCAAGTCTTTTTTAATAAATGGAGCCAATCTTTTATTCTTGTCAGATCAAAAACAACAGTACTTTCTACATCTTTGGGGAGGGGGGGGGCATTTTTTTATTATTAATTATATTGAGATTTTCCCTTTCCTTTGATACAAAAGAGAAAGTCAAAACCTCAAAGTAAAGGAACTCAAACTATTTACTTTCAATGATATTGGTTGAATTATTTCAGAATGTGGTAATATTTTTTTTTCAAAATTTTAACACCTGTCATTAGTTTAAAATAATTAAATGGCTTATCACAAATGGAACCCAAGAATAATTAACATTTTTTAAGTAACTAAATTTCATTCATCAAATTACATGTATGAAATAAATTCAAAATATGATACTAACCATTCTATCACAGAAAGCTTCTTCTGATGGTTCAAATCCATTAGTCATTGAACCATCTTCACCTTTCTTACTGAAATCAAGAACAGAAGCTTCTTTGGCTGATCCAGCCATATCCCAAATGCGAGGCTTCTTAGATTTATCTTTTGGAGCAGGGCTCTTCCTTTGGGAAGAGGAAAGAAAGAAATTGAATATTTATACACAAACAATTACAATGCAATGTAATTATGATTCCTGAATATGCATTCAGGATAATATATGTATTATAATTGTTCTATAAAGATATAATATAATCAGGACCTGACTTAATCTGATATATAATATCAAGATATATCGTACTCACTATAAATAGATTAATTTTTAAAAAATTCAAAATTAGCAATAAAGAATGCAAAACTTATGTAAATTTTTTCAAAATATATAATTAAATAATAAAGATCTATTTTACAACATAATGTTGAATGAACAAGAACTGCTTAGATTATTATTAACTTAAGAGGAGACCGCAAGAAGATTTAAGGAATATAAATGTGAAAGAACACATTTTCACATAAAATAAGAAATTTTTCATAAAATTTAAGACTTATTTATTAAAAAATATTAATTTAACATTACGTCTGAAAAAGAAAAAAGTATCAATCCAGAAAGAATGTAAAAACAAATGCATAAAAGTTACATTATACTGCATAAAAATTTTACCATTAATTTCAAATAGCATTTTCATACAATCAAAAAATATAGTATATAATAAAAAAATGCACTATTTTTTTACGTAGCCTCATTTAAAAAAATAATTTTACAAGTAACAATGTAATGTATTAAAATACACAGTTTTAATCTGAATCAAACTTGGAAAAAGGGGGGAGGGGAAAAGAAATACTTCAATTTAAAAAAAGGTAATTTTTTCCCCTTTCCCCTCTTATCAATGGAATAAAGAAAAAAAATCTATATTTCCCACAAAAGCAGAAAAGACAATCTGCAAGCAAAGTAAAAAATTGGCACATAAAAAGCCCACTGGTTAAAAAAATCGGTAAAAAAGTAGTAATTGTGATAAGGAAGGAACAAATTCACATGGTAGAAATATAGCAGTATTAGGGAAATGGAATTTATATTTAATACATTTAAACCAATTTATTTATCACAATTGTTTAAAAATCTTCTCAATCCTCATTGGCAAAAATATAGACAGCTAGAGAGAATATAAAAAAGTGGCAATACCAAAATAAAGAGAAGTAATTTTCTTGCTATTCATGCATATTTTGTCAGAATTAAAAAATATCACACTGCATGCATATACACATAAAATATAACTAAACATGACCATATGCAATTAATCAGTAAAACAATTAAAAGATAATACAATCGGATCACAACTTGACCGGCAAATTACTGAATTTTGATAATTGTTCCTTCCCTATTTACGAAGACCAAAAAACCTGATAATGAATTACTAACCAGTTTAATTATTAGTAAATAACTTAGTTAACAAGTAATTTATCATGAATATATTTTTCCACAGCTAAAAAATGCTTTTTATTAGTTTAAGCAGACAAATACTGAATTGCTCTTAAAATGACTACAGTATTCATCTTGATTGGAACAGATAAGTAAAAACTTAGTGATAACAGATAAGTATTTCAACTCTCCACTCCATAATGCAGGGAAGAAAGATGTGGTGGATGCTCACTTTTGAAAAACATTTATTTTTGAAGCATTGTAAAGTGTTGCAATTGCCAAAAATAATAATTATTATTATTTTGAGAAAACAATAAAATTTTATAAAAATTTGAAAATAATGTTCTATTATTAAATGCTTCAGCAGAATTACTTAAAATTTAAATGTTGACATTTAAGCTCTTTGTAACTGCAAAACAAGGAGCTTAAATTGAAAAAGCAGCTGTAGAATGTGGTGAAAGATTTTTGAAAATAAGTAAATCATTGGAAGCCATTTCTCTTTCTTTAATTGAATCTGATTTAGTGGAATGGTTCAAGATATTTCATGTGAAGTAAATAGCCATTAAAAGGTATCTGATTAACGAAAAAGCATAAGCAGAGAATAGACATATGTAAATACATTAAAAGACTAGAAAAAAAAAGTGCACGGCTTGATTATAGGGCATTTATTATTGCATATTTCAAAACAGATGAAACAGAATTGTTTTATGACTTAAAGCAAAACCAAATGCTTTACTATAGTAAAGTAAAATGATCTGTTGGGGAAGGGGGGGGGCAAAATAAGAATTATGGTTTTGTCTTTGGGTAATGCTGATGAAATTGACAAGGTGAAGGAATGATGAGATAGACAGAAAAGTAAAACAACATTTTAACTATGAAAAAATTTAATAAAATATGCAGTAAACAAAAAGTCCTGGATGACTTCATCCTTGTCTATAGAATTTTTGACATCTTTAGATATTTCTATGAAGAAATAAAAAGGAAAAATACTTCTGTTTATTGATCAATATCAAATCCACTCTCCAATTTGCAATTTTACAAAAAGATTTTATCAGTGATTTACCTGCAAATCACATAAGTGTGCTTTAACACTACACCTTGGTATCTCCCATTTTGTAAAAGCTAATTATTAAGAAGTTGCTTATGAAAAAAATTCTAGCATTGTTGGATGAAAGAGAAGTAGGAAGTTGCAAAGCCATTATTTTGGATGTTCAAAATCAAATTTCTAAAAACACAATTGAGAAATACTTCTAGAAAGCAGGATTTCTAGGATCGCATGTAGAAAATGATGAAAATTATAAAAAAGTCATCTTTTCATTTGACCCTTCAAGAACAGTCAGAAGGGAAACAGTTGTTCCTGGGATAAACTTAAAAATTGAGTCATAAGCACTGATTGACTGTCTTTTGTGTAGCTGAAGTTAATGTAATTGATGATTTATTGAAACCAATATTGATTCAAAAGTGAGAAATCAATAACGAAATTGTTATTAAAACTTACTTTCTTCTGATGCTTTATAAAGTTTAGAAACTGAAAACACATCTAATGAAGTAGGATGTAAATAATGCAATATTCATTCCATAAAGTTGGAAAAAAAAAATTTATGTCAATAATCAAGGAAACTTTAAAACATTACACACTTTTGAATTTCAAATTTAAAAATGTATCATTATTCATATTTTTTAGCAGTTAAATAAAATGTGTACAATTTCTAACTATGGAGTAGTAGAAATTGTATGTAGCGTAGTTGCTAATTAGGGATATTCTATAAAGCAAATGCTGCATTTTTTTAAAAACCTGATATTGCAAAAGCCCCCCAATTTAATGAATAAAATTTTCAGTTCTAATGAATTAGTAAAACTGAAATCCAACTATTAGGTTGTTCGGAAAGTAATTTCGTTTTTTCCCGACAGAGGATTTAATTGTATTTTTCGCACCCAATTTCATACTTAAACCGCAAAATCATTTTATGTTTTAAGAGCTGATATAGCAAGGCTTGAGTGTGAAAAAGTGCAGCTGATTCTTCGCAGTAGTTTTTGGATGGTGCCCTTTTAAATATGGAGAGCAATAAACAGCATTTTCGTCATTTTTTTCTTTTTTGCTATAAAAGGTAAAAATGCTGTTCAAGCCAGAAATAAATTAGCCAATATGTATGGAGAAGATGTGTTAACAGTACATCAGTACCAGAACTGATTTGCAAAATTTTTCCTTCAAATGAGGAGGCCAAAAACCACCTCGATCAGTTTTTTTTACAGCAAAGACCAAAACTTTTATGAGCGTGTAATCATGTTACTACCAAAAATATGGCAAAAGGTATTAGACCAGAATGGCAATTTTATAATTTAATAAATAATTTATTCATTAAACGAAAATTTCTTTTCATTTTGACAAAAAAAACCAAAATGACTTTCCGAACAACCCAATATAATTACAAAAAATAATGAACTTCATAAAAATGCTAAAATTAGGTTATGGTATGGCCAAGAAGAAAACAAGAATTTATCAAACAGAAATATATGGTAGCAAAATAATTTTTAATATAAAACTACACAAATACTTTTCAATTATGAGATATTTATCTTGCACTAACTTTGATTCAGCTTTCTTCCCTTTTGTTTGCTTTTGTTGGAATTTAGAACGCAATTTCACAACACTGTCATTTTCATCAATGCCATTTTCTTCACTAATTGTTGGTTTACTGGATAAAGGCAATTTGTTAGCATCATTTTTGGGGCCTACAATGAAAGCATAAAAACAATATAAATTGTCATATTTATTTCCTTATGAAACCCACAAATCATGGAACAATAAAATACACGAAACTTTAAATGAGTTAGAAGCAGGAACGCAATCATAATAGAGGGTAAAAGTTATGCTTCTAATACTTATTTTTTTTAATTATCAAAAATTATATCCGAGTATCATTCCTTTAAAATAGAATTTTAAAATATTATTGATTAATTAAACTAAGAACAAATTGAGAAAAATATCAATTTTTATCATTATCATTTTATCACATCAATTTTTATCATTATTAGAAGCACAGTGTATGGTTACAGTGAATTATTAAAATTGTTTTTAAATAAAGCATAATTAATTGTTTAGTTTCAATGTATTAGAATATTAGTTATCCATTTAAGTGGTTACATAAACAATTTGACAAATTAAGTAAAATAGTATTTTTGACACATTTTTTAAGCTTATTATTTCCTTATAATCTATTATGATAATTAAATACCTTTATTTGTATGTAATGGAATCATTAACTAATTGGTTTATTTTAAAGAAATTTCTTAAGACATAATGTCATGATATTAATAATAAATAATTGCAAAGTTCAAAAAATAATTAAATGAAATAAATCATTAACACATTAAGTGCAAATGAAATATAAAACTAAACTGACCAGTTATTAAAAGAGAGAACACATAATGTGCAATTTTTAATGGTATGCAATGCTTATCTCTGCCACCAAATGTAAGGAAACTAATTTTTTTTAAAAAGCCCATTATGACTTTCCAGTTTAAAATAAATATGAAACTGATGTTGACATATTAATATGAATTATGTTTATCAAAAACTTCTATATTATATAAATGAGATTTAGCAAATAACAAGCTACAAGTAAATAACTGCAATTAAACAGCAATTTAACATATAGTATTAGGATTAAGATTGAAATTTATACAATTATTTGCTTTCACATTTGTCATGAATAATATTTTTCATTATTATAAAACTATTAATCTTATTTCATTTAACATTTGATTCCACTTTTTGTTAAACAAAGAATAAGTGTACAACAGAACTTAACAACAATATTTATGAGTGAATTATAGAACAAGTATAAATTTATGCAAAACATCTAGCTCACCAAATTCATCAGACTCATATCCTGAAAATAAATCAAAATCATATAGAGATAATGATACTTTAAAATGCAAGTTAAAAATAATTTTGAAAAAACAAAACAAATAAGAACATAGCAAGATTACCCAATTCAATATTATCATTATCTATGGGGGGAAAAAATAACAAGACATCAGCAAACAATTATAAAACATAATTCATCTAATTTTAATAAAGAATATTAACAGTTATCCAATAATACATGTGACACATCATATAATAATCAACAGACACAAAAGATGTATTCTTACCTGTATTCTTAGCAGCTTCTTTTTCTTTTGTTTTAGGATCATTTTTGTTCTCAATCATTGATGCAACAGTTTTCTTAGATTTCAGTGATTCATCAAAAGTTCTCATTTTTCTTGGCTGCTCAGCTACTTTGCGACCATAGTCTTCACATTTTCTCAAAATCTAAATAGAAAACAACATTTATTATAAGCAGATCAAATCAGAAAACTGCATACAATACAATATGTAATAAATAAAGGAAATTCAGAACTAGAAAATTTTTTAATTCTCAATTGTAATTATATATTACGCACATCAAAAGAATTTAAAATGATTTATAAATTAAATGAATCCTTTAGAAATCAATTTTTAAAAAAGCATATTTTAAAACAGTTAAACTTATGCCAGACATAGCTAACACATTTACCTCCTTATTCTCTGTTATCAGAATTGCATGAAGTGTACATTATATATATTTTATTATATATTCATACATATAAATATTTAAAATTATGGAAGCTGATGACAGTTTCGAAGACAGAAAAACTTATTGAAATTTTAAAGTTGGTGTTATTATCTCCCCAGGAGGTAGGCATGTTTATGTACAAGTGGTGTGAACAAGCATGGCGATTCACAGCAGCAGATTAAGCAAGAAATGGCATTTAAAAAAATTGTTTAGATCAGTAATTTTATCCTTTCACTTGAAGCATGAGAAATGCTGACTAAAGCATTTTTACAAAGCTTATTTTTAACTAATTAAGTAGTAAACATGGAATCATATCAGGAAATAAGATAATATTTTAGGATGAAACTACTATGGACTAAATTAAAATAAAGCTTCGGAAATTAATTTGAATTAAATTAAGAGTTTAAAATATCATTACATATATATGTAATTTGTATTCTAAAATCTTTAAAAAGCTGGACTAAAGCATTTTGTCCCTTCACAATTTAGGTCAAAAACAGAAAATTCATATTTGTTAATATCTATTTTTAAAAATACTCCAGTATTAAAATGTTATGTGTAAGTAATTTAAAGAGTTCGACCACAATGCTAAGACATGAGTGATAATGAATCCAGCTCAAAAATCTGCTCATTTCATCCTCAAGCCAAATTGTACAGGATATACAAACAATGCCAACCTTCTATTCATTTAGGATAGGTCAAAGCATAAGTGGGTAACAATGATAATGAGGCTGCAGATTTCATAGCCAAGCAGGCTATTACAGGCAGAACTTCTCCATTCAATATTCAACTCAAAGAAGCACCCTTAAAAGCATATTAAATAAATCAAACTTAAAATGATGACAAGAAGAATATCTCAACAAGTAGAAATACTTATTAAATTAAGCCCAAAGTCTCCCTTAACCCAGCATCATGGAAAAGGCAAGATATAGTCTTTGTACCTGGAAATGGCCTATCCCCTTCTTGCTTCAAGTGATTATATAGCAAAGAACAATATGTGGCAAATAATAAAATGGACCATTTTTATCATGTATGCATAGTATAATAGGGTTATTTGCTTAGTTGCCAATTTAAAATTAAGCGAATCTGCTGAAAATCAATGTGGTAAGTCAATTGTATAATTGTAGATAGATTTATTTAACAGTTAAATGTTTCTTACAATCTAATTCATTAGGCCATAATTATATTACTAATATGAAATAAGACTGTAGCTAAAGACAATATATATATATATATATATATATATGGTATGTCAGCTTTCAAGCTAATCTAAAAGAGCTTAATAAAGTAAGCATTAAACTTGCTAAATAAATGAGTACCTAATTTTTTCAGATTATATTTTTAGAAAAAAAAATGATATATATTAATTATAAGAATCAAAGGAATGGGATTTTTTCCTTTCTCCTTCAATTTTTCTTTCATTTTTTTTTTTTTTTTTGAAACACAAATTACATAATTGCTAACATTTCTACACTTTCATCAACAGATTTCTCATAGAATCATTATATCCTTACTGTTTGTGCCTGAGCAATTGTAAATTTTTGTTCACATATATAAGCTAATTTACTTAACTCAAACCATATCTGAATTCCAACTCATTGGTGCAATCCTTACTTAAAAAGGTTTTTAAATAGATGACTTACATTTTTAAAAAATGTGTTTTTTAAACATACGTTTGTTTGTTTTTTATTAATTATTCTGGTTTTCTAAAAGGTGCATTCAAACTCATGTATTCATTTGTAGCATGCCATGTCATCTAAGCATAATAAATGAAAATTGAAAAACTTTCTTGATAAAAAATGTTTAAATGTTAACATCAACACACACACGAATCTGAAGAATCTTGAATTCATACAACAAAAATAAGGTCATTCCAGTTTTAGAAGTGGGAGTGATGAAAGGGAAGTATTTATAGAAAATCCTTTCATCAAAAGTCCCTTGCTTGAAAGCTCTAATAATTTTCAGAGTACCATTGTCTATGCTGCAGATTCCAGGACAATTAAATCTTAAGAGTTAAGATAAAAAATACAAATATTAACAAAAATTTTAATCAAGACACTTTTCAAAACATAAAAATTTTTAACAATCAGAGAAAAATTAGGATAGAAATCATTTAAAAAATCTATGATACCATCTCCGGGTATATTGATGAGAATGATACTCCTCTCACAAAATTCTATGCAATAGCAATAAGTAGATATTTGACCTTCAGTAAGATTTAAATTATATCAGTACCATATAAAAACAGACATGACAGAATTTTAGCAATGGTACCACTGAATACACAGCAAAGCCTTTACTATTAAACCACCATGATCTCTATAACAAGATCATAAATTAATTTATAAATGTTTTTTCAAACATATTAATCTTCCACCTTAAATTTAATAAGAAAATTTTGTAAAGAAAAAAATAATATAAGAAAAATATAAAAATGAAGCTATGTAAATAGATTTTTCACTAAACAATATAAATATGATGTATGTTTAAAACAGTTTTTATCAAAATATTATATACATACCTTATGAAACTCATGATTAAAATCATAATTTGCAAAGAAATCACTGATATTCAAATGTTTTCGATATTTATCCCTAAATTCCAAATGAACATCATCCAAAAATTTATCCACATACGATAGTTGAAGAATTTTTTGATAAGCAACCTACGTGAAAATAAATTATAAAATTTTTATGAAGAACCTTTAAAATAATAAAAACAAACATTGGAAATTTTAAGTAAAAGTAAAATTTATTCATATCTAAGTACCTTAGAATAAATCCCCTCTGAAACTTATTATGAAATTCTTTCAAAGTATAACAGATAAAAATATCTGTAAATAATACTGTTTTATGTGGTTTATCAATTATGGGTATACAGCTATCAACCTTGAAATCTGAGGCAAATTTTCTTTAAAAAAAAAAAGAATGGGGAGGGGGGCTAACTCTATCTAAAATTTTCATCTTTTTAAACATGTAATTAATAGTTAATTCATATCAATATGGCTAATGCCTTTATCTCGTATTAATAACTAAACTACTTAAAAATATAGTTTAATTCAATGCATCAAAGTAGAAAAGATTAAATTTCAAAGTTCATTACTATGGTCATGTACTATAGAAAAAAATGTCACTCATAATATCAAGAAAAACATTTAGGAAAACAGGAAACTTATTGTTTATTAAACTTTGGAAATCAATAAGCATATTTTTTTAATAAAAGAATTTGAAATAATCAAATTAACTGTCAATGCAAAAATAAGCTGACATTGCAAAAAATGATTACATTAACCAATAGTAAACCAATATTAAATGCAAGATAAGAATGCCAACAGTTACTTACATGTCAATGGAATTGTTATTTTTATACTTAATTTTCTAAATAAACATCAATCAAAAATGTATCCATATATTTCAATATATACTATCAACATTTACTGTTCTTTTGAATCATCACCAATTTGTAATAAAAAAGAATCAACTAATTCATTCATAATATTAACATTTAACTCTTTTGAATCATAATTTATAATGCAATAATCAATTTTACTAATTATTATTCAATAATACAAGCATTAAATTAGAATAATATACATGTTAATAAATGAAAGTAAGAAAATCAGCTCAAACTTGAAAAAGACATTCAGAAAATATTACTTACAACAAAGACAAGCTCAAATTCATTATCCAACTTGTACTTGAGGGTGAGACCTTCATACGTGAAATTTTCATTCACACCTCTTTCCTGAAACATGTTATACATTAATGATGTCATTCAGGAAGAAAGCATCAATTTAAAGTTAATAAAAATAGGAGTATAAAGGAAACAGTCATTACAATTTTAGATATAATACACAAGAAAAAAAAGGCATTTTTTTAAAAATAGGAAGTATAATTGAATGATTATACATAACAATTACAGCAAAATCTGTGAATATCTGTATATGTTTAATCGTGAAGCTCAAACATTAGTACACGAGAAAGTTGTATTAATCTAATTTAAAAGATAGTAAGAATATATATCTTATCATATACACAATTATTAACAAATATATAACAAATTATTAGCAAATATAATTTGCTTTCATGGTTAAAAAATGATTCACAATACTATTATAAAAATAAACTATTTTATAGGTTTTAAGCATGAATGACATAGGAAAAATTATTCTGAAACACACAACAGCAATTGAAAAATGCAATGAAATATCCATGCAGTTTTAAAAAGTGTTGTCGAATTATCATGAGTTCAAACTAACAGTTTATCGTCTGCCCGTTCCTTCCTCCTTCAATATGAATACTTAAAAGTAAAATGAAAAGATAAAAATGGCATGAAATTATTAAAATAATCAAGATAAGGTCAAATTCAATTAACTTTATTACACGTACAAATACTATTTAAGCTTATTATTAATTAATAATCTAAATAGCCCACGTATTGTTATATTTAGTTCAATGATCTAATTTCAAATTTTTTAGGGAAATAAATAATTCCTTAAAATTTGAACTAAAGAAAAATATATTAAAATTTTAGTTACATGCTTTAATTTTCAACATAGAGTATGATTCGAACGTAAATTATTCACTACGTATACAACATATGGACGATTGAAAAGGTGATTGAAATACTAGTATAATAATTCAATTAACTGTCATCAAAATATATTAATTTGCTTACCTGTAAAATTACGGAACGAATGAGTGCATTAACGGGAGAAGTAAAAATTTGTGATGTGCCTTGGAAGCACCACAAAACAATTCCACTTTTACTGAAGATTGTAAATAAATCGAGCATTTTTGCGTTTTACTCTAAACACGCGTCCCAAAGAAAAGACGTAACTAATTGCCTTTACAACATATGTTTCCCTGAACTTGTTACATTCGCTCGCAACGTAACTTCATTATAAGAATCACAGTTACAGTGACCGTCTTAAACAGCTGTTCAACTAAAGCAGAGGTGTCCAAACTACGGCCCGCCAAGTGATTTTATCCGGCCCGCGGAGGGTTTTAAAACATAATGATGTTTTCGCCCAAACCTTTTCATTTTCATAAAGATATATCGGAAAACTACGTGGCCAACAAAACTGAGTTGTTGTACTTGAGCAAACACAAATGTCTATCGCGCTGTTAAGTTATAAGACTAAATAAAAAAAATATATATTTCGGTAACTCAAACATAAAAGAAATTTTATACGCATGTGAATTTTGACGATAAGCAGAGTCTTATTGTTTTGTTGTAAATAAAGCATCAGCAATTTTGAGTAGTTCGCTTAAAGAAGCACTTAAGTACAAATATCGTTTTGATTTCGATAACGGTTTCATGGAATTACTGCACGCGCACAGTAGCGTACAAAACTACAATTCTTTGAAAGTCAAGTGACTGAATGTAATTTTACGCATTTTCCGTGCTGCGACGAATTTAATAAAAAAATTGAAGAACAACTTCCAATTGCATTTGCAGTAAAGATCATCGCCGATTTAAAAGAAAAATTTCAAAAGCGATTTTCTGATTTGGACATAAATTCTAAAGAAATTCGGCTGTTCCAAAATCCATTTGATTGCAACGTTGCTGAAATTTCAAGCCAGCTTCAAATAGAAATTATTGATCTTCAAGCAAACGAACAAATCAAGGACAAATACAAGGAAGGAAACTTAATATATTTTTATAAATATTTGGATGCAAAAGAGTTTCCAAATTTGAAGAAATTTGCTCGTAAATTCATTTCAATGTTTGGGACTACTTACGTGGGCGAACAAACTTTTTCTCAAATGAAGTGTCTCAAATCAAAATATAGAGCAAATTTATCTGATGATCATTTGCAGTCATTGCTTATGATTGGTGTAACAAATTTTGATCCCAACTATAAAGACATTCTTCAACAAAAAAAACAGTTTCATCATTCACATTAGAAGTTGCATGAAAATATTTCAATTTATATAAAATAATCATATATTTATACTCTGTTTGTTTAATATTTTGTATTTTCAAGTTACAATAAAATAGTATTAATTAATAGTATTTAATGCTACTTTACTCATAATGATATTTTTCAATTTGTATATACATGTGGCCCGTATAACATGGATCTAACTTCGATCTGGCCCGTGCCGCGAAAAGTTTGGACACCTCTGAACTAAAGCATTAACAGACTGCATTTCAGTCACACCTTTGCCAATCTGAATTTATTAGCCAATATTAATTAGCCTACTTATTTTTTGAACATAGGTACTGGCATGGTTCTCAAATTCAATTGCCGTATAGTCAATAAAGACGTGACGCTTAAGGAAGGGGGGACAGCAACATTCCAGCTTCCTGCACTTAAATTCAATTTCAAGTACAAAGGCTTGTTACTGTGCCGCAACTAGCGATAGCTAGGATCGATCTCGCGATCTTATGGCTCGTAGTCAGATAGCATGACCACATTCTTGAGGATGTTATCTTGCACATAAAGCTTCTACTACAATATTCCTCCTTTCCCCTTTAACGAGAGGTGAGACGAACTATATTTTGTTACTGCTTAGTGGTGATCTTATTGGCTGTTGAATTTTTAATGCGTATTTCCCAGTATGCGTATTTTTTATTTTATGCGTATATTTATCAGCTTCATTTTTATTTATTATCGCCATTTTATTCAATTTTTTGGGGGGTAGAAGTTACTACATCAACTGAACAAAGGTTGCGTTTATTTATTTTTATCGTTCCAGGTCACCAATGTTGCTATTGGCAATAGCTAGGATAGAACTCGCGATCTTAGGATTCGCAGTCAGATAACGTGTCCACAAGACTAAAAGTGATCACCCAATTTTGAGGATTTAAAGCTTCCACTTACAAATTCTCTCTCTCTCTCTCTCTCTCTCTATATATATATATATATATATATATATATATATATATAGTTGGAGAGAGGCAGGAGTAGGGAAATTTGAATATCCCCTATTAGCACACAAATATTGCACAATATTGTATGCAATTGATTAATATTAATAATATTATGGAATGGTGATTAGTATCATATAATATCGTGCAATATTGTGCAACAGGCTGTCCTAAATGGCTCCTAAAAGTGTTTATTTATTTTATTTTTTAATCTTAATCACGCGCTGAAAATGATGGGTTTTTTTAACCATCATAGCTGAAGAATTATCTGAAATCTTTACATCATATGGATGTCTATTTAGATGCCGTCGGAGTTCTTAAAAGGGAAGAAAATATTCATTCATCAAAATCATTTCATTCAGCAAAAATTAAAGTTATAAAAACATGAAATAATGAGTAATAATACTAAAAGCTCCCTGATTGGTTTTGCGTTGTTTCGTTGTGATAATTTTTCATCGTCTGTTCGCTTCCGAGTTCAATTGAATGCGACCACCACAAAGACAAACTTGATGTTTCTGCTTCAATAACTTTGAAGAGTATCTAAAATGTAGGTCTTCTTTAAAGGAATTAATGTCTTAACGGCTTGACTATGGCAGTTGTTTCTCTCTCTCCCTTTCACTCTGTGTGTGTGCGTGCATGCATGTTTGTAGCTTAAATCTATCGACAGTCATCATCACCAAATGTCTCTTTTTAAGCAATCGTTAAAGAAATAAGCAACTACCACTGTTTAACTCTTAATGTTAATAATGCAAAATAATAAAAAAAAATTTCTTTAACTTCCAACAATGTAAAAAAAAAAATCGCGCGATTGAATATTTATTAAAATAATGAAAAGGGTTTGAATCTCACTCTAACAATGAAATATATCCATGGAAATTATGTAAAAAATTATTTTGGAAAGAGCTTTAAAAAAATTTAAAAAATTATATTATAAATAAATTAGTATCATTCAGATGGGGATTTTTAAGGCTTTAAAGCGGTGTCAAAATCATTTTTGTACATAAATTATTGCCAAAAATCTCTAAAATTTTTATTTAAATAGAAAGAAGCCATATTTATATACCTACAAACTATTACCCGCGGCTCTGTACGCTTGGAAATTTTGATGCATATGCACGAAAATCTATCAAATAATGACAAAAAATAATTAAACATAACCTAAAAAGGATACATTTAAAAGTATAAGCATATACAAAAATTATATAACATATAAACACAATTTAATAACAAAAACACACAACTAACGTAAAAACAATTTATTTACATTGTATACTCAAAATAAAACAAAACAGCAAATCAAGTCCAGTCAAATCCATTTTATTTATTGATCGAGATTGAGATAGCCACAACAGTAATATGCACATAATTTTTAAACTTTTAATTTAAAAGTTGTCATCACGCCCAAACATAGTTGATGTCATAACAATCACGCGCGAACTTTACCGGCGTCTGCATCCACAACTGGAATGTCTCA
This sequence comes from Argiope trifasciata, assembly GCA_026543055.1. Classification (NCBI taxonomy): domain Eukaryota; kingdom Metazoa; phylum Arthropoda; class Arachnida; order Araneae; family Araneidae; genus Argiope; species Argiope trifasciata. The sequence goes on along the minus strand of JAPMOQ010025972.1, from coordinate 35,348 downwards.
ATTTTAACTCTCCTTGGTTATTTAGCAATACTATTTGAACGGTTGTTTATGAACGCGAGACAAATGTTTATTTTCTTTTTTTTTTTAAATGCACGTTACATAATTTGCACGTGTCACCCATTTCACGTTAGTAAGATCGATGACAAAAAAAAAAAAAGTCAGTGGCTACCCTTTTTTTAAGCCTATATGAATTGCTTGCCAACTTCCTATGGTTGACGAGCTTCAAGAGACGTCATATCAGCAGCCAATCAGCGTTTGGCATGGATTACTCCCAGCTTCTGAAACAGACGTTTCGTGAACTTTCAACTACAGTTGGCGTAACGCATATGTCTGACTTTCCTACACCAGTTGCGGTAATGCAATGCAGATTAGAAATTTTTTTATTTCCTTTATTCTGTTTTCTTTTAATTTAAAGGTACTTTAGAATGAATCCGAAAGATCGATTCATTAACAACATTTCTATTAAATACATCAAACACAAAGAAAATCGTTTGAAATAATGGGTCGAAATTCTTCTAAGCCTAACCTCAACTGTTGGGAAAATAATCTGGAGCCTTACTTATGTTTTTCGGGATTTGGTCTCAGCTTTTTGGCCTGAAAGTTGGTTTTTAATTAATAAAAAATTAGCCACTCAATTAATCGGAATAAAAAAAATCTTATGTTCTATTCCTGACTATAATCTATCTTCTTGCTAAATTTCCTCCAATTCTGTTAAGCCGTTTTGGCGTGATGGAGTAACAACTATCCATCCATCCAAATATACAAACTTTCACATTTATATATTAGTATAGATACATATTTATGGAATAATTTTTATAATTTCATTAATTATCCTAATTGTTTTAAAGAAACTGGAACCTTCTTTATTATTTAATGTCCAAGTGTTAATAATGTCCAAAGTGCTAATAATATATAACAAAATTATTTCAAGTTTTTCTTCAAAGTGTTGAAGGACCTTTTTGCTTTCTATCTGTTTTCAGTAGAGATGCATAATCCACGATTTTTTTAATAACAAATATTTTTGCTA